>CP119833.1:420000-570222 GCA_033953505.1 Leishmania tarentolae
TCGCCAAGTGCTCCAGCTCCGATACAGTCCTGCGCAGCAACTGCAGCTGCGCCATTGGGATGTGGCGGCGCAGACGAAGCTGGTAGTAATTTGCGAACTCCGGCTCGTCTGGCTGGAACACATACCAGCTGCGCTTGGGCTCGCGCAGGCGCTTGTATCGGTTCACGCCATTAAGCTGCAGCATGCACTCCACCGTGAAGGTGACGCCAAGGACGAATGATAGACACCCCATGATGATGAACACGACACCGAGCAAGACGTTGCGGCCGCCGACCCAGTTGGTGTGCTGCAGCACCACGCTTTTGCGTCCATAGAAGCTCACCACGTCGTAGAGCTCGGTTATGTCTACCAAGTACGTGCCGGGGTCGATTGGCACGTGGATAATGCGGTACAGCTTGCGGAAGTTGGATGTGAAGGATGCTCGCAGCCACACTTGCAGGTCATAGTCGGACGGGTCCGGCAGCGCGTGCCCCGGCTCGTGCAGGTACCAGCCGTTGCGCAGGTACTCATTTGTTGTCGGGTGCGGGTAGTATAGCGACCACCAGTCTTCGCGCAGCGTTATGTTGTGGAAGCGGATATCCCTGTCCGCTTTCCAGCTGATACCCTTCTTGGCACAGTTGTTCTTCGTTACGCTGCCGTTGAGGGGCTCACCTCTCAGTCCAAAGTCAGTGCCGTTGCAGACCAGCTCCACCGGTGTCGTGCCGTCCACGCCGCCGTGAAGCACCGGCACTCCACTGATGTTCGCTTCCAGCACCTCCGCCGGTGTCAGCTTGCGGTAGAGAATGAACGTGTCGTTGAACATGGACCAGGGCGCGATGCCGCAGGGGTTATACGTGAAGTATCTGGCCGGCCGTGTGACTTGTGTTCCGGTCGCGTCGGTGATGGTGATGGGGGTATCGCCCTTGCCCGTGCGAAAGCCAGGGTGTGTGTACGGCATGCACAAGTAGGGTGTGCCAATTGTTGGCTTGCCCCTCAACTGCGAGTTGGAGCGGCCGTTGTGGAAGTCGCGGTGATTTTGGTACATGCCGGTGATCTTGTAGTACATGTACACCGGCGCCTCCATGCGTTGGCTGATGTTTATCTCCAGCCACGTCCGTGTGCCCTGCGTGTGCGTCACGCCGTCCGCCGTGAACTGCAGGATGCCATGATTGATGTTCACGCTCGAGTTCGACGGCGTGTACTGGTACTGGTGGATTTGGCTGTATTCCTGCTCAATAATGTGTTCATCACGACCCTGCACTAGCACCATCCCTCCCAAGACCAGGAAGGGCACCATCAGCAGGTAGAAGAGGGGCACGAGGATGAAGGGCGAGTGGTAGTTGAAGATGCCGGGCAACGTCTGCTGCGTAAGGGGGTTGCCCCCGTAGACGGTGCGTCCGTACTCATGCACGAAATTTGGGATTAGCTTCTTCTTCAGCCATCGCTTTGCTCGGGTGCTGCGACTCTTGGGGGCATCTACCGAGGTGGCCGCGGTGCCGTGCGCGCCTGAGACACCACCGGCACGGCCCCGCGTGCGGTGGTGCTCGTCGTCGTTTACGGCATTCAACGACGACGTCCGCGATGAGGATCCGTTCACGGAGGAGGACTCTTCGGACGACGACACGTCAGAGGACGCGTTCAGCGACAGCGACGCACCTCGTTGGGGCCGTCTCGACGACTGTGGAGCCGAGTAGTTGGGCGCGCCATCGCCATTCTCTGAACCGCTGCCGCCGGCAGACGGTGCCGCGGTGGTGGCTGGGTTGCTGTGTGGGAGCATTGACCCACGAAACGGCGGAAGCAGACTAGAGCAAGGTGTGTGCGTGTGTGTGTGAGAGAGCGCCTCGGCTGGCTGTCCACTCCCTCCCTCGTCACGCCAAACAAGCAGGAATTAAAGACCGGGGAGACACTGGTCTCACTGAAAGCCTCCACACAAACGCGGAACAGCAGTGCAGTGACTGGGGCAACCACCACGGCAGCTGCGCACGCGGAGATACGCCAGCTCGGCAGAGGGCTGATGCCCTAATGGAGAAAAGTAGAGAAGACACTCGGAGGTGGGTGAACAGGGAAAGAGAGGATGAGGGGACGCCCTGCCACGCTCATGCGCGAGCAGAGGAGTCACACTGACGGAGACAGACAGCCAGCTATCGATGGCGGTGGCGACTGCTGATGCTGGGTGCGGTGAGGTACCTACGTAGGGGGGGGGGGCTGCCGTACACTAGAGGTAACCAAGTGGAAGCGAGGGGGGGGGGAGGGCTGCGTGTGAGGAAGAAGACCAGTCCACGCACACGGACAGGTCGAGGCAGAGGGAGATGTGTCGAGAGGGAGGCGGGAGGGAGAGATGCCTGCGAAGACGTTGCTGAAGAAGAAGGGGGAGGGCGGCGGCGGCATCGAGGGAGAGGGATATGGGGGCGACGGAGACTGGGCAAGTGGGACAGGAAAGAAACGGTACTAGGCGCCGTGAGAACGTGCTCTTGACATGTCGGCACCACGGCCCCGTCACCATCAAGACATCGCAAAAAAAAAAAAAGTGCCCCCCCCCAGTCATTCACAAGACCACGCGTGGCAGCGTGTGCACGTTTCTTTGTGCCCAATTGCCGGTGTCGTTATACGGTCTTCGCTGCCATTGTTTTTACGGAGGCGTGCCGCCCACGCGCTGCGGGTCGACGGGGAGAAAGCTAAGAGGGTCTCATCCCTGATAGTCTATGCGTGGATGTACGCGTGGCACCCCTCTCGGCAGACAAGACATACGTGGCGCGCACTGCGACGTCACACATGCTGGAGGGGGAGGGTAGCTGTGCACAAAGAGAGGTACGGTCACGCGGCAGCGTCACACGAGATTCATGTGGTCGCGCTGCTGCTCGGTTCGGGTGCATGTCCACGTGCAAAGCCGCGTGCGTGCAAGTCCGTGAGGGCCTTGATGCGTCCACGTTCCCTTGACATGGCCAGCGCAAGTTCCTGCTGCAATGCTTGTTGCTGCGCCATGACAGTAGCAAGGCGAGTATCAAGCGTCTGTAGAACACTTGTGAAGGCGGCGCTAAGCTCGGAGGCCTTTGACTCCTCACACGCAGCGGCACCAGAGGATCGGGGCGATGCAGCTGAGGAAGGCGCTGCCACGGGAGCTGGCCGCCGCAGTCGTGCACTGTGCACTGTCAGAAATTGCCGTTTCTCTTGCTGAAGCGCCTCGTAGCGTTCACGAAGCACGTCGTTCGCAGTGTCCAACTCTCGAAGCTGACGCATCATTCTCTGCGTCTCCTGCTGCCGCGACGAGTTGCCTGGCTGCGGCTTTGGCACCTCGCCGTCCCTCTCCGCTTGCCTTGCTAGCGTCGTCGCAGGGGGCGGTGGAGGCTTCTCCTGCAACGTGGCAAGGAGTGCGTGAACTCGCTCAAGTTGCTGTTTTGAGGCCTCCATCTTTTCGGCCAGAGCGCGGCGCTCCCGCCGCACTACTCGAAGCCGCGAGACGCACGCGTCGTAGAGAGCGGCATCTTGCCGTGACAGAAGCGCCTCCACATCGGCGTGCGATGAGGTAGTCAGCCCGTGTTGGCGAGCGCGAAAGCAGGTGTTGCCGCTGCTGTGCGGAGCGTCGCCAAGGCGCGGCGACTGCATACCGTATGGGTTGCGGAGCAGCGCTGGCTTCGGTGGCGCGAGGGGCGCCGTCTTTTGCACCCTTCGATCACGCGCAGGGGATAGGTGACGCTGCGTTGGCGCACTGCGGCTCCTGTGGACTGCGCGAGAAGGACTTGCTTTGCCCCTAGCCACGATAGCCGAAGTGCCCAGGAGGGCAGCTGCAGCTCCGGCACCATTGGCTGCATCCGCCGCACTGCCAAGGATCTGCGGCGCATGCGGAACAGGTTTGCCTGCCGCCAGTGGGCCCTGTGCCGTCGGTGTAGTCGATATCATGAGAGGAGGGCTTTGTGGTAGTTGCAGATGAAGAAAAAGAGGAGGTGTCAGATGCCTATGCCGTCGTTTCTGCTACAAGAGGTGCCTGCGAGGGTGGTGGCGTGCGGCAGCTTCGGTGCCGCTACATTGGCGCGTCCGTCAGCGGAGTGGGGGAAGCGGGGGGGGGGAGCTATCACCTTTGCTTGGATGTGCGTACACCAGATTTGCAGACTTCGGGCACCGCGGCCGTTCGAACACATTCCACAGCACCGCCGCACAGACACACAGACAAATATAGGGAAGCAGTGGAATAGGGCGGCAGTCGCAATGACAATGGTGGGCGGCAGCCTCTCTCTTTCCATTCTCCAAGGCGCGATCGCAGACACACGCACACAGGCTGAGTGCCATTTACAGCCATGACAAGGGAAGAGGGGGTGGTCCACTGCAGCGGGTGCAGCAGAGTACCTACGCGTCAGGTATGAGTCCCTGTGTGGACACGGGGGGGGGGGAGCGCCTTTGCTGCAGCTTCTCCATACTGCTGGTCCATCGCCCCCTCGTCCTTTGTACGTCTGTGTCTGTGGATGAGAGGAAGACGAAAGGCAGACCTCACCGAGGTGACGGGGCAGCTTCCCTTGCACGAGCCGGCACTGTCGGCGAGGTCACCGAACGTGTTGAACGTCGCCAGGACAGCGAAGTTGATGTGTGCGTGGAAGCTGATCCCTGCACCCCTCTCTTGCGGCACAGATTTTCAGGGTTTCCATGCCTTCTACTACAGTGCTCAGAGCCTCCATTCCCTTATCCACCATGTCCCTCCACCGATGGCGGAGAGTTGGCCAACGGGGGAGGCGGAGGCGGAGGCGGCGAGGCACCATCCGCAGTCACAGACGAAGCAGAAACAAAATCTGTTCACACCCACCCCCGACATGAGGGGAAGGGAGAGTGGAGAGCGGCTCTGCGCCGCGCCCGCACAAGCATGCATACCCCCGCGCGTCACGGAGAGAGGCCGCTCGCAGGAACGGGGGGATCTTCATCCCACATGCGACCGAAGCAGGCGACGCTGCGGCAGAGAAGCGGGAAGGTGGAGAGGGGGGAGGTACGCCGTCCCGCTGCATTCGTTCTTAGGCTGCCGAGTAGGAGTCGAACGCCGCTCTGCCCCCTCCCCTCCCTTTCCCCCACTCACGCACGCACTCGCCCTTCCACGGCCCAGTCACCAGGCCCCGTCCGCGTGGTGCGAAGCAGCCGTACAATCACAGGCGTGCTAGAGGAAACGCACCCGCTCAGCGGCCCAGGCCCCGTCTCTGCCTCCAGCACGACTCACCCACAGGTTCTCCCATCGTGCCGGCGGAGACGCACGCTCGAGCCCTGTCAACACGTTTTGCCTGTCGTATAGATGGCACAGACGTGCGCACTGTCGCCGGCTTCTTGGCGTCCCCAACACAGAGAGTGGTGGTGGTGGGGAGGTGCAGTGCACACCTGAACGCTGTGCACTGAGAGGTGTCCGTGTGTATGTGCGCGTGTGTCTGCCCTTACGCCATCGAGGAGAAAGACGTTATGGGATGTACAAAAGAAACCAGCATATTGAGAAAGCAGTAAGGTGTGGTGGTCCACCTCTCCAGACACTGCCCAGACGAGACCAACGCCTGCGCACCTTTGTCAGTGCGTGTGGTGGTGGTGGTGGTGATGGTGGTGGTGGTGGTGACGCAGAACGACAAGACAACCGTAGAGACATACCAAGGAAGATGTAGATACGTGACGGGGCGCCGGCGGTATAGGCATACGTGGGCACGTGTGTTTCCCCCCTTCTGCTAGGAATACACACACACATACATGCCTCGCTGTTTCCTTCACACAACGCATGGTTGACGTCTTTCTGCTGTCCCTCGCTGCGCGCCCCCCCTCCTCCTTGTTTGGTCTCCCCTCCTCGGCCACCTATGAAAAGCTCTTGTCTTCACCGTTGTTGCCTCGCTGACTTGGCGGTGCCACCCTACACAAAATTCGTCGTTATCCTCGTCAGCTCCCTATAGGCTGGATCGGCTTGTTGCTCTTGCGCAGGCAGCGGTCCAGGTTTCTGCGGATAAGGGTGTCCACGTCAGAGTAAATGCGGTCGTGCACGCGGCGATGCAGCGTAGAGGTCTCACCGGTGCTGGCGTCTGTGTAGTTGAATTCATCCGTCTCCGGATTTTCGACACCCTCCTCGTCGATGCCGCTGACAATCTTCAAGATTACCTCCAGCATATCATGGTTGCCAAGGATGTCGACATGCTTGGCACTGAGTTTGCCACCGCGCAGGTTCAAGGAGGAGGCACTAGTGACGTTGTGGTTGAATTCCCGTGTCACGACGCGGCCCACATTGCGTGTCCACCCGTTCCCAGCGCGACACATGTACGCGAGCGACAAGAGTGGCACCGTATCATCGCCGTCCGACATGTGCACGCCATGCGACGTGTGGTTGTTGAATACAGAGCTGTTGCCCACGTACAGGGTTTCGGTGTTCGTCTCGTCCGGGTTCCGCATGAGGTGGTACCCTGCCTCTGCTGGCAAGCCGACACCGTACAGGCACACCGCCGTTGTGTTCGGTGCCTGCGGCAGCGAGGGTAAGTCATCGATGGTCTCCAAGAAGGAGTCGATGGAGCGAACGCAGTTCTCGTGACCAGAGCGCTGACATTCACCGCGGATGAGTTCCGCCGTGCCGCGAGCACCGAGGGAGGTGCCGTTAGGCAGGACCGTGAGCTCTGGCCACACCTCTTCGCAACCGCGCGGAAGCATGGACACCAGGCAGCTCCACGACCGTGAAAGGCCATAGCGCGCCTCCTGGCTGATGAACGTGTCCAACATCTTCCTGGCCGCCCAGGGAATGTTGAGCGTGTCTCTCGCGTCACCGAGAAGCAGCGCGGAGGCGGCCTTGCCCACGCCCATTGTAACGCCACCAACATTGATGTAGTAGGCAACGTGGCGGTCCATAAAGCCGCTCTCGCGCTGCTCTGCCCACCGGAAGAAGTCGAGAGTAACGGTCGCGCCATAGCTATGCGAGATGACTACCGCCCGCTTCTTGTTCTTTCGGCACAGGAAGCGTAGGCTGTTGCGCACCTGATAAAAGAAGCCGTCGCGCGCATGCGCCTTACTAGGGGAGAGGCGCCAGTCGTACGTCAGGACTGCCATGTTCTGCGGGTCGTAGCCGATATCGGCGAGGTTGATGAGCACCTTCGCCCATACCCAGTAGCCCGGGACAAAGTAGTCCACCGAGGCGAAGCCAGTGCCGGCGCGCACCTTGGTGTCGTTGCGATCCATCCCGGTCGTCTTGCTCATGCTGAACATGTCCAGCCAGCACTGCGGGTCGGAGAGGATGAGGTACATCATCTGTGGTCCAAACATGCGCTGCCGGAACCCGGAGAAGAAGGACTTCCGCCGCGCACACGGCAGTGAGGTTTCCCACACCTCCAGCGCGCTGGTGATGAAGCCCGGCATGATGGCAACGGGGTGCCTCCGTGGCAGATGTGTGTCTCCCCTGTTGTACTTCTTGAAGAAGGTGAGCCCTGGCCGCGCGTCCTCATCGACGGTGAAGGACCCGGTGACGTCCTCCATCACTCCTTCTGGCGCAATCACAAACAAGAGCACTGCAAGAATCAGAACGACTAGATGGACCCGCCGGTGGGTGAGAAAGTCGACTATATCGAAAAGGTTGTGTTTCACCCAGCTGGGGAGCGGTAGACGGTCGATTACCCGCGCTGCGCGTCGCTGCGAGTCTGTGATCGTTGTGGTGTCCGTCGGACTCGTGAATGCGTTGTCGAAGTCCACGAATTCCTCCCGGCAAAATAGAAAGGAGGGCAGGCTCATCCAGCGGCTCTGCGGCTGTCCGTGGCGATGACGTTGCCCACGTGTGATTGAAGGTGCGCACGGTCGTGGTGCAGATACCCTCGGGTTCGACGGCGACACTTCCACGGGAGGTGGGCGGTGCATCGCGTCGATGCTGCTGGCGACATGCATGGAAGCCACTGACTGCGCAGCCGGCGTGACAATGTGCGCCTGCGCGGCGGGCAGTACATCCCCCGATGACTTCACGTGGGCTCCTGCACGTTCACCCGGCAAGGCGCGGCGATGGCGCACTTCGCTCTTTCGAGGGCTCGAGGCTGTGCTGCCGACGCCAGACTGCGGGAGGCGCACTGGTTTGTTGCCGTTGCCTTTGGTACCGTTCATCATGTCAAGCCGTGGCCGTCCCACAGGAGACGCACTGCACCGGACGGAGCGCAGCGGAGGTGTGACACACCAACACGAGTCAACGAGAGCAAGGCCCCGGACAACCACAAACTACCCCAAAGACATGCGCGTGTGCGTGTGTGGGAGAGGGGCTCCGCCGTGATGGAGGCCACATTCCACAGCACCGCCGCACACACACACAGAGGCACACACAAGGATATGTGGCGCTCTCTTTCTCTCTCTATAGATATGTGTATGTAGATGGAGCAAGATGTATGCCCTCCCCCCCCTCGACACGGAAAGACGCGCAGGGACGCGGCAGTGAGTGAGTGGAGAAACGCACACGCGGGAAGGCACACTCAAAAAGAAAGCGAATGATTGACCCCCTCTACACTGCAACTCAGCGATGTGGATGCGCGTATACGTGCACGGGTGCCAGAGAGGGAGGGAGGGGGAGGGAGGAGGGGGACGAACCCGAAACACCACGGGAAAGAGACCGACAAGCTGTTGAGCGTAGCAGCAGCAGCAGCAGCCGTGATGGAGTGATGATGGGGGGTGGGTCGGAGCACAGCAGTGGTTTGGGTTCCACGTATATTGTTGTCGGGGACAGAGAGAGAGAAAGGAAGGTAGCTGTGCTGCAGCGAGCAGCTACAGGACGTCAAAAGCCTAAATCGCGCAAAGTCTCGGGGAGAGAGCCATATAGAGGCAGGGAGGGGAGAGGAGGACTAAGAAGAGATGCCGCTTCTTCAATGTGAAGGCTGGCCTGGCTTGTCCAAAGAAAGCTATGCCGATACGTGTATGAACACTGGTGATGATGCGTGCGGTGGGAAGGAGACAGAGGACGTAGTAGGAGCAGACGTGTCCAGTAGAAGAGAGCGGCAGTCGGAAGAACACGCGTCATTCGTCCTCCGTGAGTGCATAGCGGGTTCTGGCTTGTGCATCGTACGCTCTGAGACAGCAGCGCATGCAGCTTGGCTGCTAGTACGTGCCACCTCGGTGAGTGGGTGGCTCTATTACGGATCGTTACGTTGCTACGGTGCGCCCGTTCTTCCGCCTTCTTTTTGTGAGCTGCTCAGAGATACGTTGGGTCCGCTGGGGATGTTCACGGCCGACGTGCGCGTGTGAGCGCGAGGGGGAGAGGTCAAAACCAAGAAGGAGCGATTTCCACCACTGTGCACTCCTCCCCGCCATTGCCGTCTTCAACTCTTCCCCGCCGCACACCCATACAGCCCCGAAGCCTCCTTGGCCGTCGACTTTGGTTTGCGTCAGTGGCCCAACGCGGGAGTCCCCCAACAACGACAGAGAACGAGTTGCTGCTGAACATAAAGAATATGGTCACCACCTGCCACGACTCGCCCAGAATGCATCGACGACGTTGGGCTTGCTTCCTCCTTCGCTTTGTTCCCCAGCTACACGTTGCATCACCAGACCTACATACACCACCATCCACCGCTGGAGCTCAGACGACGCTGATCGATGTCTGCCCACACACCACGTCGCACAATCTACGAGCGGGAGGCGTCTCCACTGCGGCGGGCACACGACATACGCGTGGGTGCGCATGACGCGCCCGCGAATGAGGCTAACAAGTAAGTACACAACATCCATTAAAAGAAAGCCAACGCGCATCAGACAGACTCCCCACCCGCCCCGGAGGGTCGGAGGGGCACACACACGCCCTCCCGCGTCCCCCCTCACAGGGCCGTTCCTCACATCAGAAAGCAAACTTTTTGCCGTCCCGTTGCATTCGTTCTTAGGCTGCCGAGTATGAGTCGAACGCCGCTCTGCCCCCTCCCCTCCCTTTCCCCCACTCACGCACGCACTCGCCCTTCCACGGCCCAGTCACCAGGCCCCGTCCGCGTGGTGCGAAGCAGCCGTGCAATCACAGGCGTGCTAGAGGAAACGCACCCGCTCAGCGGCCCAGGCCCCGTCTCTGCCTCCAGCACGACTCACCCACAGGTTCTCCCATCGTGCCGGCGGAGACGCACGCTCGAGCCCCATCAACACGTTTTGCCTGTCGTATAGATGGCACAGACGTGCGCACTGTCGCCGGCTTCTTGGCGTCCCCAACACAGAGAGTGGTGGTGGTGGGGAGGTGCAGTGCACACCTGAACGCTGTGCACTGAGAGGTTTGAGCTCTTCACAAAAATAGGAAAGTGCTACGCAATGCCACGACTCTGATTCCGTTGTTGGTATCCTCTGCGCCTGTCACCTGGGAGGGGAAGAGGTGCGTTCACGGGCGAATGCCGATGCGTCTGCTTGTCTGAGCGCCTGCGTGTATAGGTTTTTGGTGTGTGTGTGGGGGGGGGGAGGGGGAGGGAAGTAATACAGAGGAGAGAGTGCTGGGCGGATGGGACTGGAGGAGGTAATCGCCGGAGAGGAAGAAAGGCCGAGGTGATCACCATTGTATATCTGTGCGCTGTTCCCTTCCATCATCCCCTTGCCGTAACGGCTCTTCCTATCCCATCGACAAGTTACAGTATCTATTCGGCCATCTCCCCCGCATCGACATCGCCATCGCTACCGCGCATCACCCACATTGCGAAGACGACAACGACGATGGCGGCGATCACCATGCGAAGAAGCCTCATACGATTACCTCGAACAGCCTGCTGGCCGCTGCTGATGGTCCGGCGGCGCTTCTCGTTGAGCGTGTTCTGCTCCATTTGCTCTGCTGTCATGTTCCTTCGGCCGGAGGAGCTCTTATCTTCGCCAGCTGTGCCACTGCCACGACCAGTCGCGTCGCTGCCTGCAGCAGCGGCACCGCTGCCGATGGCCTTCGCCTTGCCAGCCACCGTGCCGGCAGCTCCGTTCTTGCTATCACCGGCGTCCAGTAGCACACGACACAAGATGTACTTCTGTACCACCAATGAGGCATTGGCGTCCTTCTTCTTCTGAATTAAGCTCGCCAAGTTGGCCCCATGTGCCTCAATAACGTCCTGCTCCCCCAGCACGGCACACTCAACCCGGAAGGTGTCCTTGGTGTAGTGCACGCCCACCGGCAGCCCCTCCGCAAAGGTCTTGTGATTGAGAAAGATCGTGATTTTCGCCGAGGAGTTCCCTTTCACGACGCCCTTCGAGTGCTTGAGGTAGTACCGTAGCGGCGCGGTGGTGCGGACGCGGTAGATGATCGCCTCGTAGCCGACATTCGTGAGCTCGAAGGTGCAGTCCTCGTTGACGTGCAGCACCAACTCGAACTTCTCCGGGTTCACGATGATGTTGGGGGCTCTAGCGTCCATTTTATATATTTCTCTGCTTGCTTCGTCTCTGCAGGGTCCAGTCGCGACACCAAGGGTAGCTGCACACCGCTATGTTGCGTCTTTCTCCCCCTCTGCCGCCTCGTTCTACCGGGGCGGCGCCTTCGCCTCCTGTTGCCCTTTCCGGCGTTTCTTCTGTTACTGGTGAGGTACACTCACACACGCGCAGATTATGCAGGTGCTTATATATATATATATGTATATCTGTATGTATGTATGTATGTGTGTGTGTGTGGAAGGGCACGCAGCGGCAGAAACGGAGACAGAGCGCTAGAGCGGGGGGAACCCACAAAGAACTCTGATCGGTGACGAGCGCCACAAGCGTACACGCGCACACGCAAATACAGAGCTGAATCCGCAATAATGAGTGGAAGCCGAGAAATCAAAATTGGCAAGATTGAGATTCAACAACAACAGGGCAAAGAAACAGAGGTAGAACGATCGGAGACTGCGATGCGCTTGTATAGGTTGCAGCCGTGAATGGTGAGTACACTGGAGGAGGAGGAGGGTGGTGGTGGTGGTGGTGGTGAGGTGGGAGGGGGGGGTGATAAGGGAGAATGGGGGAAGGATGGGTAGCGCTGCAAAGATACTGCTTGCGAAGGTGCTATGGAGATCGAGAGTGCATGTTGGCACACGCACACCTGCGTGTGTACGTATGTGTTCCTGTACACCCGAAAGGAAGTTCTACATGATCTGCGTCACAGGACCTGTACGCAGAGCTACAGGCTTGCTGCAGCGCCTTATGTGCCCGCCACTGCGAATCCTCGTACCGCCCGCTTCACTTGTCGGATGGGCGCCGACGCTGTTATTGATATAAGGGTAGAGAAACAACTCACGAGGAGAAGCACATGGCGATGCCATTAATGCCTACGAGACGATCGGCACAGCTGCCCGTGTCCCGTCGGCTGCCCGTGTGTGTGTGTGGATGTGTGTGTGCGTGCCGTTGCACCTCTTTGTCTGGCTGTACCATCGCTGACACCAACTGTGCTCCCGTGTTCGTGCTCTGCGTCACTGCATTATTGTATGCGTGTCTATAAAAGGAGACGAGGCTACCTCGGCCTTCCCTCCCCTTATTGCGCGCAACAGTGGCGGCGTGGGGGGGGGGGGGAGAGTGCGTGCGGGCTCCACAGCAGGTCCTTCCACGACCACCCCCCTTCATCCATCGAAAAGTGAGCAAGTCTCCAAGAGAGATGCGCGGACACGTGCATCCACCCACACATCCACACACACGCACACGCACACAGTACCAATAGACACTTTCTGGGTCTCTCCGTTCACACCTCGTCCTCTTTTTCAAACCAGGACATGGGCCCGAGGGCGTCGCCGACGAAGCTGCCGCGCAGCTCCATAATGGGAATGGTGCCGCCGTCCCCGCCATGGGCGCCGTCCGTGTCTTCTGCTGCTGATACGGCTTCTTCCGATTGTACTGTGCATGACTCAACCTTCACAATTACTTCAGCACCCACCACGTAGGCGTTGTATGGGGCTGCGACAGCAGCGGCTGTAGATGAGAGCGCGCTTGACGCCAATGCATCATTGCCATACCCGTCGACGTCCTTGCCGCTGCCCAGTCCTATCGCTGGGTCTGCGTTGAGCTCCGCGCTCTGCTCGCCGCCTTCTTGATCGTCTGTATCCAGCGGGAGGTACCAGAATCCTTGTGCGGCGCTGAAGCGTGAACCAGGCACTAGCATCTCCGCTGGCACCAGGAACGGAATCGCCACAAACAAGTCCATCGACAAGTATACACCAGCGGCCGTCTGAGAAGCGATGCGGGCCTTGAGACGTGTACCTGGGCTCGGCGCGAACACGCACACACCAAAGGTTGCCGTCAGCCATGCGGAGGCTTCGGCGCCGCGAACGGAGCCAGCTGAGTACTCCATCACTTCCGTGATCGCCACGCAAAGCCCCCGCGAAGGAAGGATGCGACCCACGTAACGCTCGGTGAGGCGGTGGAGCAGGATGTCGCGCAAGGTGAGCGAGTAGCAGTCGTCGTCCCCTCCGTTGCTGACCGCAGCGGTCACAGTCGCAGCGGACGAGGGACCACAAGTGGTGGCCGTCGCGGCAGCACCGCCACTTACAACGCATTCGTTCGTGAAGTGCCGAGGGAAGTACACGGCCTCGATGGCAACGGTGTCGTAGAGGATGTACGAGAAAAACATGGCTGGTCGGTGCGATTCCTAAGTACGGTTAGAGTTGCCCAAAAGCGCGCTCACACCCACCTACCCACTCACACACACATGCACACACACACACGAAAAAAAATACAGACCATGCAAGATACTGTTCTCTCAAAATGCGCACGCAAGTGTGTGTGCGTGTGTGTGTGTGTAGAGCAGCCTGGCTGAGCACTCAAGCTGTGGACTCCCTGCTACACGCGTGTGTGTGTGGAGAAAAAGGGCATCAGAGGTGTAAGAGAGGTCAAGGAGAGACTACGCTTTAGAATGGATACGTGCGGGGAGATCAAGTAATATGGCTCGTGATGTTATACACGTATGTGCACAAGTGCGCGCTGTTCCTGACGAAAGGCCACAGACCGTGCGCCTTTATGTGTGCTTCCCGCGCGACACACCCACACACGTATATACATATATATATATATATATGTATATATATATATACGCATGGGGACATGCGCAGGTGCACGAACATCTCTTCCTGCCCTTTCCTTGCTTTCTCAGTTTCTTCGTTCCATTGTGTACTTGACAACGTCACTTGTTAGAATTTGATTAGCCTACACGCACTTTCACTTAGAAAGAGTGCCCGATCACAGGTCACATTGTTAGGGGGATGGGGGGTGGGTGGGTGGGGCGGATACCGTCAGCACACAGGCACACAAGCCAGAAAACTTCGAGAGAGAGAGGGAAGGGGGAGGGGGGAAGGAAGGGTCAGAAATGTGCAGCGCACACACACACTCTTGAGTGCTGCGCTGCCTTCCATCTACGTTCCTCCTCCTCCTCTTCCATTCTACTCTGCTTCTCCGTACATGTAACGGCAGATGCCAATAGCCAAGCGCTGCATCATCGACCCCTCAGCGCCGCCGTGGGCGGCGCTGCGTTGATCGCCTCTTATGCTCCTTTCGATAACATGGAGGCAAACAACAGACACACCTTACGCACAGCAGCTACTTTGGCGACCCATCATCGACCCCTCCCCCCTCCCTCCACACCACAGCCACACACACACTCACACGTGCACACGACAACAGTGCACGTGGGACTCACTAATTCAGCTGAGCGCTTTATTTCTCTCTTCTTTTATTCTTTGTTCCCTTTCACTGTCTTTACTAATCAGATGGAGCCAGACGTGTCAGCACGGCGACACGGGTGGCTGTGATGCCGAGGGGATTCAGACACACACATGCACACACACACCAAACCCTAGCTTATGCTCAGCATGGGCTCATGGGCACGCGTGCTGGTGTGCCGGTGTGCTGAAGTATGCTCCCTCCCTCTTTCCAGCCCTGCTGCTCCACCCCGATTGCTTCGCTGATATATATATATATATATATATATATAACGTCGCCGTTTTTCTTCTCGCCTGCCTTCATGCCACGCGGCACACTGTATCGATTTCTTCCACCACCTATTCACGCACTCGCTCCGCTCCGCCGCGCTGCATCGCCCGCTCTGTACTACACCGAACGAACCAAGCAGAAACTGTGGAAGGGTAGGAAGTCCCACTGGTTTCTCCCCAATACGTACAGCCCCGTGGGTGCACAGCTGTTAGCTGCTCTGCTTCATGGGCACACCACGGCGAATAGTGCCCCAGCCGATCAAACGGAAGGTCTGGTCCACCATACGCGAGATCGCCACCTGCTCACCCGTGGAGCAGCACACCGGCGTTACCAGCTCCAGCTTCGCAATCTCGGGGTCCTGGGTGATATTCAGCACCGTCGCACCAGCCGTGAGGGTGCCTACGTTGATCTGCAGGGACTCGAGAACGTTCAGCTTCTGCACACGCTTCGCCTTAGACTTGCCGTCCTTCGATTTGGCACCGACCATCTCGGAGAAAAGATAGTACTGCACCTCGATCTCGCAGTACACCTCCGGCAGCGTGCCCTCTTCGCCCAGCATATTACCCACCATCTTGTCCTGACGCGTCAGGGTCGGGTCGAGCGTCGTACCGACGGCGATGAGACCGCCAGGAATGGCGTACTGCAGCACGTTGTTCTCCGCCTTCAGCGTAACCGTGCGCGTTTTTAGCGGGCTATAGGTGAAGCGGCCGCACTGCTCATTGGAGCTGCGTGAGCGAACCAGGCCGGGGCGGATCTCCACCACCTGCCCCACCTTGATGACACCCTGCGTGACGGTGCCACCAGCCACGCCGCCCTTCAGACTCTCGATGTCGCCTTCGCCTGGCTTGTTGATGTCAAAGGAGCGCACCACTGTCATGCGCGCCGGCGCCTTCAGCTGACGCACCGGCATTGGGATGTGGAGTAGGTACTCTAGGAGATAATCCACGTTGCGCTTCAGCTGTGCCGAGATCGGTACAATGGGCACGTTCAAGGCGATGTTGTCCAGGTAGGCGCGAACGTGGCGGTACTGGTCGTGCGCCTTTACTTCACCGACAAGGTCGATCTTGTTCTGCAGTACAATGAGGTGGTGCAGCTTCATGATCTCGACAGCTTTCAGGTGCTCCAGCGTCTGCGGCTGCGGGAAGGACTCGTTGGCGGCGATGAGCAGCAGCGCGGCGTCCATGATGGCGGCACCGTTCAGCATGGTTGCCATCAGCACGTCGTGACCAGGGCAGTCGACAAAGGAAAAGTGGCGCTTCAGCGTCATTGTCTTCCCGCAGTTGGGGCACGGTGTGCTGTCTGGCTGCGAGGACGGGTAGGTCTGGTAGCAGGTGGGGCGCGGGCAGGTCTCGCACTGGTACACCTTGGCGTTGGCGTAGCCGAGGTGGATGGTAATGTTCATGACGGCCTCGCGGTGGAACTTCTGCGTCTTGACACCGCTGAGCGCCTTGACAACGGTGGACTTCCCGTGCGCGACGTGGCCGATGGTGCCGACGTTGATGGTGGCCTGACGCGACATGACCTCGAAGGTGTCGACGTTGAGATCATCGAGGTTAATCTTGCTCAGGTCCTGCTTGGCGAGCCCCTGGTCCGTGTCAATGACCTTCTCGTCATCGAGGGTGAAGTCCGCAATGTCCTCCTCAGCCATGGTGATGACTCAAGGGTGTGTGGTGGTGGTGCTGGAGGGTGTGTGTGTGTGTGCGTAAGAAAGGCGCTTTGCTGCGTACGGCGGAGGAGTTGTAAGGGGTGCCCACACACGCACACACAGAAGGAAGTAGAAAGTAACGACGGGCTGGGGAATCTATGTTCACATCAGCCGGCAGGGGCACACGCGTCCACGTGTGTTGGGGTGTGCAGAGTTGAGCGAGAGAGAGAGAGAGCGAGAGAGCAATAGGGGGAGAGAAGGCCGTTCACACACACACACACACATGAAATGATGACAGGAGGGGGATGCGGCATCGGCTTCATGGGCCGGTAAACAGCATGGTGAAGGCGTGTGGGCGCGAGCTTCGACAGGTAGTCATGGGTGTGACTTGCAGTATCTTCACGGTCACGTACACAAGAACCCTGCGCATAGAAGTTGTTGCTTGTTTTTCCTCCGCACTGCTGTGCAGCACACGAGACCAGCGCGTGATCTCGTCCGCGCAGCGCAATGGGGTGAGGCAAAGGGAGGGTGGGACGCGGTGGGTCGGGGCCACACTACAGAGAAATCGATAAGGAGACTGAAGCAGACGCAAACTCACACAGTCGGGGTGCGTCTGTGTCTGCAACTGCGGAGTACAAAGTTGTACGGAGGACAGGAGCAGCTTTTGGAGCTTTCCTCATGATCATCGTGCGTGCGTGCGTCGTCGTCGTAATGGTGAGAAGGGTGTTCGAATGAGAGGGAGGCAAAGGTATAAGACGGCGGGGAGTGAGCACTGAGGCGGAGCGAGAGGGTCCTCGTGCAACAGGACGCCAGCATACAACAGGCTTTACGTCTTTTGCGACACTGTAGGTGTGCTTTGCCGCGCTGCCGCCGCAGCGTCGAGCTTCTCCCGATTCATTGTCTTCTTCCTGCCACGGTGGAGACGGCTCAGACGCAGAGCGTGCCGCCAGCATCTTGCACCACTTCTCTCCACGAGCGCTACTTTTCGAGGTGAAGGTTTCCGGACGCGTCATACTCCGCTGCCACCTTCACTGCGAGTCCTCCGGCAGGAGTTTCACAGGCACACCTCTGAGGATCGTGCCCCACCCAATCACGCGAACCTTGCGATCCACGTACCGGGCCAGCACAATGCGCTGATGTGGAGGATCGGCGCAGAGGGGGTTCTCCAAACGACAGATGGCCCGCCCAGCATGCCGTGACGTCCGCAGCACCGTCGCTGCCGTTGTCAGAGTCCCCACGCTCAAGATGATGCTCTCGTCCTCTCGAAGCGGCGCGACACGGCGATGCACAGAGACCACACGGTCTGGGTGAACCCGATATGAGTCGGCACCGCTGTTGAAGGCGCCGTTCATGTCGCGGTGGGATGTGGCGTGCCCAGGACGCGGTGCGGCCAGACCGAGAATCTCGCGCAGGAGGAAGAACTGAATCACGACCTCTTGATACACCTGCATGCTTGTGTGAAACTCGGCCGCGTCTGCAGCCGGAGCAGGGGACGGGTAGGGGAAGATGGCGCCAGATGGCATCGGCGTTGCGTCGCTTGTGGTAGTGGCTACTGGCGTCGTTGACGCGGAGGCAGGTCCTTCTGCTGCTGGTGAACTGCCGCAGCTCTGTGGACTGCACCCCGTTCGACACGACCGCCAAATGGGGCCGCGACGCACTACCCGAACTACTTGACCTCGCAACTTGTTTTGCCGTGTCAGGGAGGGATCGAGCGTCGTACCGATCGCAATGAGGCCGCCTGGCACGGCGAACTGCAGCTCGTTTTTCTCTGCCTGGAGGCGCACCACAGTGGTATGAAGTGGGACCGCGTACAGCTCCCCCGGTGGTGGGGAGGAGGCGTACGCTAATTCTCGACCTGACAAGACATCTGCCCGCTTCGGCAGCACACCGTCGCGCCGTCGGAGGACGAGCAGCCCGGGGATGATTTCAATTTCATCGCCGACGCACAAGACACCGGCCGCAACAGTGCCTCCGACGACGCCGCCCTTCAGCGCCTTTGCATCGTCGCCCGCAGGGCCCGGTAGCGACACATCGAAGGAGCGAAGCACGTTCATGTACTGGGCGTGATGCAGCTGCCGCCGTGGGAGCGGCATGTGCACGAGGTAGTACAGCAAGAAGCCCATGTTCATCTGCTGCTGTGCACATATCGGGATCACTGGTGCCTTGGCGTATGCTGTCTTGGAGGCAAGGTAGTGGTGAATGATGCTGTATTGCGCCGCCGCGCGCTCCTTGCTGACAAGGTCCACCTTGTTCTGCAGTACAATGAGTGACGGGACGCCGATCATTTCTGCCGCGGCGAGGTGCTCCAGCGTCTGCGGCTGCGGGAAGGACTCGTTGGCGGCGATGAGCAGCAGCGCGGCGTCCATGATGGCGGCACCGTTCAGCATGGTTGCCATCAGCACGTCGTGACCAGGGCAGTCGACAAAGGAAAAGTGGCGCTTCAGCGTCATTGTCTTCCCGCAGTTGGGGCACGGTGTGCTGTCTGGCTGCGAGGACGGGTAGGTCTGGTAGCAGGTGGGGCGCGGGCAGGTCTCGCACTGGTACACCTTGGCGTTGGCGTAGCCGAGGTGGATGGTAATGTTCATGACGGCCTCGCGGTGGAACTTCTGCGTCTTGACACCGCTGAGCGCCTTGACAACGGTGGACTTCCCGTGCGCGACGTGGCCGATGGTGCCGACGTTGATGGTGGCCTGACGCGACATGACCTCGAAGGTGTCGACGTTGAGATCATCGAGGTTAATCTTGCTCAGGTCCTGCTTGGCGAGCCCCTGGTCCGTGTCAATGACCTTCTCGTCATCGAGGGTGAAGTCCGCAATGTCCTCCTCAGCCATGGTGATGACTCGAGGGTGTGTGGTGGTGGTGCTGGAGGGTGTGTGTGTGTGTGCGTAAGAAAGGCGCTTTGCTGCGTACGGCGGAGGAGTTGTAAGGGGTGCCCACACACGCACACACAGAAGGAAGTAGAAAGTAACGACGGGCTGGGGAATCTATGTTCACATCAGCCGGCAGGGGCACACGCGTCCACGTGTGTTGGGGTGTGCAGAGTTGAGCGAGAGAGAGAGCGAGAGAGCAATAGGGGGAGAGAAGGCCGTTCACACACACACACACACACACACACACACATGAAATGATGACAGGAGGGGGATGCGGCATCGGCTTCATGGGCCGGTAAACAGCATGGTGAAGGCGTGTGGGCGCGAGCTTCGACAGGTAGTCATGGGTGTGACTTGCAGTATCTTCACGGTCACGTACACAAGAACCCTGCGCATAGAAGTTGTTGCTTGTTTTTCCTCCGCACTGCTGTGCAGCACACGAGACCAGCGCGTGATCTCGTCCGCGCAGCGCAATGGGGTGAGGCAAAGGGAGGGTGGGACGCGGTGGAGAGTTCCACCAAGTCATCAGATGCTTGCACCTAACGAGCTGTCGCCACGGAAGCTTTCCTTCGGTCTCGCTTACGTTGGTCATGAGCGCGCAAAGGAGAGGTCACGCCGGGATGCACACGAGGAGGTGTGACACGGATGATGGTGGTGGTGGAGAGTGTGACGGTGGTGCCACGCACCCCAGAAGAGGGACCGAACAGACAGACAGACACACACACACACACACACACACACACACACACACACACACACACACACACACACACACACACACACACACACACACACACACACACACACACACACACACGCACGTACACAACGATATAGATGCCATGCAGGAGACGAGGTGCAGGGCAGGAAAAGAACTGAACGTTGATGAAAGGAAGAGATATCTAATCTGTATACACACGCACACACATATATAGACGCATACGTGAAATCTAACGAGCGAGCTGCTCCAGGGTGATGGCGGAGGCTTGTGCGTGTCGGTGAGTACGGGGCTCCCCCCATCCTCTTTAGTGAAGGAGAAACTATGATGAATAGCGTGGAAGAGCGTGAGAGGGGAAGGGGGCTGTGGCGACGGCGTCTTTGGGAAGGCCTTCCGCAGGGCAGATTTCGAACGTTTCGGCGTAGTAAGGCGGTTGTCAGCGGCGCCCATGCTGACGTCCACGCCTCGCCTTCGCAGTTGTTTCCTCAGTCCCCTTTTCCAGTGCGTCATGCCCGTCTACTTGTTTACTTCGTTCTTCAGCAGCGTCATCACCACAGACAAGAAGGCGTACACGCACTGCCGGATCGGGATGTCCACGTTCGGCGTGCCATCGGCCGACATCGCCACCGCTGACGACATGTCTGGCTCGTACGCAGCCACCTGCGCCTGAAGTCGGTCAATGTCATCCTTCAGTTTGCACTTGCGGTCTGCCGCGCGCAGCGCCGGATCGTTTAACTTCTCCATGACGCGCTGAATGGAGACGAGAAAGTAGTTGGGCATCTTCAAGGCGAGCGTCACCAAGTCAAATGACTCCTTCATCTGGCTCTGCTGCCGCGCTGTGTTGGAGGCGCCTTGCATCAGTAGCCTCTCGCGCTTCGTAGCCTCCTCGAGCTTCTCCTTCGTGGCGTCTGAGTCTCGCTTGAGTTGATCAAAGGCGTGCTGCAGGTCCGTGAACGCCGTCTTGTAGTTGAGAACCTTCCCTGTTGAGGTGGTCACTTCACTCGTCGCCAGGCCCAGCTGGCTGCGCAGCTCAGCGACCTCGTCGGCCAGACCAGCCCGCGCCGCCTCGGCATCGTTAAGGCGCACCTTCTGTTTGTCAAGCTCGTGCTGCAGCGCTGTGATGGTCTGGAGCATTTGTTCATTTTCCTTGATGAGGGCGATGGTGGCGTCGTCGAGTTCGATGTTCGGCAACGGACTGCCAGACGGGCTACGACCCTGGAGAGCGGCCCTCTCGCCTTTGCCCGGAGCTGCTGGCCTTGCTGTGTTAGTTGGTATCGTTGCCATTGGCGAGGACTCACGCTTCGCCGTTGCGGTGTTGGCACTTTTACCCTCAGAAGTGCCACTGGCGGCACTAGAGCTCCTCATTTCTGCTCGCACGTGTGCGTGTGTGTCTTTGTAGGTGCTCCGATGGAGCGATGGGTGCGCGCGCACGAGAGGTGTCGATTGGGCAAGGTGAGGGGGGAGGAAGGAGGGTCGGTTCTCTGCTTACCGGCGTGTGTTGAGTGACTTGCGTGGAGAGTGAGTGGATGCTGAAATCGTTCACAATCGGAGAGAGAGAAGAGGGCGAAAGAGAGGAGGAGTTCGTCGAGCGTACACACACACACACACACACACACACACACATTCATGCGTGTGCGTACATGAGTATACGCAGTGCGCGAAGAAAAAAAAAAAAACGACTGCGCAATGGCGGAAGCACTGACGTGGGAGCATGAACATCATCACCGTATCAACGACAACGCCTGCTACACCGATCCTCGCTCCCTGCATTCCTTTCCCCCCTTGATGCCCTCTAGTGCACTGCTCACACCCTGTGATTCTATTAAGAGACATCTTGCGGAGGGTTTCCGGCTGGATACACGGAGGTGGTGGAGGTTTCGGCGATGCGCATCACCTCACCGTGATGCACCTGTGTCATCTGCGTTGGCGTGTACGTGCTCGTGTCTGTGTTTTCATTGGATTCCATGTTAGAGCGCCGCGACGACTTGTTGCCCAGATACGTCTGCAGAATGAATTAGCGGGCGAAGAGGGCGAATGATAAAGGAGGAGTGGAGAGGAGGCGAGGAAAAGGATGTAAAAGACGAGGAGAAGGAGGGGGAGGGGTGGTGGTGGTGGTGGGTGGGAACAAGATCAACTGGAAAGGGCGCCCGCGTGGGATGACGTGTGCGCCCGGCATGGCGCGCTGGCCTTTCTCGAGCACGCCGGACGAGCTGACACTCCAACACGCACTCGCCCCGTCACACAAGTGTCAAGAGAAAAGAGCTTGCCAAGAGCAAGACGCACCGCATACACCCCCCTAACAAACAAACAAAATGAAACTCAGCGATGAGCAACAACAGCTTCTACTCCGCCCCCCCTCCCCCTCCTCCCTTTACCTCACGTATTCACAGAAATGCTGGCGACAGCCACAGCAGCACACACGCGCGTTGAATGAAGAATGACAGACAGAAGAATGAGAGAAGGGAAAGCGACACACGCATACAATGAAGAAGGGGGCTCATGTGAGAGCCATGGAAGCAGAGAGAGAGAGAGAGGAGGGGGGGGGCGTGGTGGGTGGGTGGGGGGATCGACGGTAACGGGCAGAAGCAGAGTGCCTCATGACATATCCCCACACGTTAGACGCCCACCTCCCCCATACCCCCTGCTTTATTCCTACACTGCACCATCATCACCACTGACCCACCCACGTCTTCGGTTTGTCGACCGTGTGGGTGTAGGTGCGAGAACGACAGCGAGAGAGACGAAGGAGAGCACCGACGCATGAGGAGGAGGACACCTTTTCCCATCCGACAGCAGTGAGCGTCATGAATGTACGTCCTCCGAGGTGAGCGGGTGAGGCGGAAGAGGAGCAGGGGAGGCGGAGGCGGAGGGGGGAGGTACGCCGTCCCGCTGCATTCGTTCTTAGGCTGCCGAGTAGGAGTCGAACGCCGCTCTGCCCCCTCCCCTCCCTTTCCCCCACTCACGCACGCACTCGCCCTTCCACGGCCCAGTCACCAGGCCCCGTCCGCGTGGTGCGAAGCAGCCGTACAATCACAGGCGTGCTAGAGGAAACGCACCCGCTCAGCGGCCCAGGCCCCGTCTCTGCCTCCAGCACGACTCACCCACAGGTTCTCCCATCGTGCCGGCGGAGACGCACGCTCGAGCCCCATCAACACGTTTTGCCTGTCGTATAGATGGCACAGACGTGCGCACTGTCGCCGGCTTCTTGGCGTCCCCAACACAGAGAGTGGTGGTGGTGGGGAGGTGCAGTGCACACCTGAACGCTGTGCACTGAGAGGTGTCCGTGTGTATGTGCGCGTGTGTCTGCCCTTACGCCATCAGAGGGACAGAAGAAAGGATGGGCATGCGAGGCACGAAGAAAACTTCACACACACATCCACACACACACACACACAGGCACACACACACCGACGCGTCGAGGGTCAGACGAGCTGCCGCCGCTTGAGGGAAGGTTCAAAGATAGGTACAGAAACGAACACAAGACAAACCAAAGTAGAACGCCCCAACCGCACGCGCCCACTCGCCTACGCCCCGGCACAGACGTGATTAGGGATATGCCCCGGGAGGGGAGTGTGCACACAGAGAGGCATCCATTCATCGTCATCCGGGCGAGGAGAAGGCTTCCAACCCCCACCCAGTCACCCACATACACACACGCTGACGCAGGCGCCGCCGTCACGACCTCCTGCTTCACCACAGCCACGAATTAACATCCGCGTCGTCGACGGAGATGTTTCATGAAAAGCGGAGGCGACACCAGAAGACAAAAAAAAAGAAACGCACATCACGAAAACAGTGCAGCAGCGCCGCGTGCAGGTTGCACCGCTAATGCCATTGGTGTGTGTGGCTCACCAATGAAGTGGGCCGCCAGTCTTTGGGCGATAGGCACCGGTGCCTAGCAGAAATGTTGCTCTGACGCGATTCCCTACGCGGCTGCTCCGGCTTCTTCCAGGCAGAAAGGGGAAGACACTGCCGTGGCGTATCCTTCGCAATACTTGGGGTGCTGCTACGCCGCCTTGTAGAGGGGGACGACGTGCCGCGGCCCTCCGTGGTTCCGTTTGTGATCCCCTCGCTCGAGCGGGGGCTGATCTGCGTGTTCCCGTTTGCCTTCACCGAGGGAAAGGAGGCACGCCGCTGCGGCGCGATCGCGGCAGGGCTTCGCATCTCCAGGCTGTAGCGACGCTGCGCAGCCATCAGTGTGTACGGATTACGAAAGTGGTGGCGAGTCTCCTTCTCCATCATCGACTCGTATAGCAGACTCAACCGCTCGTGCTCTAGCTTCTGCCGATACTCTGCCGCGGCGTTTATGCGCTCCTCGCGGTCGCGGCTGCTCTTCGCCAATCGCGCGTTCAGTTCCTCATCCAGACGCATACGCCGCGAATACGCGGCCTTCTCGCGGGCGAGTTCCTTCTCGACAATGGTAGCCTCACGTGCGAGTGTGAACTGCGCTGAGCGCTCTGCCGCCTCTTGCCGACGGCACTCATTTTCCATCATCCGGTCCACTGCGATGCGTTCACTCTCGGTCATGGCGCTGCTGCGGCGGCGGCTGCCTGGTGTGTAGCAGTCATCAATGACGCCGACGACCCCGTTCACAGAGCTGGCCCGGCGTGCCGAGAGAGCGCGCGCGGACTTCACGACAGAGGTGCAGCGGCGATATTGCTGTTCGTACACGTCTGACATATCGGCGGCGCTGAGGCCGCTTAGCGAGTGGGAGCGGCCGCGGCTGATGCCACTGGCAGAGCGCGGTGACAGCCCCGAAAAATGTGAGTTGTACGAGTATCTGCGATTGCGCTGCGTGATGTTCCCAGCCTCTTCGGATCGAAGGTTCCCATTGCAAGTGCGCGACATCGGTGGTAACGGGGGGCCGTGGGAAGGAGCCGGGGCTGATGCGGCGGGTGCCGCAGAGGCCATATCCGCCTCGAGGTCGTCGTCGTGCAAAGGCTGGCACTCCAGCACGTCCTGTAGATCGGGGGGCGGCACGGTACCATCGAGAGGGGTGTGTGGCGCATCATGAGCTTCCTCGAGTGACTCTGCGGAGCCGGATGTCTGACGCAAGATGTCGCCGTTATCTACAACAGCGGACGTGGTGCGCTCGCCAGCCGCAGCTGTGTCGCCATTAGCATGGTCCATTGTGCTGCAGATTGATTCATCACGTTCGTCGTCATATTCCATCGACTCGGCACTGCGGCGGAAGAGAAACATTGGCGGTGTCGCTGAGTGGAGGCGGTCAGCACACGATGCGGATGTGGCAGCTGAAAGAATGCTAGAGGGAGTGATGGGCGGGGTACCGCAAAGGCAGTCTAGTAGAGCGGTAAGAATGCTAGTGACAACTGCGGGTGTGGGCAGGAGGAGAGGCAGATCATGTGTGTGTGTGTGTGTGTGTAGAAGGGGGGGGCGGGCGGGCGGGCAGGTGGCCGTGAGGACAGCGATAGAGACAGAGAAGAGGTGTACGTGGGAAAAGGGAGAGCGAGGAAGACGTGAAGTGCCCACTCGGAGACGAGGCCACGCGCATACGCGCTCGCTTGAGTACTGAGAAACAAACACGAGAGCACATGCCAGACAGACGAGGCGAAGGGGAGGGGGGGGGGCGAAGGCGCGAGAACGCAGTCCCTCCCCCCTCCCTCTCTCTTCGCCTCGGTGATTATCTTATGGCACTGCTACATGAACACACGCGCACGCACCTCTACCCGCTTCTTCCCCAGCGTCTACACGCGAGAAGGAAGCTGGGTCGTGTGTGCTCGCGCGTTGATGGGCACAGAAAAGGCTCTCATGACATGATCGATGGAAAGTTGTCTATTGCTTCGCTGACATATGTGTGTAGCCTCTGCGTTCATCTCACCTGCCTGTGTCGGCGTGCTCTGATGTGGGCATCGCTCCCCCTTTCACTTACACACAGGGACACGCTGCCTTCTCAGGTGGAGAGGAAGGTGGTGGTGGTGGGGAGCCGCGCCCCCGCTCCTTGGTTCGCATACACACGGTAGGTAGGGAGGGCAGTCGTATAGCACATCCCGCGTTTACTAGAGCACACTTTAACACCAAAATAGACAAGACGTGCGCTTCTCACAAAGCGTCACCCATGAGCACCCCCACCGCTGCACTCACGCACCCTGGCGTCTGCACACAGAACCAATGACGACGAGATCCTTATCCGCTTCCTTCGGGCACCATCGCTAGAACCATGTCTCTCTTGCCACCACCACTCTTAAGTCGCTTGCCGCGTCGATTTTCTACCCATGGCGGGAAAACCCCGTGTTAAAATGAAGGGCCTGCGTGAGAAAGCGGTGCAGCATGAGCGACTCCGCGGCATCGAACTCCACCGTCCATTCTACTGTTTCCTCGTGCACGTCGGCGCCGTCCACCGTCTGAATTTGGCCAGTGGTCGGCTTCATGGACGTGCAGTGGAGAGTGTAGTGATGCTTGCCCTTCGCTGTGTTCGGCGCAAACGAGGCGTTCGTGTAGCGTGACTGCACCTCCAGCTTGCTCATGCGCCCCTCCAGCACCCCAAGGAAGCGCGCCACGTACACGGGTGGCAGAGTCACTGTCACCACCCTCTCTGCACGGTTTGGACTCGCCGCACGACTGCCATCCTCACGAAGCTCGGTGGTGGTACAACGCTGCCGATGATAATCCAGAACGATGAAGCCGTCTCGGTGCGCTACACGCAGCAGGTGGCCTGCCGTGATGTCCTCGTCGTTCCAGTGGACAATGTCGAAGGCGGGGGGCATCGCGTCACGCCGCCCTCGCTGACCCTGAACAATGCTAGTTCTATTGCTGCTGCGTTGTGCGCTGTTGCTCGCTGGTGCCGCAGCATCAGAGGAGGCCCAGCGTACCTGCTGCAGAGGGGATGCCTGGTGGGCAAACAGGCTCGCGCTGGCAGAGAGGCCACCAGCGACGGCCATGGCCGTGACGCCTGCGCGTCGGTGCAGCGCGCACAACGTGGGAACACGACGAAGCATGATCAGGTAGGACGTCGAGTGTGCAACAAAAGGGGGAGGGCGAGGGGGGGGAGGGATGACGAGAGCGGGTGAATAACGATCGATATACCTTTTAAAGGTCCGCAACTTGGACAGTGGGGGTGGGTGGGTGGGGAGACGCGGTTGTTGCGCAGAAGCGTATGTGTGTGTGTGTGAAAAAAAAAAAAGGAAGGCGCGACTGGAACAGGGAAGAGTGGGGAGCATGCGTGGAGGTAGGGCGGGTGTGTGAGCTTGGTGTGGCTGGGGAGAAGGAAGCTGTGTTCGAGCACACACACATACACAGAGAGAGAGAGTACGGGGAGTCCCAGTTCATTATGCTCATCCAGCCGCAGAGAATGCCGCCCTCATCAGAGCAGTGTGTTCACCACCGTCCGGACCGTGGGGGAGGGGGGGGGACAAAAGGGGAGGGGCCGCACGTGCACGGCTCACCCCACTCGTTTGCATTTGTGGCTCCGTTTGTTAGGCCGCAAGGCAATTATCGGGGGAAAAAAAGAGAGCACCGTGTGTGTGTGTGTGTGTGTGTGTGTGTGTGTGTGTGTGTGTGTGTGTGTGTGTGTATGCATCGGTGTGGGCAGGAGGACGTCCTCAAGTCGTGTGTGAGGGATGGAGGGGGGGGGAGGGGTCAACGGCACACAGGCGGGTGGGCACGGCAGAGCCAAGAAAGAACGTCTCTCCGAGCCTCTGTGACTGACGATACATGAGCAAGGGAGGGAGTCGGCTCGTGGGCCGGTGGGGTTACACACATGAAGACTGTGAGGACCCAACACATTGGAACTGCGGCAAAGGTAAGCATCCCCTTCACACACCGAGAGAGTCACGCGAATATGTCGAGCCAACGCAGAGGAGGGAGGAAGGTGGGGGAGACAGCTGTCAGGCACACAAGCAGCGGTGAGAGTCGTCTGTGGCGGGTTGCTGGTGGTGGTCGTGAGCAATCACCAAACGCTGTGGCGACGGCCGCGATCGTGAAAAACTGCTACCACACCAAAACCGCACCTCACGCGCCGGTGTGCGTGTGCGCGTGCTCTGTACCCACTCCTGCGACTCTCTGGCGCGAGCACCTCCACGACCCCCCTTCTTTGTGTGTATCGTCCATGTGCTGCTCTCCATTTTCCCAGCTCCCACTTTTAGTGCTGCGCCATGCCCATCGCATCCAACATTTTCTCGAACACCAGAGAGAAGGCCGCACCGCCCACGATGCCGGCTGCGAGACCGGGATGCTTGTACGAGCGCCACCCATACCCGCCACCAATGATGGCGCCGGCAATCGTCGGATTCCACTGGTCCTTGCGGCCGCGGCGCTTCTCTAACGCTACCTCGATGCCGCCAAACAAAAAACCGAAAAAGGCAAAGCTGCCGCCAAGGCGGTGAGCGCTGCGGAGGCTGTGGCGGAAGAAATCGGCCGTTCCCATTGCCTGCGTACTTGTCTCAGCCGAGATCATGGAGCCGAAAAGCGAGAAGCCGAAGCCCATGATGTAGCCACCAAAGACGTTCAGCATTGCGGTAGCCAGCGTGCTGTCTTTGGCCACCATCATCGCCCGCTGGAGGGGCTCGATGGGCTGCCTCGGGTCCAAAATGGATGCCATTCCGTAGCTTTACAGGCTTGCTTGGTGTTCTTGGTGCGAGGCGGGTGATGTGCGGGATGCCGTCCGAAGGCCCCCAGCACCGATCCACGCTCACATCATACACAGGGGTGGCCAGTGACGATTAGTGGTGGGGGCGGTGATGGCAGTCAGTCCAGATACGCGGAGCGTCCGAGAACACACAGAAAAGGGGGAGAGACAAGATGGCGATGTGCGGATCAGCCGTGGTGCGAGAGGGAGGGGAGGTGGGTGGGGCCTGCAAGCGCATTGGGAGTGTGATGTGCATTTCGAATCGTTTTCCCGACACTCGTTTCCGTCTCCCTTTGAGCGACACGGGGTGATGGAGAGGCGCATGCCGGTAGGCCGCATTGCATGCGGCGGCGAGGGACGGGTGATGGCACGCAAATCGCTACTTTCACCTCCCTGCACCGGACGTTGAGGGAATATAATGAGCGCCCCGAAGGAGATGGGTGGTGTTGGGGGTGGGGTGGGGTGGGGTGCATGGGCCGGGGCTTATCGCGCACTCTGTCTCGGTGCGAGTTACGCTCTCCGGTGAGCCTTCCATTTTTGTTTTGAGTTTCTTCCTTCGGTGCATTTTCCTTGCGCACGGTATGCGTGCCATGTGCAGCACCCCGTGTGCGTGTGTTTATGGCGGAGAGGGACCTCCTCCCCAGCCCTTTGCTTTACTTCGCTGATCACCGCCACGAAATATATACATGTACATAGTGGGTACCACGACCGCAGACACCACCGGCTGCCCTTAGCACGCTGACTCATCGGTGCACAACCTGCGCACAGGCACAGAACATAACTCGATTGAAGAACATCTCCCGTTTACCTCCTCTCTTCTATTTTTCTTTTCTGCTTTCACCACGACAGGGAGTCTGCCGGTGTGTGCGAACGCATGTGGGGCGCGTCAGTGGTGAGCACATCAAAGGGGAAGGGGGACGACGGACCTACCCAAGCGCCCTTTCTACTAGAGCGCATACGTACGCACGGACCGTTCACCCGGGCGCTGGTCAGCCCGTTCGCCCCCGTCGACGCCATAGCGGCGCAGGACCAACCCATTCTACAGCACCACCTCGGGCTGGCTCTGGAGAACGGCGATCCGCTGCTGGGACTCCTCCCCCCACGCGTCGATACTGTAGACCGCGACGAACTCGCTGTAGCCGGACAGAATGGTGAGCCGGATAAGGCGGATGTCACACCCAGCGCCTTCGGGGTCTAAATCGAACGTCTCGGTTTGCATGCCACCGACGCCACCGTCCGCGGCCGCGCTGTGGCTGCTGGAGCTGCCCCCGACGGAGCCGCGGGCAAGGGTGCGCTCTGCAATGACTTCGAACACCGTCGGCGACTCCCCGCAGCACTTTTCAACCAAAATGTCCTTCGCGTCGTTCAGGGTGAGGGACAGCTTCGAGATCTTTGCCGAGGCGGCGCGCGTCTGCACAATCACCTCCTGCGGGAATCCACCCGTGGTGAGCACGAACGATGTGGGATTCTTCGGGTCCGTGATGGCGGTCCCGGGGAGGTTATCGTCGTGGAAGGAGATGAAGTGCACATCGAAGGGCACGCGCGAATTTGTGGCCGCCATTTTCGCTTTTCCCTTTCTGCGTCGGTCGCTGTGTGAAGTTCCCGGCGTTCCGGGTGGAAGGAAAATGTGGTGGTGGTGGTGGTGGTGGTGGTGATGAGGGGTGAGATATGAATCCGGGTGCCGCTCCAGCTGGCTGCGAACACCCAGGCTCACCCAACAGACATAGAGGGAGAGATGACTTCCACAGAGAGATACCCAAGCATGCATGTGCGCGTGAGAGGTCGCGTGTTGGATGCCTTCAGGCCCCCCTACTCTCATTGCGTACGACCAAAGTCAACCATGTGTGACTGTGTGTGTCTGTGCGTGTTACACGTTCGCCAGTATCGAACCCGCATGAGGGCCGCCACCACCACGGCTATACCCGCCGCAGGTCCGGGATGTGTGCTACTTGTTCTCTCTTTAGTTGCCCTTAGTCCTCCATGTCGAAGACGTGGCCACATAGGATGCGTGGACACCGGCGCACACGCGTACTTCGGTACGCTCTGCAGTGGGCGCACGCGCGTGCGCCGGTGTACGCTTAAACGCCTACAAAATTCTCTTAGTGCGTCAAAGAATACCCAGGACAAGAAGACTCACGGAGAGGAATGAGGAGGAGGGGTACTGGCAGAGACTCTTCGACACCACGTGCCGAACATGCAGCAGATCCGATGCCCTGCATCAACCCCCCACCCCCACCCGCCTGCGTACGCTCGCTCACACCCAAGCAAACACCAACGATCTTCAAACACATGGAAGAGGGCGAGGGGCTGCGCGTGCCGCAGAGGCGACTTACAGGGCATCTCGTCCACGTTTGCGCCCTCCGCGACCGCCACTACCACTGCGGGCCGTACGTCTCGGGCCCAGTTCCCCGTCGCGTGAGTACCGCAGCACCTCTTGGTCTGGCCGGTTCACGTTGCCGCTTTCGTTGAGGTCCCACTGGCTGCGACTGTTCTTGTGGCGCTTCCGGACCTCAGCGATGCGGGCGTCATGCGCCACCTCACGCTGCACGTTTCGAATGGTCTTGTTGAAGACCTGAAGGGTGCCACTATTCATGTCGTACACACCAGACTGCTTCAACGGTGTCGGGTCGCCAACACGCCGGAGCAGATGCGCGCGCCGGAGCTGTCGACGCTGAAACATCTGCACACGTTTGTCCTTGGCGGCGTGCAGCGCGCTACCTTCACTATAATCTACCGCTTCACCATGCGTCAGCCTTTCCCAGGCGCCGCGTTCTCTCAGCTCCTTCTTCTGTTGCGACACCTGCGCGAGTCGCTCCGCATATGGTACAGCGGTGTTGTTCGCGCAGAGGACAGCGTCCTGGCCGCGTGTACGCACGTTTGTAGGTCGCTTGCCGCCGATGCGCTCAAACTTCTTCCAGTTCTCCTCAATGCGCTCCTCCATGGTCATGTTGTCGGAGTGCAAGGCTGCTGTGCGGGCGTATATATCCTGCAGGTCCTCGTTGATGCGCTGATGATGCACAAGTAGGTCGCGGTGATCAGCACGCTTCTTTTTGGTATTTTGCATGTACGACGAGGCATGGGCTTCGCTCTCCTGATAGTGGATGCCCCGGTGCAGCGAGCGCGGGCCTTCGATCTTGTTGCGCTCCTTCACGAGCTGCCGCGTCACGCGGCTATGCAGAGGCGGCATACCTATGCGCTTCCCGTCGGTCGTTGTGCTTCGTGGAGAGTTTCCACGGAAAATAAATAGATAAATATAGCAGGAGTGAAGAAGCACAAACGGTTACGGTGACGTTCACCGGAAAGGTGTGCGCGGACGGCGTCCCCGCAGCACTTACTGGTATAACGCTGCGAAGGCGGAGTTTCGACCGCGTGTGGCACCTCGACACAGCGGCAGAGCCTCACTGTGTGGGACTTGGGCGCGCACACAGGAAGGTCCCCGGAATGCCGCGAAGAGAGAAGTGGGACGAGTGTGAGAGAGGCAAGCCGGACAGCGTCGCACCCACCGCGCTCAGCTGCACGAGACACCATCAATTTTCAGCATCAATACGACGTGGCGCATCGCCACATGCACTCCCGCCGTGCTTTTCAAAAAGAGGAGAGGGTGGCGGAGGCCGAGCAAGAAATCATAACGCACTTGGCTCGTGTGTGCAGGCGTGCCGCTGTGCAGCCTCTGGCGGAAACCCTGCGTGCTCTCGACCTCCTCCCTGGTCAGGTTTGTTTTTTTTCTACATGCGTCGATTGCCGCGCTTTCGCTGAAAATAAAGGTCATGTGTATGCGTGGGAGGGGGAGGGGGTGCGGGCCACCCTCATCTATACACATACCCACCCACACAACACACACACACACACATAAACAACGATGCACCTACACAGTCATACAGCTACACAGCTCAACTGGCAAGTGACACCGTGTGTACATTCATGAGCGACGGCAGAGACACAATGGGGGCTTCGCAGCGCACGCACACCTGGTGGGCAGAAGAGCGAAACCACATAAACAAGCGCCGGCACAGTATGCTGTGGGGAAGAGGGAGAGCAATGACGTCCTCGTCGCTGGGACAGTACCACCAACCTCTAGCTCTTCACTGTGGTGGCATAGGTACCTCGCTGAGGTCGCAGACGGTGGTGTATAGGTGGGGAGACGGGCTCAGAGATCTTGCTTAAGCTCTATGCGGAACCTCTTACCGGCCCTCGCCGCCGCCTCGGACGTACGCTGCAGTGTGTCATTCAAGGCCTGCCACGTTTTCTTGAGCTGTGCGCCGTCTGTCTCGTTCTGGTCGAGGAGCGCCTGTTGCTGGTTCACCAGGTGGCGCAGGTATGCGTGGAACTCGCGTCGATGACGCTCGGCAACAGCTTTCTCGTGCGCCTCGTTGACACCCATCCAATCGGCCACATAGTACGTGCCAAAGCCAAGAAGAAGAAGTGCTATTAGAGGCACCCACAGTGCATTGAGGTAGGCACGCCAGTAGGAGGGCCGCCGGTGCGCCTCCTCATATCCAATGTGACCTTTCACAAACCGAAACACCTTGGCGCTTTCACACAGACTCACCAGCTGAGCGGCCGTCCCGGTCTCCACGTAGCCGTCAACGTTCTGCATCACTGCCGAGTATAACTGCTCTTCGCGCTGGGCGGCATTCATAGTCGGATACGACGCCGCCATGTCCATATCGGACGGCTGCTTGTCGCCATCGTTCAGCGACAGCGCGGGTGGCGGCTGCCGTGTGTTGACCTTGTCATGGCCATTTTGGTCCACCTCGCCGCGCTTAATCTTCTCCAGAAGCTTCACGTTCTCGATGAGGTTTTCGGCGGCCGCCGTGCGCGGCAGTGTGCGCCACAGCTGCTCCGCCGCACGCAGGGCCTCGATGTCTTCGTGTCGTGTCGGTTGCGGCTCGTAGAGCGTCTCGAGGGCAGCCTTGACGGCCTTGCCTCGACGTGTATTGAGGGAGCCTGACGCCGTTGATGACGATAACGTTGTGGAAGGCTGGTTAGTGGGGACGCCTCCGGTCCCTGCATTGCCTTGCTTGGGGGCTTCGGTTGTCTCCACCAGCGCCCGCCACGCCTGGAGGTGCAGCACCACCTTGGCATTGTACAAGTCGCGCATCAGGCTGGCCCACATTGGGTCGTACTTGAACTTCTGCTTTACATAAATGTAGCACAGCGCACTGTGGTACAGGCTATCGTGAACAAGTCGCAGCATGACTCTCTGAGCGGCCGCCTCGTCACCGTGCGCATACTCACGACTTTGCCGCTGCACTTCACGCACCTCCTGCGCAAGCGACGGCTGCGCGGCGTAGCGGAAGTCGACATCGGCAATGCGGTCGGCCGAAGGCTGCGTCTTGCGGAGGGCGTAGAGATTGTAGTATTCCCACCAAACGTCCATCACGGTCACCTCGTTCCCGTCCTCAGCGGCTACGTGAGCCGGCTGCAGGATCTGCCAAAGCGCCTCTTCGATGACAGCCGGCTCGATGCCGCGTCCCGGGAAGGTGGGCCCCACACGCTTCACACGGCGAGAGTGAGGCAATGGTGTCGCTTCTTTCGAATGCGCAGCCGCTGCGGGATTAGTGTCGCTGTCTTCTACCACCTCCACGCGCGGCGCCGGTGCCTCCTTGGTCTCCGCCTCCCAGCGTACCACCACATGCGGTGCAACAGGCACCATCGGCTCCGTAGCCGATGGCCGTGAGTCCGAGTTCTGCAGTAGCACCGGAAATTTGTGTAAGAGAAGCGCTCGGCTAAGCTCGCCGCCTGGGACCTCCCAATGTTCCTCCTTGCCTACAAGGGAAGCGTCCCGCGTCAGCAGGAAGGGGTGCACAAACGGGCAACAATGCGCAAACTCGAGACACAGAAGAAGATCCAGGGGACGGGCCTTCCGCTCATCCAGCGCCTCGCTCTGCCTGTCCTGCTCCCACGTCGGTTGACCCATCCCGCCGTTCTCATCAGGCGCGGCAATGAAGGAGAGATGCACGGCAAGGTAGCAGCTCTCCGCATCAGCACCATCGGCGAACACGACGCTGCCCATGCCACGTGTCTCGTCGTAAAACAGCGCTTCTAGGGTGCCGTACTGTTGGAAGAAGCCATGCACGAACGTTTTTGAGTAAACGGCCTTTGATGCTGGCGTCGTGGAGTCCGGTGCGTGGCGCCCGTAAGGTTTTATGCAGGGGAACCCGGCGAAGAACAGCTCCTTGGACGCCACCAGCTTGCGCCCGCCCCCTCGCTGCACGGGGCGGGCCCGACTTCCGCCGCCTGCGATGACTCCGGTCGCTGCAGTCTCTGCTGGTACGGGTTCTGCACGCTGCGTCGTACGGTGCCGCAGAGGCGCCGCAGCGGGCAGGTCAGCATACGATGTAGACGATGACATGTGCTGCATCTGTGGGATAAGCTCGTACGTTTGTTTACCACCAAAAAAAACAGAACAGCGGCAGGGATGAGAAGTATGTGTAGAGTGGTGAGAAGATGAAGGGAACACGGACTCGATACGCGCCCTCTGCCGTGGGCGCCACCTTCTACCTGCACGTTGCAAGTCGACGAGCAAGCGATCCTCACAAAGCCGTGAGGGGTGGGGTGGTGGTGGGGGCGTGGTGCGCTGCTTCTTCCATGTGCCTCTCCTCCCATCGCTTCCCCATCTCTCCCCCATCCTTTCCTGTGCTCTCGCGGGCACCCTTCAGTCATCCACCTCCCAGCACAGGGGGACTATGGTGTGCGTAGGTGCCCATACAGAGAGTCCAGGAAGGGGAGATCGAGAAAGACGAGCGTCGATGCGAATGCGGCGAAGGCGTACATCGGTGGGTGCAGGGCAAACGGTGCCCCTTCGCCACAGGAGCTCGCAAGCACAGCGGGGGCGAGAAAGAGACAGAGAGACGGGGGCGATGGCAGGGAAGGGGGGGGTGTTAGGCGCCACATCCGCTCGACTGGCAGCCGTCCATTCTCGTTCTGGCTCGCCCTCCCCTCCCCTCCCCACCCCCCAAACAACGCGTGAGCCTCGCGCACTGCTTCTCGTTGGTTCAAATGCGGCCTTGCAACTCGACATCCGTGCCCTTCTGTACCTTGAGGGGGAGAGGCAGAGCGGAAACATGGGATGCCGGAAAATGGGGAGGGCCATTCACCATGGGACAGCACAAGCACAACCACCCTACAAGATTCATAACAGTAACGTGGGCTACACCAAAAGCGGTGCCGCGAGGAAAGATGCAGAAGGGGGGGGGTGTCCACTGCAGAGGGCACGCCGGACCTCGCAGAGACATTCAAAGGAAGAAGGTGGGGGGGAGGGGAAGGGGGCACCCCCACCTCGCCGTCTCCCATACGCACGAGATACACAACTTTACCGCCTTCACAGTGATTTAGTGACCGCCGCATCGATCCACTCCAGGAGCGTCATTAGAGAGGGACTTCAGTAGAGAGAGTCGTTCTCGTGGATGGTGGCCATGGGCGGATGTCCAATTTTCGTATACGTGGCAGCCATGGCGGAGGTGTGAGGAACACAGACACACACACACACACACACACACGCGCGCAAAACTTCTGAAAGACAACGAGCACGGGAGCGACAGGAGGGTGATGAAGGAGGGATACATACATACATATATATATATGTATGTATGTATACGTATATGTATATAAATATATATAGAGAAAAATGCAAGCAGAAAGTACAATGAACTAGCGGCAGACCGAACACGGGGGAGAGAGAGAGAGAGCAAGAGAGAGCGCGCGACGCGGAGCCGCGTGACGGCCAAGGGCAGGCGGTGTTACAGACTTGCGTGCATGCAGATACGTGTGCGTGTGTCTTGGGTCTAGCACCGCCTCCACTTTACATTCATATCTTCTGGCTCATGGCCAGTGGGGAAGGGAGAGAGGGGGGATTCAGAGAACAGTCGGACACCCCAACTTGGGCACCCGCTGCCCGACCGCACAACCATACACATGCCAGGCCGTTTTGCAGAGCGTGAGCAATCACGGCAGAAGGCGAGGCCGTGGGCAGTGAATAGCGGCAAGGGAGGGGAGACACCATGGGAAGTAGGGGCCACAAGAGGGCACACGTGCACAGACACATCGGATCACCCGCCCGCTGCGCGAGTTCGACAGAGGTCTGCGTCCCCCCTTTTCCTGCCTCATCTCTCCCCACCCACCCACTGTCTCACGCTGCTGCCCTCCATGAAGGCGTTCGTTCTCCCCATTTCAAGTCGATGCACCAGACACACTACCGCAATGACGGTGGAGACGCTGGGCAGGACTGAGGAGGAAGAGAGGTGGGGGGGGGGGCAGAGGCGTTTAAGAGGGGGTTGGGGCATGACAGTGACAGTGACGCCCCTGAGTGGGGGGATGAGGCGGGTGTGGGCGGCGGGGCTTTGCAGTGAGGTAGTCTGGAAAGGAACACTGCGAAGTACTACAGGCGATCAGCGAACACAACAACGGGAACTACGTGTAGTACACCGGCTCGTCTTCTCAGCACACAGAGGCTGCCTCGGGTAATCCCAGTAACGGGTGGCAATGGTGTGTGTGTGTGCGTGTGTGTGCGGGGGGGAGAGACGCGTGAAGGCTAGGCGAGCCGCCGCCGGCGAAGGTGAAGACCGACAGGTAGGGAAGGGAGTCGTCCACCAGACGCCCTCACGTAAACCCTACACTCAATACACGTTGGGGTCCACTGACTTGGCGTACTCCATCTCACGCCGCAGGTGCCCCATCTCCTCTTCAGTCCATTCGTTCTGCATGTGTAAGAATTTTCGAATGCGCTCCGCGCCCTCCATGATGTCTGGTGCCGCCTTCGCGATCTCGTCGATGCGGACAGCCATGTAGGCGGCGCACAACGCAGACAGTTGTGCGAAGCGCAGGAACAGTGCACAGTTGAGAAGGTCGACAAGGTAGTCCTCCCTCTCCGCCTTCTCCACCAGCTCCATCTCATTCGCGTACACCACAGTCCGCAGGTCCTGTGTGAGAGGCCGCGGGATGCTGGTGGTGCGCTCGTCGGGGGGGAGAAGCGCGTACGCGCGCACCACGTCGAGCACTTCCTTGCAGTAATCCATGCCCTCCGCCTTCACCGGCTCCGTGTCGCTGTCGTCCATGTCGGACTCGTCCGTGTCGTCAGTGCCAGCCTGCGCGGCTCGGAATACCTGGTCCATGTTCAGCATGCCCAGAAGCTCCTTCGCCGTGGCCAGCGGGATCTCCACGGTATGGCCACTGATGTTGCTAAGACGAAAGACTTCCTCATTCGACATGGCGGCGTGCTCAGCGACGGCCTTACCGTTGGTTCTGACCTCTACAGAGACGTGGGTGCGGAAGAGATTGCAGTGGTGGCGTTCACGTGTGGCAAGAAAAGCTGTAAGTGCAGAGATGACGAGCGTGACCTTTGGTTCCGACGCGACATCGTTTCAATGGACGAGGAAGGAAGGACATGGTAAGCCAGATAGGAATGCGAAAGTATGTGTGTGGCCTTGTGGTACAGCTTCCGGTGGTGACGGCACGGAGGCAGCGGCAGCTGCTCCAGCAGCGCGCGCTTCCTTACTCTACGCACACAAGCGCAAGCCACCGAGGGGGATGGCGTCCGTTCGAGCGCGGTACAGCGAACACGTTGCTGGAATCACAAAGAGAAGGGGATGCGAGGGTGATGAAGGCGTGTGTCGTCCTCTTGGGCGGCACTCTCCTCCATCTCAGCTCTCATTCACAGGCACGCCTGTCGCCCCCTCCCTCTGCTGTCTGTAGCACAGAGATCAATTGCACTGTGTCACGACCACGCAACACACCGCCATACCTACGACCCTCTATATAGCAAGTCTAGAGAAGCGTGATGGCGGGAGGGAGGATGAGGGCGCCCCCTCACCACTTCGTTTGGAGTGCGTGGTAGAGCCGTGACGTGAAGGCACAGTCCTGATGCATACAGCTCAAGAGAGCAGAGGCTTGTCGACCTGCTTCCTCGTATAGATGACAGGATTTCATGCTGTTGCACGCTTCTGCTATTCGAAATTGGCACCATTTGGACCCATGTGCACATCCCCATACACCCCAACAAAACTGCCAACACGCAATGCGTGCGTACAACACCAACACCCATCAACGCCCACCCCACCTATGGCCAGACAGCGAGACACGCGAGGAGGGCTGAGGGAGGGAGGGAGGGAGAGAGAGAAAATGGTGAAGAGGCAAGTCGACCGGGCCAACTCACAATCAACAAGTAATTCAACGAATGGGTGCCTCGGCTACAGACGGGCACAAGCCATCACAACGCACACCAACAAGGCATTACTGCGCACATCAGCAACAGCGACACCAACCAACAATAAGAGGCTCCGCCCTCTCGACGATTCACCCACATACGCCTCCCCCCGCTCATGTACACATCTGCATCGGTGTGCACATCCAAACATCAGAGAACGACGAGGCTGTTGACGTGAGTGTTAGTGCCCCTCAGAGACATCAGATAGGAGCCAAGACGTATCTCCGGGGGCGGCAGCAGCAGCACCAATGCCGTTGCTTCTCCCTTTCTCCCGCGCCTGTCCACCGTCCGCTACTCTGACTCCTCGTTCGCCGGCCATTCATTTTCGATCTTCAGGCAGTCCGTTTCCCGCCGATTCCAGTCACTGGTGACACGTAGACACTGTCGTATAATGTGCGCGGCCTCGAAGTTATCTACCGCCCCGTACGAAGCCCGAATCATGAAGTCAGCCAACCACCCCGCACAGAGGGCGTGCAAGGGATCAATCTGGAGTTGCTTCGCTGCGGCCATGACTTCCACAAGCGTGCGCACGCCCTCCGGCGGCGGCGGCGGGACCATGAGCGCTGCCCTCACCTTTGCGTCCCTCAGGTGAACATTCGGAGAGCCGTAATCGAAGCTAGGACAGGCGTCTAAGATGGCAAGTGCGGCCGTAAGCACTGTTTCGGGTGCGCCGAGCACGTCCGTGTAGAGAAAGCTCCGCTCCCATGGGGAGAGAAGCGCCACTAGCGGCGTCGTGAGAGGAGCCGGAATAACGGCGGGCCCGCAAGGTGGCGACGCCCGGCTGCCGGGTGCTGTGCCATGCCCTGCGCCGAGTAAGGAGCCCCCTCTTGCCGCCCCACCAGCCGCTCCCGGATCGCCTGGCAGTACACCAGTGGGCAGCGCGCTGAAGGATGAGTCGCTGACGGTGGAAAGTTCTTCAGTGTCGTTGTCGGCCTCGTCACTCTTGCCTGAGGAGGACCGCGATGCGATCGATGAGGACGACGTGGAGGAGGTGCCTGTCGCGCTGCTGTCATCATCGTTGTCGTCTCCACTGCTGCTGTTGCCATAGCGGCCGCGCTGACGCTTGTGCTGCTCATGTTTGCCGCGCTTACCGGCGGCCGCCGCATCAGCCGCCGCCTGCGCCTCCGCCTCGGCAAAGTGCTCCATGTACTTGATGCACATGAGCAACGTAGAGGAGCGAATGTTGACAGTCGGAGCGGCCGCTGTCGGTGGTGCGCCGGCGGCCGTGTCTGCTGACGTGGAGACTGGCGCCGCTGCAGTGGTGTCGCCGGAACTTGAAGAGGGGCGGGGGGAGACGGTGCGCAGGAGGTCCAACACAATGGTGCTGGAGGTGATGCGAATGCCATCCGCGTAGGCCAGACTACTCGCGAGGGGCTCCACCTCGGCTTCATCGTCGCTCTTTTTCTTGGTGGTGACGGCAGTCACTGCAGCGACACAGGCTGACGCGGTGGCGGGTGTGGCAGGGGTCAGCAAGGTGTGATCCATTGGCGACGGCGCGGAAGCCGAAGCGGTTCCTCCTGCGCCAGGTGCGAGTGAAGGCTTGGTAGACGGCGAGCTGCCGCCAATGCTGTCTGTACGGCTTGACCCAAGCCTGGGTGGACTACCACCCTCAGCGTCAAACACGTCTTCGGCCATCATAGCTCCGACGTCGTCCTCGTCCGCCATGCATGGTGTGCGCTGGTGGCAGCTACTGGGAGAGCACCAATCTGGTGGCGGAGGCGACGCTCTGGGGCGGCCGCTACCGCCACAAGCGCTTCCAACAGAGGTCATCGCTACTGCTGGTGCGGTGCCCAACCCCACTCCTACGCCCTCTTCCCTAGCTGCATCTCCCTTGACATCGTCATCGAAGTCATCGTCTGCCTCAGCTGCACCCACTTGAACGACGGTGCCGCTGCGTTGGTGGCCTTTTCGGCGGCCGCCACCAGAGTAGGAGAAGTGCGACGAGGACGTGGCTGCACCGGGGGCGAAGCTGGGCGGAGCCGAGAAGACTGGGTCCCTGTGGCGCGGCGCACTACGGCCATTCGGAACTGCCGCAGTGGTGGTCATCGAACTCCCTGAGGGCGACATCAACTCGGAGGGGGATGAGGAAGCCTCTACGCTGTCTCGTTCCTCATCGCCAAGATTTCGAGGGTCCCGCGACGATGGCTTGCCTCCACTCGCACCGGAAGCACCCTCGTGGTGGCTTTGCTCCTCCTCCTCCTCGCCTTCCTCGCCGCTGAGCACGCTCGGTGTTGACTGGTCAGCATCCATCAGTGTCGACACAGACGCACGTGAGCCGCGGCTAGAGGGAGAGGTGCCGGCGACCACGGGAGAGCGCGCGGTACGATTGTTGGTGGCGGCGGCCGTGGCCGACGACACCTGTCTCGTTGTTCCTGTCGGCGTGTTGCCGATGCTTCCACTACGGCCTGCCCCACCGCTGACAGCGGCAACAGAATGGCGCACCGCTGCGGTCAACGTCGGCGATAGTTGTGTGTGAGTATCTGAGCGAGGCGTATGGGTGGAGCTTGGCAATCCTGCCACTTCCGTTACCACTCCTGCCACATCACTGACCCGTGTCGGAGTTCCACCACTGCTCCGCGACCTGAACGGACTGGACGTGCTCGAGATCGAGCTCTCTACCGAAGAAGGCAGCAGACTGGCGGTGCGGTCCGAATCGGTGTCATCGTTGTCGGCACCACGCAAATTGTTTTCCGCATCATCTGAGGTCTGTCTCGCCATTGGTGTCTCCTCATCTACGTTCGCCAGCGCAAACGTCGGCGCCGCATTACTAGTGTGATGTGCGGTCTCCTCATGGGCCAGAGTGTTCGTTGCTCGAGCTGCATGCCGGCGCGTCTGCCGCCGCCTTGGTTCTGCGTCGTCGTCGTCGTCGTCGGCAACACCTCTGCCTAACGGCAGCGCGGCAGCACCGGCTCCACAGCCGCTACCCGCTTCTTCCAATGCACCACTCGTTGTCATCACATCACTCGCCGTTTCTTCGTAGAAGCGCGCAATGTAGTTCTCATCGGGCGTCGCCTCAAGGTCATCGACCGTCGCATCGTCGTCATCGTCGTCGAGAGCACCCGTCGGGGTGCAGGGTGTGCCAGCCCTCTCCTTGCGCTTTGCTTGATAGACTTCTGCCCATCTACGCACAGCGCCCTCCAGCAGGTGCGAGTGGGCGATGGTGCCGGGGGTCAATGAGAAGGCCTCCCCATCGCTCGAGATGATGGTGATGATGAGTTCCTTGGGTGCTTGCACCGTCTTGGGCGACGTCGCCGTCGCCGCTTCTGTAGGCTTCGGTCTTTGCATTCTCACGTTTGTCCTCCTCAGTGGTTGTCGTAGCCTCCCCCTCCTGGCCGCTTCGGCCGCTGTTCGAGAGTGCGGCAGAGAAACCAGATCCCCGCAGGGGGCACACAACTGTCACCAGGAAACCTCGCAAAGACCGGAGGGCTGGGCAGAAGACGTGAGGAGAGGGAAGAACGCCCACAGCACGTAGGCGGATCGGCGGCAGAGAAACAGTTTGGCAAGGCAAGAGAGAACACACACACACACTGTCGCTGACTCCCGTGAACGCGATCTAAGCCGCCGCAGCGGTGTGGCGATCTTCTCACCGAGAAGGGCAGATGTATAGGAGTGCCACAGGAAAGACACGCACGCACACACACACACACACACACACACACACACACCTACGCACACGCGAGTGGGGAGACCGAAAAGCGATAAGCCGATGAGTGCACCCCGCAAAGCTAGTATGAGTACAGCGCTGTGCTCGGCGTGGGAGGGGGAGGCCGGGTGGGAGGCTCACTCTGTAGGAAGACGAGAGAGATGGAGAGATACAGAGGGGGAGGGGGAAGAAGACGCACGCCAACTCTACCAAGGGAAGGGATGCAAGACACTGACTCGGAGACCCGCGAGCTGTCGGGTTGCCTCACTGGTTCCAGGGGTGAGTCGAGTACCGCAGCAATCAACGCCGCGCAAAAGTAAAACAGGGAGGGAGGGAGGGAAGAAGATCGGCGTTCAAGAGAGAAAGGGAGATGAGCGACAGCGACAAGAATGATGATTGATGAGCGGTGCAATTCAACAACAACAACAACAAACGCAGCGCGGCAGCGGTGTAGACGTATGCGTGTGTGCCTTCCGCCTTTCTGCTCTGATTTGGTGTGGTTCACGTCTGGGAGCAGGCTGTAGAGGTGGTGGTTCTCCCGCGCCCAACGTGGGAGGTGCAGTGCGAGCCAGTCAGAGAAGCGAGAGAGAGAGAGAGATGCGGCAGGGGGAGCCCAAGGCAGTGGAAAGATTACTAGAGAGGGAGGGGAGGGGAGGGGAGGGAAGAGGAGGGTCACCGATGCTACGCACGCACACACACACACACACACACGCACGCACGCTCAGATAACCCCCTCCAGGCAAGCACGCGAACAGGGGGTAGTGCGTGTCGCCCACCTTCTAGATGAGTAGCTGGGCGATGGTGAAGAGATGCGGGTAAACGTGCAGCCCCAACACGAATCGCCGCCAGTGTTGGTGTGAGCCGTCGAGGCATCACAGTGACGGAAAGGGGAGAGGAGAGGAGAGGAGAGGAGAGGAGAGGTGGAAGACACAAGCTCTCATGCAGGGAACCGACCACAAGAAAGGAGGTACGGGACGCCGTGCGCTGAGCGCTGCCGCACGTAGTGGAAAACGGAGGTGCAGAGCGGCACAGATGCCCGAGGAACCACTGGCAAGACCACCTGCCTGCTAATGGCAACGGCAGCCACGCGAGTGTGCATCTCAGACGCGCTCTCTCTCTCTGGCTATGTGTCAGTGTAAGATGAAGGCGGTGTTCTGCTGAGCAAGAGAAGGCTCGCTTTTTTTTTCATTGGTCCCTCCCTTGACTACACGTACAGGAGCGGTGGAAGAGGAGGCAGCACGTGCGCGCCTTGCTGCTGCTGGTTGTGCGTCGTCTTTGCCGATTCCGATCGTGCTTCAGTGCACTCACACACACGCCGCTCATTTGTTTCCTCCTATGGCACTGCAGACTCGAGCTCCCCCAACTCCGGCACCAACGTGCCTTCTCGCCCTAGTGCCGAGGCCTGACACAGTTGCTCGGTCGTGCTAGGGACTCCTCTGAGTCTGGTAACCAATGATTGCTCTGGCGAGGAGTACACCCAAAAGTTTCTGGAGACTGTGTGCCAACTGTGGCCACTCTCGCTGTTCGCATCACGCACATCGGGAGATGCACAATCACACGGACCAACGGTCCCTGACGTGTACGTTCAAGCGAACTGCGGTGAGCACGCACCCCAGCACGAGAAACTGCAGCTCAGTGGCTTGCTGTCGCTCCGTGTGCAAGCCCACTTACCTGTGCGCAACACTGTTATCATCGTCGCTGTGTCTCGCCGATCACCTGGACACCCAACGGACTGGGCCCTGACTTCAGAGTTCACTGTTACAGCCGTTGCTGCTCATCGGAGCAGAGCGGGCTGCCAGAAGCTTTTCTTCGCGTCCTTCCCTCACCCCACAATCAGTGGAAGATGACGCGTGCATTCGTCTGTTGACGGGCTCGGTGCACCTCCACATGCTTGACTGTCGTGGTCTCTCTCTCTCTCGTGTGATCAGCGGTGAGTAGATGGACCTAAGCATTCGCTTCGCTGAGCTGGCCGGTGCACTGCCGCTGGCCTGCTGTGGCGATCAAGAAATGAGGACAGTCGCAGGAGGTCATAAAGATGAGGAGGAAGAAGGAGGGAGGTGGTGCACCATGAGATTGCACCTCCCCCGCCCTCTCTCCCTGGACCTTCCGGAGGTGGCAGGGGGCGTGCTCTCGCCGGTGGCCACTTGCTTCATCTGTGTCAAATGCCGAGGAGCCTGTGAGCGACCTCCGTCGTTTGACATGCCCCGCCCCGCGGAGATCCTGAAAGCAGCGGAAGGACAGCTACAAATTGGTCGTGTGGAGGCGGCCCTTTCGACCTAGCTGCTCAGCAACAACCGTTCAACTTGGCGCGCGCGCGATCGTCTCTACGCGCCTGTGGCTGCGTATGGGGCTATGTAAGACGACACACTGCATCTCTTCTGAAAGTCCAAGCACCACTCAGCAACAAATCATGAGGACGTGCTCCGCGTTTCTGCCGTCAGTTGCCGGTGCTGCTGCGAATCCCTCAGAGTCCACCAGTACACCGTTCCCTTGCGGAGATACTGCTCACCGGTTAACCGGTGCATGTAATGGCGGCTAGCGGGCTGCGCAACATTGTCGTCGGCAGAGCACACTGAATAGGTGGTAAGCACCCCAGAGGCGATAGCCACTTCAAACTGTTCCTGCTGACTGGAGATGAATCGAGAAGGGCCGCTCTGCGCGTCGGCACGCCAGCGCCCGCTTCCCTCCTCCCCACTGCCATAGTCCAAGTCGTCCAGACTGCTGCCGTCATCGCTGTCATCATCGTCGTCGTCGTCGCTCATCCGCCATGCACGACGTCGGCGCCTCGGCGGCGCCCCGCCTTTTCGACCACCAGAACGCTTTACTGCCCCGCCGCGCCGATCCGCCGCGTCGCCGACGAGGTTCATGGCTGACTGCAGGGCGAGAGCAGTCAAGGTCCCAACACGGAGCATCGGCAGCAAGGGAGAAGGCACGTTGGACTCCAGGGGAGGCGTAGGGGACAGAGGGCCTGTTGTCTCCGCATGCATTTTGTGGAGCTCCACTGTAGCGGTCCGCGACGCTGCAGAAGCCGTGCGTTCATGCCTTCGGGACCGCCTCACTACCTCAACTTCGAGGCGGTGGCACATATAATGCATGATGCGAGTCACGAGTTCCACAGACACTCCTGCCTCATCCGAGTGAAAGCCCTCATCTGCGCCATGTGCTGCAATGCGAGTGCACTCGTGGTACCACTGCACTGCCCAGATGGAGAAGGGAAGCGGTGGGGCTTGTAACCCAGGGGTTCTATCACCCTTCCCATGAGCGATCGGCGCAGCCTCGACGACCCAGCCAGGCGTTGTACACGTTGCGTAAACGGTTGCCCATAACTGCAGCGTGGCACACGCGTCGACGTTTCTTCGCGCCGCCACTGTGTCGGGTCGGCTCGAGCAGCCACCCGTCGCCGCGTCCGCGAGTTCGACGGCCGAGTTCCACGCGTGACAAAGGCGTTGTAGAGCGCTGCGGATAGCCTCCACCTCTACGGAAACGCGCTTCTCGGAGCGGTCGGCGACCGCATGACCCTCTTCTTCCCCGCTATGAGAGGAATTCGCAAGCAGCGAGGCGCCCACACATGTGTAGCACAGCGCACACCACGCACTGAAAAGCGGGCCATTGCAGCTCAGGGCGCTGAGTGCCGCCACGAGCGCCCTCTCGGGACTCGTGTGGTCTGCAAGCAGTACACAGTGCCAGGGTGCGGGTGGATCGGCAATGGGCAGCCGGCTGCCGCCTAACTCACTCGCACCACCGCTACTACCACACAACGGCAGGAGAGAGGAGAATCCAGAGCGAAAGAGTCGCTCCACATCGTGTGGCCCCAGTGTGCGTGATGGCGTTGCCGAGCACACGGCGGACGCAGCAAGATCGCGCTCCTTCGGTGCTTCTCCCGCCGGCTGGACAGCTAGAGAGAAGAGAGCCAGCCACTGCCAGAGCCGCGGCCCGAGCGCTTCTTCCTGGGCACAAGTGAGGCGGCGCAGGGTGTCGTCTTGACCGTCGGAGGTGGAAGCGCTGCGGCGATGAGATGAGGTCAAAGGGGTCGATACTGCTGCTGCTCTTGTTGCTGGGTCAGGGTGCTTCCGCTGGGTGAGAAATACCATGAAGTGGGTGTAGAAGCGCTGTAGAGATGCGGGCACAGTGACCGCATCAGTCGGTCTCTGCTGCGGCGGGTCTGTTGCGGTCTTCGACGCCTCACGACTGTTCATGGTGCCGCTGTTGCCGTGGCTCACCAATCACGCTCCCTGCCTTTTTCATGTAAGCGCTCGTGCGCCCCTGGCCGATGGTGGCGGTGGCGGTGGCGATTGACGGAGAGAAAACAGAGGAGGAAGAGAAGGCAGTGAATGCACAGACCACAGCGCTCCAGACGTGTCCCCGTGTGCAGTGACGCTTCTTCATGACGCACGATCGTCCCCCCAAAAAAAAAGAAAATGAGACGGAAGAGAGGGGAGGGTGACATTCACATGCGCAGAGGTACGTGCTCTGAGAGCTACAGAGAGGAGGCACACAGACCGAGCGGCCCTGCATCGCTGCCGCCATGCTTCCCAGTTCTTGTGTAATTCGACTCGCCCGTCACCCTCACAGGAAGGCGCGTCGGACTCGTTTTGGTTTCTTGTCAGCCTGTCATCTCTTGGAAGGTGGGTGAGGCAACTGTACTGGCACAGTTGCACGCCAGCGTACCTCTGCGCCTCCCTTGCGTCGACTCGTCGCCTTACTGCCCTTCCCACCTGACGCTCATGAACCACACGCTCACGTGACAATGGCACTGCACAGCACCACATCGGCGGTGACCTCCGCACTGCCCCCTTCTGCTCGAGAGGGCCAGTCCATCCCGGCGGACGGTCGCTGCGCCTCGTGCAGTGCAGCGCCGTCGCTCGGCGATGCCAGGAGCACCTGAAGGGAGCGCCGCTCGCCATGGAAGAAAAAGCTGTTGCGTACATGAGCTGCGCCGGCATCATCCCAGGTGTAAAAGGGATCGGTGAGGCGTACGACGTCATGCCCGCTGTCCCCGGTGCCGCAACCCCGTCTGCAACTGCTTGGATGCCTTCCACACGTGTGTGAGCTATAGGCGTGGTCTTGGGAAGCACCCTTGTTGTCATCGGCCGCTGGCATCCTCTCTTCCAGCCAACACGGTTGATGTCCTGCCCACACCGTCTGTGCCCACCGTGCAGTCCACTCCGCGTTTGACTGTAGCATAGTGAGCACGTCGGCCAGCCCTGATTCAGAGGCGTTCGGAGAGGCGGCAGCACGACGTGTCTGCTGCAACCAGTCAAGCGGGTGGCGGTTGTGTAGGTGCGCCGACGTCATCCGCGCGACATGCGATACCGGCAGACAACAAGCGCGCAGTGTAATTTTGTCCTGGAGTTGGCCTGTAGTGCCTTCTGCCACAGCGTAAGGGAGCACGAGAGTTGCAGGAGGTGGCTGTTGCTGGAGGTCCTTGTTCTCTGTGGCTGCATTCTTCCACACGAGGTATGGCTGCGTGCGTCGCTCGGAGAAGACTTGCTGGACAACAAACTGCGGACTGCTGTGGCGTTCTTCTGCCTTCACACTCTTTCGCTTCTGCTGGACCCTTGCGGAGATCTCAGCTGATCCACCAGCGCTATCGTCCCCGCTGCAGCAGCGGAACGTGACCAGGTCACCCCGTTGCACCGGTGCTGTCAGCGGCATGTCGTCTGCAACCACACCAAAGCCTCCACCATTGTTTTCGCGTAAAAGACGGTCAAAGTCGACGCCATCTGGCAGCCTGAGCCAGACCTGCTGTGGTGTGCTGGTAAGAATCCACACGGTCGGCTCGATGATGCGGTGCACACCGGCGCTGGTATGCTGCGGGTGCAGCTGCTCAACGTTGCGCGGCTTTGCGCTACTTTCCCAGCGTGCGGACTGCAGCGCCTCTGCGGACGGGATCACGGCGAGCGCGTACAAGGCAGACTCCTCATCATCGTGGCTGCTGTCGCGTCGGTGAGGGTGCCGTCGTGCATATGTGTGACGCTCACGATGGCGTCCGCGTAGCAGCGTTGCAACCCCATGAGTGGAAGCAAGGGAAGCGTGCAGGTGCTGCGGAGGCATTCCATCGCGGCGGTGGTGTCCCGCCGATTGGCCACGCGCCTCCATCGCAGAGATGCCCTGCGGGTGCTCGGCGACCAGACGTGCGTCGAGCGCCTGTGCGTCCGCAAGCACACGCTCGTAGAGGCGTTGCAGCTCTTGGCGCTGTTTGACCGCTTCCGATAGCGCCAACGGCGCGGTCACTGAAGCCGGCGACACGGACGCTGCAGTAGGTAGCACGACCGCGTCCTTCTTTGCAGCATCCGCAGCGGACGTAGCGGCAGCGCAAGCGAGGAGCACAGATGCTGCTTTGTCTTCTCGTGCTGCGAGGGCGTCACACACGGCGCACCGCGTGTCGACAGCGCGGCGCAGCAGCGCGCGGCCAAGTGGGCATGTGAGCTGTGTGTACAGCCGCAGTGCGACCGTGTGCTGCAGCCGCACCTGCCGAAGCGAGGGTAGCACCGGCTGCGGCAGTGAAGGGGAAGGGGATGTCCAACTCAACGCTGCGTCGTCCTGCAGGCTGCCGCTGGTGCCAACCGCTGGCCCGCTGGAACCAAAGCGCACAGATGGCGGCGCGGTGGCCAACCAGGCGTTCAGCTTCTGCGTCAGCACAGACAGTAGGACGAGACGTGCCATGGGCTCGTACGCGTCAAACTCCAGTGCTGCCATCGCTGGTCGCAAGACACGATCTTGGGCTGCTTGACATCGCGTGTAGAAGCTGAGCCACTGGTTCAATGTGAATCCCTCGTCATTGGATGCCTGCGACACTATCGACAGCCGCTGCACTTTCTCTCTCCACAGCCGCAACGCGAGCTGCGCAAGCGTGCGAGAGGCAACTGCGGCTGGGCAAGTCGGCTGACGCAGGCGCTCCGCCAGTCCCATGTGTGACGTACCGCGGCTGCTGTCTGCTCCTTCAAGAAGGGAGGGGTCGTAGAGCAATTTGAGCAACGGCAGTGGCAGCGAGTCGACGCACCGGTCAGAGACGAGGGCTGAGAGGGAGTTCGGAGACAGGCCTGCCTGCAGCAGGAGGCGCACACACGGCAGATGTCGATGCCTGCACGCGACGTCAAGGGCATTTTGGCCGAGGGTGTCCACCAAGTGTAAGCCCCACACAGAGGCGGTTGAGCTGCACAAGCTACGACCTGGGCCTGTGGGGGCTGGTTGGCTTCCTGGATCACCGGTAGACTCCACCGCTCCGCCGGCTGCTGCTTCGGGTGCCGGTAAAGCTGTTCTGTGACCTCGGTGGTTCCCGGCGCTGTCGCCCAGCCCATGTGTAGCGCCAAGTTGGATAACATAAGCTCGATTGGCGTGTCCTGCTGCGGCAGCTAAGGCGGCAACGGGCTGCCCCACGGGCGCCTTGCCTGCCCTCATCGCTGCGGTGCGGCTGTCGAGCGTACGACAGAGAAGGGTCAGCAACGGTACATCTCCTTGCTGGGAGAGCCAGTGAAACACCGTGCCGGAGACACGGCAGTTACAGGCGCCAGCGGTGGGGATGCACTCGCGCTTTTCATCTTGATTGGAGGGTAACACGTGCTGCACGTGCTTGGTCACAAGCGGCAGCTGCACGAGGTGAGCGAGGAGTGCACGGTGGTAGGTGCACTGAGAGTGCGAATGTTTGCCGGTTGCACCACCCTCGACGCAGGGGCCCTTGACACAGGGCTCACGCGCGGCCGCTTCCGCAGCGGGTAGGAGAATTTGTATGAACAGGAGTGCACTGCGCCAGCGCGCGGCCGCGTCTCTACCAATAGAAGTCCCCTTGCTGAGGGTCACCGAGAACGAAGGACAGGACCCCAGCCACACCTCCGCTTGCCACCAGCTGACCCACAAAGCTTCGAGAACTGCATATCGCCTCTGCCCCGCAGTTTCGCATGCCTCTTGATAATGGGGCCACCACGTAGCTGTGCAGAACAAGGGCGAGCAGCACAGTCGCTTCAGTGAGCCTTGGCAGTGGTTCCACAACGCGATGCGACACGCAGCTACCCATCCGACTTCACACACGCTTAGCTTCGCCCCATCAGAGCCGCTTCGAGTCTCTCCTTGCAGGGCACCTGCCTCCTTCGCCACACCCTCTTCGCCGTGGTAGGCGACGGCGTAGTAGCGAAGGTGCACGAGAGCTTCCACCGCCAGCTCGTTATCCAGCGCCGCAGCGTAGCACAATGGGCACCGCGAAGCCGTGTGCATGTCACTCCGTGAGGGTGAAGCGTGCACACGATCCTCTGCCATCGCGAAGCCTCGCGCAAGGACATCGAGTGCCGCGAGAAGCGACGGTTGACGCCACAGCTGTGCCACAGAGAGACGACTTTCCAGAAGCGGTAGCAGGCGCGCAAGGACGCTTCGGCAGCGACTGAACGATGTCTTGTCGGCGGCAGCCATCCCAAGCGCGTAGTGTGACCGCAGCGCGGTAAAGAAGTCCGCTCCTGACCCACCGCCGGCTCCGTATCGTGTTGCTGTATCGTGTGGCATGTGGCCGGTGAGGTAGTCGGCGGTGGAGCTCAGAGATGAGTGTGAGCTCTCCGGCCGCGACAGCTGCGATGATATGTGCGGCTGCCGTGGGTGCCCCTCGGACGTTTCTCGGGAGCTGCTCACCACGCCTTCAGCGCAGGCGTCGGCGCTCCGCTGCGCCCCGAGAAGGCGGTGTTGTCTCCAGCAGAGAGCAGCCGACATGTACAGGACAAGTGCCCAAAACACGTCGGAAGCGTCAATGTCAGTTATGCACGTAACAGATGTCTGCGCCGCTGGAGCCACGCTTGTAGTCTCGGAAATCTTCGACGACAGGGTCAAGTCCATGCTGCGCGTGGCACGGTAAAGTTCTTGCACATGGGCGTTGCTTCGCTTCAGCATCCGCTTAAAGCGTTGCCGCACTGCCGTGCAGGTCATCTGCGCTTTACCGGTTGTCGTTGGGCAAGACAAGTCGACGTGTTGCTGCTTGCCACAGCGCAGCGCATCGCCGTTGTTGTCCGCCCTTGGGGAGGCGGAAAGGCTCTCAGTCCCACAGGGTAAAAGTTGCTGCCCTGCATACCGGGTTGTCGCGGTGTAGAGGAGATGCCGAAGCCGACTGAGTTCCATAAGTTCACACAGCACCGTTGCTGCGGTGGACTCACCGACTGCGCCTTTGTTGGACTCCCATGGAGTACATGTGAGCCACGTCTTCGCGGCTTCTAGGAGTCGTGCTGTGCTGTGGGACCAGTTCACGGCCTCGTCGCACATGCCGCGCGAAAGCGTCTATCTATGCTGAGTGTGTGTGTGTGTGTGTGTGTGTGAGCGCGTATGCGCGTGTGCTGTCTCGGGTGTTGTGACAGCAGATTTTTCTGAGGAGGGCTCCGTGTGTGTACGTGTGCCTGTGAGAGAAAGACGCAACCCAAAGCGCATCGGAAAGGTAGGAGGGCAGGTTCCGAGTTCGTTGCTGCAGCAGTGCCACTGTCTGCCTGCGTTGAACTGGCGATGAACATGCAAAGTGAGCCAGTGCACAGCAGGAGAGGAGAGTCCGTTGGAGTTGGGGTGTGACAAGGAGAACCTGGAATGCGTTGCTTCACTGCTGTTGTGGTGTGCTGGCGCAAGTACAGAAACATACAGACAAGAGGCACACATGCAAGCACCGAATAACGATGCCTCATGCCTCAGTGAACCTTCCCCGTCTCCCTATCACCTGCGCGCTCGCGCTGCATCATCTCCCGGATCTCAGCGGTAGCAAGAGAATGCGGAGAGAGAGGAGACTTGTGCAGTCGAAACAGCAGGGGGGAGGGGGGAGGGGAGGTTGGGAGTCAAGGCTTGAGTGGCTACATTGTAGAAACATGAATAAGACTGAGGAAGGGGCGAGGCGCCCAACAGGCTGGAGAGACAGCGGCGGGTCGGCACACGACCACGCGGATGCGTCCATGACGACAGGCCCCCCATGAGGCCATCGCACAATAGCCTTCTATGAGGATACCATCCTCAGGGATCGCGGTACACGCGTGCCCCAACGTCACCACTCAGACACACACACACACTCACACACGCACACCAGACGCCTCCACCGAAAACAAAAATCGAGAGACGTCCAAGCGCCGACAATGAGGCCGACGCGCCCAGACCATAATGCAGCTGACAACATGTGAAGTGAGCACGCACGTGGCGGATGACCTCGTGGGGAGGAGGGAGAGGGGGAGGGGTGTAGCAGTTCAGAGCACATGCCCATCGATGCACCGCAAATGCAGGGGTGCACCGACCCTGCCCTTTGGTGTCGGGGCTTGTCTGGCTCCCTCCTCTTTTTTTTCCTGTCCGAGTGTAGATCTGTGTGCGCATGTGTCGCCCCCGACACCGCAGCCATCTCACCTGTCAACGGAGATGTACATGTGCGGGTGATGCTCGTTGGCGCCAGAAGCGGGAGTGCCTGCCTCCTTGACGGCGCCAACCCACGACTCAGTGGGGCAGGTAGCCGCGTCAGCTGCTAGCACACGTTGGGCCAAGAGGCTCGCACTGGCGGCCCCGACGCCCCTGAGCTTGTTTTGCCTGTCACTGTCGTCATCGTTGTCGAAGCACGGAACGCGTGAGTAGCGACTTTGAAAAGGATTCCTTATCCCCATATCACACGAACCGACGACTCTCGCCGGGCTATAAGGTGACCGTTCGGTGCTACCGTACACACCTGCAACGATGCTGCTTCCGGTGCTGCTGCACCAATTGTTGTGGGGTGGTGCCATGACGAGCTCGCCGGAACAGTCTTCGGAAGTCGTGGGTGCTAAAGCCGCCTCGCCCGCTCCAAGAGGGTCCTCCTCCCGTGCCGCTCTCGTGCTCGTGGGCGTGGCATGGTCGTAGCTGACGGCTGTCATCTCTATTGACGATGAGGCGGACTCGCTGCTGCCGCCGCCGTTGTCGTCCCCTGCTGCCTCTGCAGCGCTTAGGAGCTGCTTCACGTAGTACAGCGGCAAGTCAAAACAGCGCTGGACGGCGCTGCGGCACACCGGGCACTCCCGTAGGCGCTTCGCGCAGAAATGACAGCAGCACACATGTCCACACGGCGTCAACGCCACGTCGATGTGACGGGCACAGCAGATGACGCATGCGACCGCGTCGTCTATGTTCTTTTCTTCTGTTTCCGCTAGTTCCTTCTTGAACTCGCGCGCCTCTGCGCGGCGCAGCAGGAGGCGCTTTCGGTAACTCTCAATCACGCGTCGGTGCTCGAGCACCCAAGCGAGATGGCGACCCACGCCTGACATGATAATGCTGCCCAGAAGGACGAGGACACTCAAACTGAAGCAGCCAATGATGACGCTGCTCTTCGGCATCTCATACCCAACGATGTCCCCCGTGCAGTTACCGCACGTGGTCGTGCCAGCGCAGCAGCGGATTGCGGACGAGGCGACGCAGCACATTGGCTTTGTATCTGGGCACGCCACAGACTCCATGATCTGATAGGAGCAGAGGTGCGGCGTACGATAGGCGACGTAGGGCTGTCGCTCAAGTCGAGCATCGGCATGCTGAGCAGCACTGCTGCAGCCGAGGAAGAAAAACAGCGCTATGAGATGCCATGTAGCGCGTTCCGCCACGATGACGGCAGCAGCGCCATTGTGCTGCAACGCACTTGACATGCTACGCGTGGCAGGTCGGAAGGGGAGAGGCGACGAGAGAAACAAAAATTTTGATGGAGGTGGTGCTGACGGTGGCTGTTGTGATGATGGCGATATGCGTTCAGGCAGCGCACACTAGTGAGAACAACGGAGAAGGCGGAGCTCCCCGGGCGATGGGCATAGGGAATAAGAAAGCGCGGATGAAGAACAGCGGCTGAGCAGACGGCCCGACTGCCACAAGCACAGGAACTTCTCTGTACTCAGCAAACGGTGACTACTTCTTCGCCGTTGCTCGGCGCTGCAACGAAAAGAAAAGCGACGCTAAGAAGAAGAAACGAGCGGAGGAGAGAGGAGGGATGCTCGTTGAAGTGGCGACGAAGACGACGGCTGCTTAATTTACTAGTGAGACGGCAGAGAGCAGCGACAGGCGCGGTAGGCGGTGGTGGTTGGGCGCTTGTGGGCACGATGAGGAGGAGGCGGGTCAGATGACGTGAATCCGTGAAGGGCGAGAAAGGATGTGTACGTGAGCGTGCGCACTTCATGGTGCTCAGCGATACTCCACCCCTATCCCCTCCTTTCTCGTACAGGCGCAAGTTCGACGTTGTGGGACGGACGCGCATAGTAGCAGTGTCACCACCGCCCCACCTCCTCCCCAAGGCATACACACACGCACGTACGCAGATGGATACATACGAGTGCTTCGAATACACGCCATATCGCGTGTTCTTCAGCGACTCAAAAAACCCTGTCTTGCTTTCTCGTCATGGAGAGCGCGTTAGTGTCATGCATCTTGTTACCATAGACGTGAACCAGATCTGAGCATCCAACATGCGTTGCTAAGGGGTCACTTTCGCCCGCACTCCTCCGCAGCGAACACCACACTTCTTCTCCCGTGCCTCCACCCATTCCTTGATCCCACGCTTCTTCTTCCTCTTGTTTCTTCGTCGTCGCCCTTGTCGACCGTGGGGTAGATGGGAGGAGGTGGGGAGTCGCCACGCGTGCAGGAACCGAGAGATGCGTGTGCACACAAGTGACTGGAGCGGTCCCTCACAGCGGCCGTGTGCCCGCCGCGCATGCGCTTCTTCCCCCCTTCTCCGTCTGCGCACCTCTGAGAGTGGCGTTCATCGCTTAAGCGTATTTGCTGTTACTACCAGCGGCTTGGCAGGAGTGGGTCCGTGGGCAGGCGCCTCCCCCACACAGGGGCAGCCCCCCTATCGCCCATCACCGGAGGGTCTGGGCTATTTCGCTCAAGGGTTCGTCCCCTCCCCTCCCCCTTTTTTTTCCTTGCTTCGCCTCCAACCGCCATCTACGCAAACATGGCGCTCGCCGACACGGCACTGCGCTCCCGCGTCACCGTCCTCTCCATCTCTGCCTCAATCATCGCCATCGTCACGACCCGCTCTGACACTGGCAACAGCGCCGCGGTGCAGCAGACGTTGAACGCTATAGTGCGGATCAGCTTGGGTGAGATGCTCGTGGCGCTGAGGCGGCTGTAGTTGACATCGCTGGATGTTGGGACGCGCTCTGGGAAGGCCTTCCGCCACAGCTGCTCGCGCAGGGGCCGACGGGGCAGCGCGAAGGTCAGTTCCGCCTGGAAGAGCATGCATGATGATCGTGAATTGATATTTGTGGTAGAGAAGAGGTGGCGCCCACCGCAGCCGTCTCGATTCACCGTTGTTGCGATGACGATGACGGGCCTCGGGTAGCGACGTGCGTGGTACTGGATGAGCTGTGAGAGTTGTAGGCTCTTAGGGGACTCATTGAAGAGGACTTGGGCTTCGTCAAAGACGATGATGGCGCCAAGGCGGCGCCCTTCCTCAAACACCACGTGCACCCGCATCTCCTCCCGGAGCAGGAGCTCCCCTACGTTGCAGAGACGGATGGTGGCACCACACTCGTAGGCGATGCCCTCCGCAGCCAGCGACTTGCCCGTGCCGCTCACGCCCTGGAACAAGTATAGTGCCCCACAGTCATCGTTGGCGTCCTCACTGAAACCCCACTCTGTGTACAAGGTGCTTCGGCTCTTGGCGCTACTGGCGATCCCCTCCAGCTTCTTGGCGAGATTGGGCTCCACCACCAGCTCGGCAAGCGTGCGCTTCGGGGTCAGGTAGAACTCGCTCATCCCCTCCGGCGGCTCCGCGGCGAGAAAGAAGCCGCGCAGCTGCAGCCGAGCGCCTTCGTCGAGGTCACTCATTGTCAGCTTCGGCGAGGCAGACTTCTCGCGCGCCACCGCCCGGCTCAGGGCGGCGAGAACGGCGTTGCGGATGAGGCCTCCGGAGAGCTCGTAGTTGAGCGCCAACTTCTCGAGGCACACGTCCTCGTCCATGGACAACTGCTTTGGGATGTGGGACCGCCAAATGCGCAGCCGAAGCTGATGGTCCGGCGGCCGAAATTCCATCATGAGCGAGATACGCCGGTTCATGGCCTCGTCGAAGTTCTGCGCCCGGTTGGTGGCGAGTATGATGAGGCTGTCGTACCGCTCAAACTCGGACAGGAGCGCTGTCACGGTGCCGTTGCTCGTGCGGTCCTCGAAGAGGGACTCACACTCGTCAAAGAACAAGATGGCATCGTTCAGCTTCGCCTCTCGGAAGAGAAAGCGGAGCGCGTCGGCCTCGGCCTTCGTAGAGGATCGGAACTGCGACACGCTGACTAGGAGAATCTTCTTCTTGAGGTGATGTGCCACGGCGTTGGCGAGCATCGTCTTGCCGGTGCCACTCGGACCGTGGAAGAGCATGACGAGACCTCCTTTACTGGTGCCGAGGCCGTCACCAAATCCGCTGCTTTTCTTGCACTGCTCGAAGAGGCTGTAGTGCTCAATCGTCGACAGGACGCGGTCCATCGTAGAGGTGGGCAGCACCACATTCGCCAGCTCCACCTCTGGGAAGTACAGCTGCGACCCGGGCACCATTTCCGCTGTCTCGGCTGTGATGCCCATGACATCGTCAACGATCTTCCGATCGATATCCACGAGGTAGTCCATGAGGTCCGTGTTGAAGCAGGAGCGACCCACAGTGTCGAGTGTGAGGGACAAGACGCCGTGGGATACAAGCGGAGAGGACTGGTAGAAGGCACGGCGCGCCACCACACGCTCCTCCAGTGACTCGCACAGGACGAAGAGCATGTACCCCACCGTGATGAGCCGCTGCCCGTCCCGCATCACATAGCGCCCATTCACCGCCACCAACATGTCATGTGAAACGACGTTGCCGACCATAAACAGCATAATCTGCTTCTCCATCTCTGTCAGCTGCAGCCGCCGCGCGAGCTGCTCGATGCGGGGGGTGAACGTTTGGGCAGCGAGAGTGGCGTGCAGCCGAGATTCATGCACCGACGCCGCGACGCGCACTTTTCCCTTCAACTCACGGATCGACGCCTCCACTTTAGACTTAGGGGTGTAGGAGTCCTCCTCGTCCTTCATGTCGCCCTCCGCGTAGCGGATGCGAATCATGTTCGCGAGAATGCGGAAGGCAGCGTCCATGTACTCGATGTCGGACTCGTAGGGTACCCCCCGCATGGACGAGTCCGTGTGCGGCGTGGCGGATGACGATGGCAGCGCCGCCGCTGCCGTCGTGCCAGTGGTCGTGCAGCGATACCGCTGGGCGAGCGGATTGATGTCGGCAAGGGCCAGTCGAGCCCTTCGTGGCGTACACGTCGCTGTTGTCGCATCCCCACCACTTTCTGGTCGTGACGCTGTGCCCGCCGCGTGTGATGGCGGCACCATAGGCGGAGCTGGAGACAGTGTCACCATCGCAGACTCTTCTCTGTTTATTTTTCCGTTCCTTACTGCTTCCGCTGTCGCTGCCGCGGCCGAGTTCTTCGCGGCTGGCTCTGCTTCCACGGCACAACCGCCCAATGGTGTGGCAGTTGTGCGGGCGAGGACTTTGTTGAGGCGCTTCGAGACAGCTTCGTAAATCGCTTCCGGGTCTTTCGAAGCCATCACAGCCGGACCGACTTCCTCCAGCACATGGTCAAGCGCCTCCTCGGTTAACGTGAGGGCGCTGTCGGCGGCGGAGTCGTCATCCTCCTCCTCATCGTCGACATCGCCCTCTTCCTCGCCGAGCTTTGGGGAGGGTGATACAGAGCGACTCCCAGCGACGTGCTCCTCTGTTCGGGGAGCGGGCGCGGCAACTGCGATGCTCGTCACCTTGGCGTTCCGTTCTTCGTTGAGCACCTCCAGCAGCGCGGTGCGCTCCAGCTTAATGAGTTGCTCCTCTGACAGTTGATCGCCACTCAGGGCTGCGATCGTCTCCATAGAGAGGGCGTACTTGCACTCCATAAAGGTAGTGCGCATCTTGATGTCAGAAAAGATGAGCCCCTGCTTCCACAGCACACCACTCTCGGAGAGAATAGACAGCAGCTCCTGTGGGGTGAGCTCGTTGTGATAAGCAATGTTCGCCGGCCGAAGCGGCTCGGCGATGTTGCCAGGCGCATAGCGGCCGCAGTGGCACACCAGCAGGTACTCCAACGTGCAGGCAGCCTTCGCAGACAAACGCAACCGTTCGCTGAGCCGCACCACGCGCGGAAGCAGCTGCATCGTTCGAAGCTGCGCATTGATGAGGTGGCGGACGAGCTGGGTGACAGCGGCCATGCATGGTACACACTGTTGGCGGAAGTCGAGGCCTACCAGCTCGATACTGCGGAGGATTGCAGCGCTCAGGGCCATGCCAGAGACGAGGTTGGCGTAGTTTTTGAGGTACACCAGCACGTCCTTTGCGGCAAGGTAAGCAGAGTCGGACTCAAAGCCAGGCACGTGTACCTCACCGTACTCACGCAGTCGCTGAAGCATGACGTCCAGTTGGTAGGGCGAGTCAGTGCTCTCGCCATCCTCGACGAGGGGGTCACCGGCAGCCATCGACAGGGCCTCGTTGTGCTCGACAGCGCCACGATGTCGCTTGCGCCCAATCGCATTGCCCGCGGCCGCAGCCGCCATCTCGCCGTCGGTGCGTAGCAGTGTCACGCCCTCGAAGAAGGGGCGCACACAGTTAGGTACGCTGATGAAGGTCAGCGTGGTCACTTGCGCTGCCACATCCACCGCTGCCGGCTTCGCTGCCGCAGCTGTCGTGTGGTTGCCGTTGCAGCCAGCACTGCTGCCTGACGTGAGGCTAGAAGCGTTTTTCGCACCCGCCACTGCCGCTGCGGTGCTGCTGCGGTGCGGCAGCGATGGCACAACGCAAAGGAGGAAGCACTCCACGCAGAAACGCAGGAGGTCCATGAGGGTGTGCGGCGGGGCTGCCGAAAACTGCCCTGTGCGGTAGAAGGCACGCACATGGCTCACTGTTGCGGCTGCAGTGCGTGCTGGTGTCGTGCATCGGCTGGCTGTGGCAGTACCTGCAGTGGCCACCTCACATGACAGAGGGGAAGGCTTTGAGGTGAGAGGTTGGGACGCAGCAGCAGTCGTAGGCGGGAGCGTTTCCTGCAGAGATTCAGCAGGCGCGCCGGTACTAGACTTTGTTGCCGCAGTACCGCTCTTCTTCCTGGGGGGCATCAACGTCAATAGCTGTCGACACGCCAGGAGGAACCGTGAGACAAGAAGTCTGTTATGTGCCGTCCAAGCGGACGGGGTGGGGCGCTTTCCTCTACGCCACGGCGCGCTCTGAGTGGGCTATGTGCTACGGCGGTGCGTGTGTGGGAGGCGCGGGGAGCGTGATGGTGTCCTCCCCCCCCGTGTCGTCCCCTAAGAAAACCAGGTGACAAGGGCTATGCAGGCGTTTTCTTCGGGAAGGCAAGTGAACAACGAATGCCTCAGGCGCGCACAGAGAGAGAGAGAGTCAGGCAGAGAAGCAGGATCAGACGAAAGCAGCCGGCGTTTCTAAGCCCCGGTGGTGCGCGTGTGTGAGGGCGCCCGCCGCGGTGGGTAGCGGAGAAGACGTAGAGGAGTGAGGAGACCCAGCAAAGAGGGGGATGGAGAGGGACAGAGAGTGCACCACCGGTGTCACAAGAAACAGCACACCGCCGCGTAGCAGTGCTAGAAGCGCCGCGCCAACGGCCGTCTTCTCAGTGGAGGCGGGGTTTCTAGGGGTCGATTCATGGTACCTTGGCCATTTGCGGCGCGAGCGCCCCCGTAACCGAAGCGCGATCAGCTCTACCACTGTCGCCATCTTCCCCTCCGTGTATGCACCTCAGCAGCTTGCCACATTTAGCAGGGCGAGATGAAAGGCAGGCAGAAAACGGCCGGACTTTACCGACACGTGACACTGCCATCATCATCATCATCATCACTGGTTCCCGCCTCTCATGCCGCGCATTTACTTCTCGACCATGTATGCGTCTATGTATTGTTGCGACTTGTTTCTCCTTTAGAAGCGACACTTCCCTATGGTGTGCCCGGTCCTGCCACACCGCTCGCATCCCTCCCCAGAGAGGACGAGCCCATCCCCGTCATCGACCTCGACACGGCGCTCCGTCTTTATCACTCCAGTGTCGTCGGCGGTGACACTCTCCCTTTGGTGTCGCTCCTGTTCCGGATTGCCAATCGACTCGGAGGTGCTCGCACGCAGCGCGCAGGCGTCCCCCTCCGCTTCTGCACCAATGTACAGCGAAGTACTCTGTGGTGCCGTCGGACGTGCATATGTGCGCGCGAGCGGCACCACGCCGAAGCACCGAATAAGTTGGACAAACGAGAGCTGCTCGTCGTAGTTCATCTCCGCCCAGCGGAGGGGCAGTGCGGGGTAGGGTGTCCGAGCGCCCGCGGCATCGTCTGCACCTGCCGCCTGCCTCTCCGCGCGCACCTTCGTACACCGGCGCAGGAACACCAGCAGCAGTCCCATGTACTCGCTCTGGAGCAGGAGGAAAGGACTGTTACTGAGCTTGTCGGGCGCTAAGGCGGCGCTCCCATCGGCAGAGGGCAATGACACAGCCGCGCCGTTATCAGTGCACTGGCATCTAGAGCGCGCCACCGCCTCTGCCGTGAGCCGCGCCTCAAACTCGAACCTCCACACACGCGTGGAGGCGTCGTAGGCGATGCGGACGGGGTGCGGTAGCGGCGGAAGAGACCATAGCCGCGCCGCATCGCCTGCCCCCTCGGTTTCTACCTTCGCAGCACTTTCTCCCTCGACGTCTGCCGCTGCAGCCGTGTCCAGCGGTGTGGCCAAGTGGCGAAGGAAGACGCGCAGCACAGGTTCCACAACGCAGGTGTAGTGACGCAATAGGTGACTCCCTTCCGGCAAGTCCTGCGCACCGGAGGCGGCCATAACCGCGTCGCCAACAGTTTGTGGGGCCCGCTGCACGTTGGCGACATCACTCGTGCAAGCTGCTGCATCACTGCTCTCGCCCCCCTTACTGAAGGGCCAGCGGAAGAACACGAGGAAGAAGAGAGAGTACGTAAGGGCCACCTCCATCGCCACTTCGAAGCGCCGGCCGCGGATCGACACTTGCACACGATGCTCACTGGCAACAGTTGCTGGAGTGGGGAGTACCGGAGTCCACGCAGGCACCTCAGCAGCGTTCGTGGGCAGGCATCTGCCGCAGGGCCTCAGCGCTGCGGGGAGGAGAGGAAGCAGTTCATCTAGAGTGTCCGCAGCACACAGCGGCTCGTCCGTCGCAGATAAGGCCACACGGGTGCTGCTCTGGCGATGCAGCGCAGCGGACATGCGAATGTGTGAGTCAATAGACTGCCGAGGAAACGTAATAAGGAAGAGAAAGCCCGCCTAGTTCAACGCGAAGGAGCCCCACCGGTGCCTTTCACAGATGCCTGCCACGACACACGGGGAGGGGGAGATAGAAGATCCAGATGGGAGGCTGAGATGGCGCGATATCAGACATAACGGAGGGTGCACACCCCACCACCCATGCGCTGAGGGGGCAGGGGAGAGGGCAGGCGAGTGGCGGGGAGGCGTGCTCACGCGTGCAATGCTGGCCTCCACGCATGCCGGCCCCCGACGACCGGGCAATCTGCCAAGCCCCATACCCTCCGGCGCCCCTCACCACCGCTTCACCAACACGAGCACGACCTGCGTGCATCTTGCCTTCAACTTCCAGCAAATCCCTTCTCATGCCCACATGTGCGCCAACACGCATGGAAGCATCGCTTCCGGATGAGCACGGCACACCCTTACCCTGTCTTGGCGTCTGCGCGCACGCAACGATTTTTTTTTTCTCTCTTCTTCATTCTGCATCATCCATGGTTCGTAATACGAAGAAAAAACTCGCCACATCGCTGCACCAGCTGTGCCACCCGCTCCCCCTACGCTTGCGTCGTGTACTCCATCGCACCCACCTGGAGATCCCGCCGCATCGCAGAAGGGTGTGCGAGACATAGATGTGTCCACCACATACACACACATTTTGCATGTGCGTGGCTAACACTGTGCGTTACGGACATCAGCTTCCCCCTGCCCGGCTTCTGCTCGCGCCGTGAGCTCCCTCAGGAAGTCAGCCTTGCTGTCGTGCACCAAACAAGCGGCTCGCGAGCGGCTCGTACTTGGTGCTTCCACGATTTCCACGGAGTCCCCTGACACATCAAGCATCACCGGGTCAATCGCTTGGGGCTGCCGTATAGGATCGTGAGTTTCCGCGTGCAACAGCATGCGGTACAGCGCCAGTGGATCCTCATTGCCCGCACCCAGCCGATGCTCCACTTCCTCCGCGGCGCTGTCCACTGCAGTCACTGCAGTTGGCGGCGCAGCAGATGCCATGGCAGCCATGCCCACGCCACGCACAGTATCGCGACTCGCGAAGCACACGCACAAGTCCTGCGCGCGCGTGAGCGCAACGTTCAGGCGATGCCCGTCCGCCAGAAATCCGAGCCCGTAGCGACCAAGGTGTCGATTCGCGATGCGCTCCTCCCTGGCAGCACCGTCGCTATCATCGCTGCTGCGCTCCCCCCCCGCCAGATCCACGCGCAGCTGCAGCCGCTGCAGCTGCGCCTCGCTCAGCGTCCGCACGCAGCTCAGCAGGATGATCCGCTTCTCCTTGCCCTGGAAACTGTCCACTGTCGCCACCTGCACACCACTTTGGCGCTCCTCGTGCGTGAGGGCTGAAAGAATTGTGTCCTTCTGCGCATTGTAGAAGGTGATGATGCTGATGTGTGCAGCCATCTCCCTCACCGTCATCTTGAAGAACGCGCGCAGCTGCCGCATGCAGTGCACCACAGCGGCGGCCTCGCGGCGGTTGGACAGCGACCGGCCGCGTCGCCGCTCCATCGGCGAGTCCCGCACGTCCACAAACACAAAGCGTGGGCGTCGACCGAGCTTCTGCGCGATGGTCGCCGACGCGGCGGCTGGGCCATCCGGTGCACGCGACCGCTCAAGTACACTTGGGTCCGTGAGCAGCTTTGAGCCGTAGAAGTACTCGTTGGGGAAGGCGGCGATGTCGGGATGCATGCGGTACTGCGTGCGCAGCAGGAAGGAGGGGTGTCCGCAGGCGAGCAAGCGCACCAGCAGACTGCGCCCCAGCCCGCAGCGGCTCGCTTCCCGAGAGAGCACTGTGGGCTGCAGCTGGAGAGAGTCGCCGACGAACACGCTCTTGTCCTTGGCGAGAACCAGCGCCTGCAGAACGGCCGGCTCTGTTCCCTGTGATGCCTCGTCCACAATGACCACATCGAAGGCAAGCCCCGACACCTGACGGGCGATGTGGTGAAGCGAGCCAAGAGTGGAGAAGACGACGGCGGCAGACTCCAACGTGTGCGTGCGAACTGAGTTGCGCACGGCCGCCCTCCCAATAGCTGCGCCGCTGCCGTCCGCGGTGCGCTCCCCACGCCTGAGACTCTCGGCAGTCGCTGGGGTGTCACGCAGGTGCCGCTCGACAACGTCGTCGAAGAAGACGGGCTCCTGCAGCCGCAGCACTTCCCTATCCACCCGCTCTCGCACACCGATGCGCACCAATCCGCCGGCGAGCACCGCACGCGCGGGCCGTTGACCACCGCCGGGTGCAGCTCCCCGCAGCTGCTCGCGCAGCCGCACCACGCGCAGCAGCGCCTCGTCCACTCCACAGTTCGAAGGTGCGCACACCAAGATGCGCGGCGACGTGCCCCAAGCACGGCTGAGGTGGTGCAACAGGTTTAGCGTGAGCGTCCCGATGGTCTGCGTCTTGCCGGTCCCCGGCGGGCCCTCAATCACGAGAGCCTCCGGTGAGCACGGCACAGGCGCTCGTGTGTTCTGCTCTGCCACACCGTCGTCCCAGCCGGGGCACACGGCATACAGCACGCCCGCGATGGCGCGAACCTGCCAGTCGTTGAGATGCTGCTGCTGGAGCAGGCGTACGCGGAGCTGGTCGAGCAGCGGCATGGCCCGAGACGGGCCGTCCGTGGAGAGGATCGAGGTGGCCCAGCCATAGAAGGCCTTGCCAGCAGGTGCTGTGCTGCGCGGGTCGTAGACAGTGGCAGCGAAATGGGTATGGTCGATCTTGTGCAACGCCGCCAGCTCCATCAGCGAAGCGTTGATAGAGGTGAGCTTCCTGACGTAGAAGGTGGGCGACGAGGCCGTGTCGTATGCCATACGAAAAACGTGAGAGAAGCGCAGCGAGGGATGTCCATGGCCGCCTGTCGATTGCTCCACCACCGATGGCGTTGCGCAGAGATGTGCCGCGCGCCCACCCAGCGATAGCGACTGCACGTTGCACACTTGCACAGCGCAGCCGAGGGTGCGCCAAGTATGCGGTAGGGTGTCGAGCATGCTCTGTACGCGGATTTCAACCTCGCCAGTGGGGCACTCAGAGAGAGGGCGCCGCAGCTGGCGCTCGACCCACTTGACCAAAATTGTTTGCAGAGGCAGCAGAACGGCGACGACGTCGCCTTCTGAGAGGGCGGCCGAAAGCCCCTGCTGCGCAGCCGCCAGCACCACCGCATCAGCATACATGGGGGGCATGGTCGTGGACGTTGCGGAGTTTCTCTGCGCACTCGAACGGGTGCCTTGCGCCTGTTGCTGCAGCCGCTGGAGATACTCTTCAACCGCGGGGTTAGCGCAGACTCGCACATCAAAGTGCAGAGTTCGCGCCCCCGGGATGTCCTCATCGTTGTGCCCACGGGATGCCGCTCCGCTGTTCTGGACCGCCACACACGCCGGCGGGATGCCCGGATGCAGCGGCAGCAGATTGCTCCACAAGCAGTTCACAGGAGACGGCGATGCCCCTTCGCCTGCTGTCACTGGGGCTCTTGGAGCTGAGTGGCGGTAGTGATGCGATGAGTTCGTGTCGCTCCCGTTGGGGCTCTCCCCCACACAGCCAAGGAAGTCCTCATAATTGCGAATGATGTCGTAGCGAAGCTCTAACGCAATGTGCGGTGCGAAGCACATCGCGTATTCGCTCGCTGCGCTACCAAAGGGCATCGTGAGAGGCGTTTTGAGCGATGCACCGCCAGCGGAGGCGGCGGCTCCGCCAGAGAAAACTCGCCGCAGCACATCGGAAGCAGGCACGAAGACCTCCGGCAGCACAGGGGTTTCAGGAGCCATGCACTGCGACCCAGGACCAACGATGTCATGTACTAGTGGTGCGTCCAGGTGAAGGAGATTCGTGCTGAGGGGCACTAGACGCAGGCGCTCTTGCAGGTGGCGCAGCTGCTCGGCGTGATGGACCCGGTGCGTGTTGCGGGCGTTGATCTCTTGCAGCTTGTGCTGCAGCCGCGTTGGGGCTGCCAGTGGTGTGGTGGACGCCGTCGTTGACGCCGAAGTCTTCGGTACCTTGGCAAGGGGCACCGGCGCGGATGCGGGTGATGGTGGTGTGACCACGGATGGCGAAGCATGACGTGCAAGGCTGTTGAGCAACTGCCCCCTGGAAGTCGCGACTATCACGTCTTCCTTGTCACTGTCCACGTCCAGCTCAACTGTCCGAGAGGAGCCGTTGCCTGCCGACCGCGGTGGGGTGCTCGTGGAGCTGCACGCTTCTGCGCCACCGGCGGGCGTCGTGCGCTCCCGCTTCACCGTTAAGTGGGCGAGGGGTCTGTCTGGGAAGAGTTGCTGCTGACGCAGATTACGGTGTGCCGTTGAAACAGTAGAGCTGTTGTGATGAGATACCGTGGTGTGTGACGTGCGCGTGGGGACACTGTCTAGATCGCCCCCACTGCCGCTCTGCGAGACCTCAGACGCCGCGGTGGACCTCGTGACGGCCCGCTGCTGGCCCAACTCCGCCACCCGCTTCGCCTCATTCGCGTGCCGCAAGAGCTCCGCCGCGACGGCCGCCTGCGCCGTCGTCACCTGTTCTCGCTTTAGCGTGGCCTCCTCCAGCTCAAATTGGCGGAAGCGGCGCTCCTGCTCTGCCAGACACTCGTTCATCGTCTGCGTCGCTTGTTCGGTGCAGCGGCGCAGCCACATCGGGCCATTCTGGGTGAGGCAATTCTGCACGGTTGGGCTGCGTGAGCACAGCTGCATCAGCAGGGGTTGGATCTGCTGCTGAAACCGCACATTTCGCGAAACCACGGTTGGCGGTAGAGCGTCGCTGATACGCAGCAGCACGCTGGCAAGGCTTGCTTGTGGGTACTGCTCCGCCTTGCGAAGCACTTGGATCAAGAGCCGCTGAACAACACTGTGGCGATGCTGCGCTGACTCTGCTGCCTTGGCCCGCCGTTGATGCTCGCCCTCGTGGATAGCGCCACACTGGCCCTCCACTGCCTCCTCGACTGTCGGATGGGTGCTGTTCACCACGTGCGTGGCGGCGTCACTGAGGGTCAGCATGGGAGCAGTGGGGAGAGCGAGAATAACCTGCTCAGCAAGCGCGCGACGCTGCTCCACGTCAAGCGTCACTACGTCTGCCACAAGGGCCGCCATCCACCACCCGCACTGGACTTCCCAATCGCTCATCTGGTTGAAGCTGCACGCACACAAGAGCGCCAGCCATCGGCGGCCCTGTGTGCGAGCGGTACTCGTAATGACAGCGTCATCCATGTTCCAGGTTGTGCAAGCAGCATCAGCAACAGCAGCAGCGGCGGCGGCGGCGCTGGAGGCCGCAGAGGGAGGCGGTGGATGGAGGCGCAACTCCGACTGCGTGACCACAACGCGTTGCCACACCCACATGGACGCCTCGGCCGACAGCGTTCGAGCGACGGAGCTCGTCACGCCGACGCAAAACACCGCGGTGAGCCCCTCAGCAAGCTTGCTAGCCTCTGCGTCCTCAGCAGCGGTAACACGCAGGGCGAAGAGAAGTCGCAGAAGCGGCCTTTCACGCGTCAGCGCCCGAGAAGCTGCGGCTGCGACTGCCGCGGCGTAGGCCGCCTCCGTAGGTGCGGAGGATAGCCTCAGCCATACTCGCTTGACAAGCTCCTGTTGCTCTTGAAGTGTGTCTGCCAAGGTGCGCACACAGCGCTGCACGACCCACTGAAAGGGCGGCGGAGCGCGCGACATGACCTTCTCTGGGGACATGAAGAGCCACTGAGGACACGGCATCGCGTCTTCCTCCGCTAAAACCGTTAGTACACTGCAGAGGCTCGCCACAACTTCCGAGAGGGGGAGAGGGCTGCCGCTGATGCTGCTGCCTGCGTGACCGCCGCGGTCTGCCGGGGAGACGGCACCACTCTTGCACACCTGCGTAATGAGCGTTGGTAGTGTGAGCCACACACGCTGGAGACAAACTGTTGGGACACCGACCATGCCGGTGGGAGCGGCATCACCCCTTCCCTGAGCAGCAGCGCCCGCCGCAAACGCGTGCACATCTGCGTGAAAGAGAAGCTGATGCAGGCGCAGCGCGTGCTCACTACGGGTGTGCACGATGCCGCCAATGGCTAGCGTGAGGAGTTGCAACTCGTGTGCTGCCAGTGTGTCGTGCAGGTAAGTGCTGCGCATGAGGAGTGGCAGAGCTGCGGCGAGGCTGTCAAACAGAATTGCGACACCGTACACGGCCTTGTCGAGCACGCCAATCGAGTTGTCTATGCCGCCTGTCGCCGTCGCCGTCGCCGTGCCACCGGGGCTCGGCTTTTCCTTCGCAACCGCCATCGCCTTTGCCCACTGAAACTGTTGCGCCGCATTCTTCAGTAGAGGCCGCAGCAACCAACCAGCACACTTTCCCGGCACCCAGACAAGCGTTCCTGGGCCGCGATCGTTCTGCACCGCCCCGTTCCCAGGGCCACTGCCCTGCTGCCCAGAGGCAACCGTGTTGGCATGGCTCGAAGAGCATGGTGCGGATGCTTCGCGAGGATCGGCCAGTAGGGGTGCCGCCGTCCGCGGCGTCGGCGGCTCGAGCGCAGCCGCGAACATCCAGAGCCACTCCAGTCGCGTTCGGCGCCATGCCTCTTCCTCCTTGCTGCTCGCAAGACCACTGGCGTTGTCCAGGAGACAGTGCACGAGGACTTTCGCGAGCGCCTTGCGTATCGCAATTGCTGTGACCGCATTCACTCGTGGCATGCGCGGATTACTGGAAAGAAGAGTGTTAAGAGGATCAAGCAGCTGAGACATGGCTGCCTTCGACGTGCGAGACAGACCCACGCGTGCAGAGGAGCTGAGTGGATGTCGATGTTGTTCATCGCGACACGCCTCGAGCAGCGCGCGATGGATGCCTTGATGGAGACCATGCAGACCGTAGAGCACGAGGCTGCCTCCGAGCAGTAGGACTGTGGCACGACACTTGCCCAGCAAGGCAGGCGTCGATGTGGCAGAGGCGCTGTCCGCAGTTTCTTTCGAGGTCATCGCCAGGGCCTCCACGGCCTTCCCAAAGTGCGTGTCCCAGGCGGTGAGAAGCGTCAGCAAGTGAAACATGCCGTCGATGACCGTGTGCACGCGGTCTTGCATCACGTACTTCACCGCGTCACCGTGTGGCTCGGAGGTCTTGCTAGCGGCCGACGAAGGGTGTGGGCGGAGACCGAGAAAGCAAATCTGAGCCGGCAACACGGACATGTGCTTCAGCGTGCACAGCAGCTGCAGCGCGAAGGACAAAAGAGTTGCCGGCACACGCTCGCCGCCGTCGCTGCTCGACTCGCTCAGCGATGGGGCTCCTTGTTGCGGCACGGTACACGCCAACATGCGCAGCAGCACATCACGCGCCCACACACGTACGACGCGCAATGGATGGAAGAGAAGGAAGACGAGCGTTCCGCGGTAGCCCAACATCGGCTGCAGCACATGCCTGCCCGCAGACGACTCCACGAGGACCGTGGGCGGCAGCGTCCATGGAAGCGACGCTGTCAGGTCGAGCGTGTCGGCCTTCTCTGTAGACGTGCTCCGGGTTTCTGCTCCTGCTTGGAATGTGCCGCGGAACTGCATCACCCAGTCAGCACTACACACGGCAAGCAACCCGTGTTGATAGGCGTGGGAGATGAGGGCTGCAGATGGTAAACGAGGTGCTGGCCCAGCGGCGTGTGACAACCCCGAGGCGAGCCACTTGCTGTAACGCAGCAGTCGCGCAGCCACGTCCACTAGCGGCGGAGGACGTGTGGGGGAGTCCTCGATTATAGGGGTGAGCTCTGGCACGTTGGTGGAAATCAGTGACGAGCCAGGCTCAGCGACTTCTTCCGGGCGCGGCGGCGACGCGCGTCTCTGCTGCTGTCGTTGCACGTGCAGGGCCGCTACGGCGGTGGGCAGGCTTACCAGCATCGCATTCAGCATCGCTACTGGCGGCACCGACGGCAACGCGCGTGCACTGTCTGCTGCGTTCAAGCAGGCTCCTGTAGCGATCTCTGCACTATGCAGCGCTGCATCTGTCCCGCTGCTGACACCACGTGGCAAGATCGCCATCCACTGTGTTGTATACCGCAGCAGTGCAGTCATCCAAGCCTCCCGCGAGTGCACGTCGACGCCAAGCGACGAAGTCACCTTATCGGACGGCGCGGAGGAGGGAGGCTGGGGCGCGGAGGAGGGAGGCTGGGGCGCGGAGGCGTTCGACTCCGCAGTGAATGGCACCCACTGCGGCCAGTGGCTGGGATCACCGCACCGCTTTCCAGAAAAGCCATAAGCGTTCATAGTTCTTTACAATGCCGCGTTCTGTTGTGTTGATACCGCGGCGACGAGAGCCCGTCTGTGAGCGTGCGTCGGCACGCAGGCGCAAGTGAGAAACGGGGGGGGGAGGTCAGAGGGGGAGGGGGTTGTGCGCCTGTGACAGCCCTCCCCCGCCACCACTACCCAACAAAGTACTCTGCGCAGCGGCGAAGAAGACGAGTGAGGCGAGAGAAATGGCGAGGGGCGGTGTGGAGAGAAAGCGCAGCCATGCATGGGCGGCGCCCGGCATACGCACCTCCGCGATGCTCGATCGCGTACGCGTGAACATTCTTCCCAGATGAGCGTAGAAAAGTCTGTTCACTACACACATGGGATGAGCACCACACCGTAAGGGAGCAGCAGACATGCAAAACGCACGTGCGCGGTCACCGGTGAGCAGACCCGCATGAGAGCGAGAGAAAGAACGTGGGAGTGGCGTGCGGCGAGGATGGCGCATAGGAGCAGAGAAAGATGTGCGTGTACGCTCGATGACGCTGAGGTTCGGTAGCGGTGGCCTTGGGAAGGCTGAAGGAGCCTATCGCCCTCCTTCACATGCAGGCGAATGCCCTTCAAGGAACAGACTCGCACACGCCTCGGCACACCACCACACCACTGGGTAGAGGGGGAGGGGGCTCTACAGAGCAAGACACGTACTCTGAGGCGCGCATCACGAGGCGGGCGATTCCAGCCAAAGGCTGGGCTATCAACGTCTCGTGGACCCTCACTTCTCCACCGGCTGCATCCACTGCCTAAAAGCTACGTAATTCTGTGATGATCTGCAGCGACCGTCACAGCGACTTACCTCAATCTACAGCGGGCCATCGGCATGCGGTACAGCGCCAGTGGATCCTCATTGCCCGCACCCAGCCGATGCTCCACTTCCTCCGCGGCGCTGTCCACTGCAGTCACTGCAGTTGGCGGCGCAGCAGATGCCATGGCAGCTATGCCCACGCCACGCACAGTATCGCGACTCGCGAAGCACACGCACAAGTCCTGCGCGCGCGTGAGCGCAACGTTCAGGCGATGCCCGTCCGCCAGAAATCCGAGCCCGTAGCGACCAAGGTGTCGATTCGCGATGCGCTCCTCCCTGGCAGCACCGTCGCTATCATCGCTGCTGCGCTCCCTCCCCGCCAGATCCACGCGCAGCTGCAGCCGCTGCAGCTGCGCCTCGCTCAGCGTCCGCACGCAGCTCAGCAGGATGATCCGCTTCTCCTTGCCCTGGAAACTGTCCACTGTCGCCACCTGCACACCACTTTGGCGCTCCTCGTGCGTGAGGGCTGAAAGAATTGTGTCCTTCTGCGCATTGTAGAAGGTGATGATGCTGATGTGTGCAGCCATCTCCCTCACCGTCATCTTGAAGAACGCGCGCAGCTGCCGCATGCAGTGCACCACAGCGGCGGCCTCGCGGCGGTTGGACAGCGACCGGCCGCGTCGCCGCTCCATCGGCGAGTCCCGCACGTCCACAAACACAAAGCGTGGGCGTCGACCGAGCTTCTGCGCGATGGTCGCCGACGTGGCGGCTGGGCCATCCGGCGCACGCGACCGCTCAAGTACACTTGGGTCCGTGAGCAGCTTTGAGCCGTAGAAGTACTCGTTGGGGAAGGCGGCGATGTCGGGATGCATGCGGTACTGCGTGCGCAGCAGGAAGGAGGGGTGTCCGCAGGCGAGCAAGCGCACCAGCAGACTGCGCCCCAGCCCGCAGCGGCTCGCTTCCCGAGAGAGCACTGTGGGCTGCAGCTGGAGAGAGTCGCCGACGAACACGCTCTTGTCCTTGGCGAGAACCAGCGCCTGCAGAACGGCCGGCTCTGTTCCCTGTGATGCCTCGTCCACAATGACCACATCGAAGGCAAGCCCCGACACCTGACGGGCGATGTGGTGAAGCGAGCCAAGAGTGGAGAAGACGACGGCGGCAGACTCCAACGTGTGCGTGCGAACTGAGTTGCGCACGGCCGCCCTCCCAATAGCTGCGCCGCTGCCGTCCGCGGTGCGCTCCCCACGCCTGAGACTCTCGGCAGTCGCTGGGGTGTCACGCAGGTGCCGCTCGACAACGTCGTCGAAGAAGACGGGCTCCTGCAGCCGCAGCACTTCCCTATCCACCCGCTCTCGCACACCGATGCGCACCAATCCGCCGGCGAGCACCGCACGCGCGGGCCGTTGACCACCGCCGGGTGCAGCTCCCCGCAGCTGCTCGCGCAGCCGCACCACGCGCAGCAGCGCCTCGTCCACTCCACAGTTTGATGACGCACGCCGTCGGGTGAGCGACGGTTTCTGCCGTGGCGCGCATCGCGGTGCCTGTCCGTCTGATGAGGAGTGGGCATACATGGGCTTCTCTCAGTGCGTGCCATCTCAAGGCTCCGTGCACGCCGCCTCCCACTCTCTGTGTCCGTGGCAGGAGGCAAAGCAGCCCCCGCTACACCCCTGCGAATGCAGAGCCCACCTCTCCGGCGGTGCGTCTGAGCGGCCGGCGACGGTGCGCACGTCTGTGCCATCTGTACGACGGGCGAAACGTGTTGGCGGGGCTCGAGCGTGCGTCTCCGCCGGCATGATGGGTGCGGCTGTGTGGTGGGTGGGGGCGGGTGGAGCTGGAGGCAGGACCGGTGGTGCGGAGAGTGGGTGCGGGCGCTCAGCGCTTGCTGCACGACAGAGAAATGGGCCTAGACATAGACACGCGGAGCAAGAACAACTGGCGGCCGCATATGTGATGGGAGGAGGGCGGAGATACAGGTGCGAAGGCTGTACAGAGAGGCGAGCGAGGATTCCTCGACACGCCACCATCAACGGCATAGACTAGACAAGGGGGTACGCACGCGCATCAGAGGCGGCAGATTGGGAAAGAATGCTGAAAGGCATCCCCACTTCCCCCGCATGTCGTGGGTTGCGCGTCTTCCGCGCGAGCAGAGGCGTGGCGGCGCAACGTCGTGGGCAGAGAGAGAGAGAGAGGGTGCGATGATGTGCAGCACCTGCTGCAAGCGCAATGACGACCGGTCGAGTATGTTAGGAGCTGTCGGTACCTGAGAGAGAGAGACGGAGAGGCAGTTAAACGATTACGTGCCACTCGTTGGGCGTGTGTCCACATTACGCACACACACGCACACACACAGGAAGCGTCCACTACGCCAGCATGGAAGCTCTGCCCTTCACCGATGCTTCACTCCGGTGCGGTGGTGGCATGTGTCGGGAAAGTCGGCGTGGAGTGCAGCATCTTATCGACGGAGCGAGTGTGGATGCGGAAGGCCGGAGTGACCCACGTGCCGCAGGAGCACTGCGATCCTGTCCACGACTGCATCCCGAGCTTCGCACGGCAGCGGGGGTTCCGGCAGTAGATGGTGTCCGGCTGCACTGCGGCTCCGCTCGAGTTTGCCTCACGGATGTCTTCAGCCACCCACGGCGTCTGGTCCGGGTCCAGGAAGAGGCTGGTGCAGATCTCCGCGGAAGATAACGGCCCTGACGGTGCATCGCCATGTGCGCCGTCGCTCTGCAGCGGACCACCACGCCGAAACTTGAAAGTCTTTTTTGCCCCCTCCTGCGGGTCGTGCTGGAGCACCTCCGCGGCGTTGAAAAGGGGTGTGCGACAGCTCCGGCAGGCGTAGTAGCAGGCGCGTACGTCAGGAGCTGTAGTGCTCGTGATAGATGGCGCGGGAACGTCGTCCGCGTCGCCGGCAGATGCGGGCTTGACGGCGCGCGCGTCACTTTCCGGCTCCATCGCGTTTTAGTGTCAGTGATCCGACCACGTGAGGCAGTTAGGTGGGTGAGGTCAAGCAGCCACAGGGCGGGGTGGGAAGCACAACGAAAGGGCGGTGGTAATGCGTCGGACACGCTCGACGGCGGTGCTGCACCGTCTGTTGAAGGAAAGTGGCGCCCTCAGGTAAGGAGGTGGTGGAGCGGATCGCTTCCTGCAAAGGCGTGCCCGTGTGCTCGTGGAAAAGTGCACGCGAGCGCACGGCACACATGCCTGCCATCTATTCGTGTGTACATAGGCAAGAGAGGCGAAGCGGGAGGAGAGTGGCGGAGGCAGTGAAAGAAATGGAGAGTCGTGAGGCGGATGCACGCACGCGCACCGCTACCGCCATCCAGCCGAGAGACAGAGAGAAGGAGAAGGAGGGGCGCGTGGATCTTGGCGCGTCTATAGGAGGTGCATATATTTAGCACTGCGCGCGCTGCAACGAGATGGCCGTCACCGCCGCCGACAGAGATGAAGAAAAGTAAACGTCACTTATATCTGCAAAAGGAGCGCGCGCGTGTGTGCCTGAGTAGGCTCGCGTGCGTCTCGATTCCGCTGCTTCAATCAGATATTCCTCCTCGACGGTGCTGCCGGTGCTTCCCGCTGTCTTCTGCGCTGATTTTGCCTCACCGAGGTGCTTCTCCCGTGTCTCGCCTCTGACGTTCTGTTGCGCCACCTTACTGCCGCTGCTGCACCTCCATCGCCTCAACAAACTGAAGAAATTCCTGCGTGATGTGCGTCACCTGCGCCACAATTTTCAACTGCTCACGTGAGATGCGAAGCGAGCTCTGCGCAGCCCCAGATGCCCCTCGCGAAGTTGCAGCACTGGCTGGGGCCGGCAAGGAGGTTGCTGTGGTGCAGCACAAGGAAGCGAGCTGCGGCCACTGCACGAGAAAGCGCACCAAGTATAGATAATGAAGGTCGCCCGCGAGGGTGTCGCCGGCGTCGGCAGACATGGTGTCCCTCTGACTTGTATCGCGGCAGCGGTCCAAGGCACGCAGCGCAGCCCACTCCTGGAGCTCGGCAGACTCGGTTTCGTACAGTAGAAGGTGCGCCGCGGTTCTCTGGTACGTCTCCGCCACCACCGCCAGCACGGAGAGATATAGCTGCTCCTCTCGTGCAGAGTAGGCAAACGTGTCGGCGAAGTCGGTGCCACTGCGCTGCGCTGCGAAGAACTTGACCACGGACTCGCGCAGAAGCTTTAGAACGTGACTTGCGCTAGAGGAGACATCGATGTTCACCATCTCTGTTGACGCTGTCGTGGACTCTACGCCACCGGCCGCCGCTGAAGAATCGGAGGGAGCTCTGACGTCAGCGGGGGAAATCAAAGGCGGGTACAGCTCGTTGCGCGACACAGCCACTCCGACTCGTCGAAGCGGCAGCCGTGTGTGGCGCACGTGATCCATAGTCAGCCTACGACGCAACAGCGGTGGGATCGTCAAGCTCGGCTGGAGAGGGGTAGGGCAGACTTGCGGCGTCGTCTCTGCTACTACCTGCACCCGAGACACTGGGACCGGGGGGCGAAGACGTCCACCGGAGGCGGAGGCACCCTCATCCACGCGCTCGCGTTTGCGTGAGCTAGCAGCCACTGCGCTGCTGCCCAGATTTCCACTGGTGGCCGTGACCGTGTCCGCTGCCGCTGTCGGGCTTGCCTGCCCGGCACGGCCAACTTCCTCACCGCTGGCAGAGCCGCTTGCTATCCGTGCCGGAGCGGAAGGTGATGTGCCACCTTTACTCTCGTACACGTCCGCGCCCATCGTCGTGCCGCGAAGAGAGGTGACGTGGCGAAGGATGAAGTCGTCCACACGGCGGTGCGCAAAGGCTTGGAAGGAGCGCGCCAGCGTCACCCACGACTCCACCTTCGCATTGAAGGTGACACAGTTGCGCACCAGCAGCTCAATATCCTCGCGGAGCCTCGGTAAGGATGCGGCCACGGTGTCGCCGTAGACAGTGGAGGAGTCACTCGTGTAGTACCCTTCCTTCGCACGCTGGTGCATGAGGATGAGGTTCATGGGGTCTGGGCAAATCTTTCGATAGCTTTCGCGCAGGTCCGGGTATGCCTCCGCGACGTCTACAGAGAATGCGCCCCCGTCTTCGCGTCGATTGAGTGAGTCCACCAGTTGAGCCATCTCTCGCGTACTCGGGAGCGCCGCCGCTGCGGTCTTCGACACCACCGACGTGCCAGCGCTTCCCTTCTTTGGTGCGGTGCCATTTGCCGACACGTGCTCCTGCGACGCGCTTGCCCTCGGCAAGCGCAGACGCGATACGCGACACCCGCCGTTGTGCTCTAAGATGAAGGCATCGATCTGCTCGAGCGCGTGGCGCTCAAACTTCGCCGCCGTTTCCGCATACTCGCTTGTGGGACCGTTGTAGGCGACGCAGTTCGACGCCATCAAAGAAATGTCCGCCTTCAGCGCCTCCAGGCGCAAATCATAACTGTAGGCGCCTTCCAGTGCCTTCAGCGCTGCGGTCGCGAGGTCGCAGCGTCGCGGGCAGACTTTCGTGTACGACTCTGCCAAGTAGGGGTACGTTTCCAGGACGTCGACGGCGAAGATGTGGTGGTCCTCGACCCGGTCCAGCGAGCGAACGAGTGCGGCGATGTCCGCCTCATTGTACAGCTTCGGTGTCGCTGACGCATCAGCCTTTCCCGCGCTTGCCGACATGATGCGGACAGTGGTAGCACGGGAAAAATAGAACACAGGCCACCACGAACACTCGAAAGGGGATAGTGCGGTACCTCAGTAGAAGCGCTCGCCACGGCAGCCACGAGGCCGCTCGCCTCTGCTGCTCGGAGGACGAGGAGGTAAGAGAGGGGCGGGTGGCCCGAAAAAAATAATGTGCGCTGGCAGACGTCGAGGCTTCCGAAAGCGTTGACGCGTGCGTGGCGAGGCGGTTGGAGGGGGGAGAGGGGGGCGTCGCCGGTCCAATCCCACTCAAGCACGTTCACGGCTACTGTTGCGGAGGGTGTGGGGATTCCCGTATGCCGATGTGTTTGGGGTATGTGCAGATGAATGGGGGGGGACGGAGGGAGGGGAGCAAGGGAAAGAAGCGAAGTTGGCCGTGCCATCCGCGACAGCGTACGTGGGGGTTGTCATGAGCGTAGCGTGAGAGAGAGAGAGACGGGGAGCACGAAGGAAGGATTTCCTTTCCAAGCAGAAGGGGAGTGGGGAGAAGGGGTGGCAGTCCACCATGGGCCGAGCTGCCTTCGCCGCGTTGGGCAAGCGGCACACATCCAGCAGACACACACACACACACACACACACACACACACACACACACACACACACACACACACCTACATATATATATATATATATATATATATGCAAAACTTCTTTCCTGTTGAATAAACACACACGCGTGTGTGCTTGTCTGCCTGTGCGTACATCGAAGAAGGCTGGCCCGACCCAACGTTTCTGTGTTCGAGTACCGGACTCCCCCATCCACCCCCTCCTGGTGTGTACACATATGTACGCCATCGCTGTCCCTTCTGCGACCCCCCCATGGGTCTCCGCGTCCCTTGGCTGCCTCCTGTTCTCGAATCGAATAAGACCGTGCGTCCATGGCACTTCCACACACGCCGCGCACAGTGCCATCTTACCAAGTGCGGTGCACACACAAGCGCTTTCGGCGGCGGCGGCGGCGGTGGCGGGAAGGGAGGGGGAGGGGGAGGGGGAGGAGGGGGGGAGGGGGAGGGAGGGGGATGGGGAGGGGGCGGGGGATTGTCGCATTTCCGGCCACACTCCAGATCGTGGGGCGCGCGCGCGCGAAGGCATGCACACTTGCGCATTCCTCGAGCAGTACGTGGATGGACAATCAACGCGAGGGAGAGGCGGATACAATACGTGCGAAGTGTGTGTGTGTGTGTGTGTGTGTGTGCTGGAGGATGGACAGCGGGGGGAGATACACCAGACCAGCACCTTGAGGGTGTCCACCGTCCAACCCGCGAAGTCGACGAGGGAGAAGATAAGCCGCCACGGGTGCGTCCTGACTACAGTCAGATTCACTCGTACAGAAGAATGCGGACGACCTCAGGGCTCAACCTCTCCACGTCTCCAGAGAGCCACCCCACCCGCCAAATATATTGCTCCTCTGTGATGATCGCCCACCCACCCCACTCCTCCTCCCTATGGCAATGATGGAAAAGGAGGGGGAGCATACCTGTGTCCGTGAGTGGTGTCACATGGTCCAGTGCCCCCCTCCCCCGACGTTTTCTCCGGGGGGAGGGGAGGGGAGGGGGATGCCAAACAGCCGCCGCCCTGATAGTTCTGCCAACGCCGAGCCCACCTCTGGTACTAATGGGGTCCAACACGTGCGACGTAGTGGGGGGAGGGAGGGAGGGGAGTGAGAGCGAGGCGTCGCTGAGGAAAGGACGCACAATGAAGAACCGAGATGTGTGAGTTGCCTACCTCCTCTCATACTTTAGGCTCCTCCTCCAACTAGCGCAACGCCGGTCGCTTGTTCATGAAGGCCCAAGTCTTCTCGTACACGGCCATCGCTACCCCGGAAACGGGGCCCGCCTTGATCAGCGAGGCGGCCAACCCCCTGTAGAGGAGAGCGGGCTGGCGCAGCACCGAAAGGATAGCATGTGCCTGTCGTGCCTGCACCAATGTCTTGATGGTGTCTAGGGGGAAGAGAAGCACCCAGGTGGCCATGGAGGCGACTGCACCGGAGAGGAAGGCGCGCATGCTTGTGGTTTGCGAAGGGCCGGTGATGGTCGTCGTCGTCGTCTCCGCTGCAGTGCTGGCGGAAGGTGACTCGAGGAAAGGGTGCTCGCGCAGGACGGTGTAGAGGCCGAGGTACATACCGGCAAAGCTTACATCCTTGGCGACGTTGTACCGAAATCCACGGTAAAAGCCGAGGAGGCCCTCCCGCTTGAAAATGCTCCGCGTGCACGTCCAGGCGTTCCGCGTGTCTCGGGCGGTCTGACACTGCGTTTGTATTTTAATGACATGCATGGGGCATCCAATCAGCGTCCCCACACCACCCGCTACGGCACCACTCACGAAGTTGTTGCTGCCGATCCTCACCACTCCACCGTGTGCCATGTGCCGCGCCGCCTCCCACGCACCACCTCGAGTTGCTCTGTCGGTACTTGTGCGACTGGCAGACGCGTCCCTGGCGGACGTACGCAACCAGTCCCATAGGGCGAACTGCAGGCTGCGCTTGGCGCCTTCCATCAGCAGTGGAGGAGTCGCCCCGCGGTACAGACTACGTGGTCCCTCTATCGTCGCCATCGACCACATCGTACCAATGGTAGATCGGCACGTATGAGGCCCGGCGGACTGCATGCGGACTTTCGCGGTGTCAAGCGGGTGACCGAGCACCACGGTGGTGGCGCCCTGCGCCGCACCGGGGACGAGAGCTACGAGAGACGTCTTCATTGGATGCAGGAGTGCCCATTGTCGCTCATCCACCTGTGACGCGATCGAGGTGGGCCACGAGGGGCCCGCCACGACCATCTCCGACTTGTCGGCGGCTATTGCAGCGAGAAAAGGGATAGGGACAGCACGGGAAGCCCAAGTTGATGGCACGAGAAGAGGAGAGGAAAGGAACTGTGCAGCCGCCGGGTGGCAGCAGCGCGTTGACGAGTTACCAGAGCGTCAGAAGGTTGCTCTACCGCCGCATAGGTGGTGCGACGTGCAGCAATAGAAGAGAACAAGAGAGAAGGAAACAGTGAGCAGAGGAAGTCTTACATGGGCGCCGTGGGCGGTGTGTGCCTGCGCACGTGCGTTACCCGAGAACCAGAGGCGCACGCAGCCGCTAGACGACAGCATGCAGCACTCCAAGTGAAGTCGATCACCAAGTTTTCCCTTGTTTATTCTTGCTCAGCGCGTCGATTTCTAGGCCCATTTCTCTGGCGTGCAGCAAGCGCTGAGCGCCCGCACCCACTCCCCGCACCACCGGCCCTGCCTCCAGCTCCACCCGCCCCCACCCACCACACAGCCGCACCCATCATGCCGGCGGAGACGCACGCTCGAGCCCCGCCAACACGTTTCGCCCGTCGTACAGATGGCACAGACGTGCGCACCGTCGCCGGCCGCTCAGACGCACCGCCGGAGAGGTGGGCTCTGCATTCGCAGGGGTGTAGCGGGGGCTGCTTGGCCTCCTGCGACAGACACAGAGAGTGGGAGGCGGCGTGCACGGAGCCTTGAGATGGCACGCACTGAGAGAAGCCCATGTATGCCCACTCCTCATCAGACGGACAGGCACCGCGAGGACGTCAAACTAAGGCTTGCCACACCATGACCGCCAGCCCGCTGCACCCTTGCGATGGCACGCACAGACAGCTCGACACCCAAGGCTCACGTCCACCATGTCGATGGATTCGGCCAGTAGGGAGGAGCCATAAGAGAGTACCATTTGGGTGGCGGAGAGCTTGCGTGCGCTCGGAGGAGCAGCAGGGACGGCACTCACTAACATCCTGTTTTTCCCTTCGCTGGCTGTCCGTGCGCGAGACTGTTGAACCAGCTGATGTTATTCCTTGCTCACAAACGTGAAGATGGTGGGAGGGGATCGATATCGCACGCATGCGTGTGGGCTAGCTGTCCCAGAGAAGTACCCGCACAAGGGTCACCCAACACATCTGGACGTGTGCAAATTTTCAGGCAGGCACCGCTGAACAGTGCAGGAGAGAGAACCACAGAAAGAGAAGCGGCACAGCTATGTACACACACCAGCGAGCAATCTACAAGAGAGCCGTGAAATATGAAGAGCAAGACGAGGAAACGTGGGGGAAGGGGGGAGGGGCGACGAGAGGCGGTCTGACCATCCAGGCGTGCACGCCGCCGTGCCACCGCCTCCCCAGCTTTCTCACCGTTTCCGCAGCTGCATGACTATGTACAGAGTAGAGGTCCACAATGAGATAACAGAGACACACAAGCGGACTTGCGTACGCCACGAAAGTGAGTAGAGTGTGATGCATCCCCATTATCGGTTCACGGCGTATGGCTTCAACACCCAGTCGCTATGGCTCTCCTTACACCCAGGGCACGTTATGGGAAGCACGTGGCCGTCCTTGTCGCGATCCATATCCACGAGTTCTCCGTTCGCGTCCACGCGGAGCAGGCGACGACCGCAGCGACCGCAGTAGTGGGCACGACGCTGCGCCGAGGACATAGCAGAGATAGCCGCGGCGTTGCGCTGCTGAGTTGCAAGGGCGGACACAAAAGCTGCACGCTGGGGAACGTAGCTTCCTGACACCATCGACGACGTCGTCCCCACTCCGGCGTCAGACTGCCCCACAGAGCCTGTTGCCTCCATGTCCCTCAGGCGCAGTGGTTGCTGACCAGGGAGTGGTGTCAGGTAGCGATTTGAGAGTGTGGTGGGCATGTTCATGTGATTCCCGTCCTCGCTGAACGGCGTCGACGGCTGCCACGATGTGTGGTGCATTTTGCAACGCGGGCACGTCATCGGGAGCACGTTGCCGAAGGCCGAAGTCGTAAAGGGTAGCGGGGCGCCATCCTGATCCATCGCCAGCACGTGATAGCCGCACAACGTGCATTGCCACGAAATTTTTTTGCGCGGACGATACGACGACATCATCCTGGTCGTGGCCACCGCTAATGGCACGCTGAACGATGAGGCAGAGACATCACTCAGCACAGGCGCACTACAGCTGGCGCCGCCACCTACGACGGCAGACAGTTCCGCGGACGTGAGCGACAACATGTGTTGCACGCGCTGGCTCTCGTGGTGCTCCGCTGCCAAATACGGCTGCTGTACGGGCCTTTCGGAGGAAGGGAGAGGCGATCGATTGGCGGTGGCGGCAAGCGGAGGAGCCTCCACGATCGACTTTCGTAACCTATCGGCCGTTGTTGTGGCGGACGCTGTCGGTAGTAAGCCCTCCTGCCCGTAGAGCTCAGAGATGCCAGAGAAGTTCCCTGTGAACTGCTTGTCGTGCGACGCCACAGGAAGGGTGTGCGCATGCTCCGCGGTGTTGCCCACAGAAGTGGCTGCGGCCATCGGAAAGCTGTTGCACAGCACTCCGTTGGCGATCGTCGGCCTTACTGACACACTCGTGGAGGTTGGCATGTTTGTTTTCGCGTTGAAGGGAAGACGGACGGCCCAAGGAGTGACTCGATGCCTGCATACATATACACATATGCATATATATATATATATATGTTGTGGGAGGTGGGCGCATATGTGCAGGTGAGATAGAGTGGAGAGGAAGGTTGAGCATTGGCCGTGTCGTGATTTCAGGGCTCCCCCAGCTGTGTGTGTGTGTGTGTGTGTGTGTGTGTCTCCGATGGGACACGTGGGGCTGAGGCGTGAACAGCATACAGATTGCCACACGGCAACCGTGAAGTGGGTGGTGCGTGAGCGACAGCGAAAAGAGAAGGGGTGGAAACGATGGCGGCGAAATCCATGACTCGCCGCTGTGCCATCACCGAGTGCACGCATCGCCGCCAGCTGCGCACCTCCCCTCTCCGCTTTCTCCCCCATTAGCACCTGCCGCTTGTTCTTCCGGTCACGCCAGGAGCGCGGGCGGGGCGGGCGGGGTGGGGGAGGGGAGTTCCTCCTGCTTATTTCTCATTTCCTTCGCGGAGGGCGCGGGCCCGTTGCACATGCCGTCAGCGTGGGTGTCGGTGCGACGCGTGCGGATGTCCTTCACCACACCCTCCCACCATCACATCGTAATAAGAAGTCACAAACGAAAGGACGCGCATGCAGTACTGTACATGTTGCCACGCACCGGAGAAACGCGTGCGTGTGCAAAGACGCGATGCACGTGAAGCGAGTAGCGACAGGGGGAGGGGAGGGGGGTGCGGCCATCGCATACGGAGAAGCTAAGCAAGAGACCGAGCGGGGTGATGCTCCGACAAGTCGATCCTTCATTGATCCACTAGTGTGGCGCATCACTCCTTCACCTTGGCCCATGACGTCGACGCCGCCCGCACCCCCTTCACCCCTGCCGCGGCAGCAGCAGGAGCAGCGCGGTATCACGCTCCTCTTTTCGAGCTCATGCCGCGAGACCCTTGGTGCCTGTGGATGGTCGCTTGGGCACTGCGCCTTCTGCGGCCCCGCCCGTCTCGTCAGCGACTCGCAGCGACGCGCTTGTCAAGGGTGGCAGCTCCAGCGTGCAAACGGGCGGCTCCGCGGCGTCATGCGGCCCACAGCCCCCAACGAGGTACACAACTCGCTGACTTGAGACAACCACAGCAGCGTGGTGGCGCTGAAACACAGAAGCCGAAGCCCTCGGTAACTCCAACCGAACCCAGCGGACCTTTACCACTGGTACTGCTGCGCTCGCGCTATCCGCCGGCGTGCCAGCAGGCACCTCTGCAAGCTCTGCGTCGGTGCCACTCAACACCTGCATCACCCACGCGTCAGCGCACACGGCACCTTCGGCATCGAGGCCGCCGACGACTAGCACCTCGCGCTGCACAGCATCCGCGGCAGGACTTCGGTGGCGGCTGGTCGGTAGAGCGGCACCGGGCATCGGCACCGCTGCAACAGCCGCTGCGTAGCGCGCGCAGGGTACGGCCCCGCCTCCCACAACGCGTACCGGAAGCCACACGCCAAGCTTGGCATCATAGACGGCCACGTCCTTCAGCGTGGTGAGCGTTGCGGACGCGGGGGCAGACGCCTCGAGGGAGGCCGGGGAGCCCTTCCCATCCTTGCGGGATGCGCCAGCACGTCTACCCGGTGACAACGCACGCATCGCAGTAGTCCTCTTCGCGCGTGCCCCCTTACCAGGTGACGCTCCGCCGGCCACTGCACTGGCGTCGTCCACCTGTGTCTGGACATGTCGGCCACCCACCACCACAATGTATCGTTGACCGAGGCTGCACGCGCCGTGGGCGGCACGCGGCGGCGGCGGACCAAGGGACGACGGCAGCGTAGGTAGCGTGCTCGCAGGCTCGGGAACTGCGGTTTCTCTACCTTGGGTGCATCTGTGATCCTCGCCTGCATCTTGCTTCTCATGCAGGCTCCCCCCAGATGCGCTGTCGACTTCCTCCAGCGCTGCCACGATGCCTTGCTGTGTCTCACCCCCGAAGCGGAGAAGCCTGCCCTGCACATACGTGACGCTATGGTGGCTGCGGGTACTGCTGGTAGTCGCGACAGATGATGGTGGGGGCGTGAAGCTTATGTCTCCGGTGGCGCTGTCCGCGAACGCGCGGACTCCGGCAACGCGACGAGCATCACTCCAGCCACCGTCGGCGTACATCACTGATGGCCCGCTGGCACCGTTATTGAATGGCCATAAGGCCCACCAGGAGGCAAACAGCGGCCAGTCGTCGCTTTTTGCGGGGCCGGAGTTCGAGCCGCACATCACATCCTGAGGCACTGCCTGCCGTGCTCCTCCTGCCTTCCATACCCGGGCAGAATGAAGTGACGCAACTGAAGGCGTTTTGGTGGCGGAGGTGTTCGTCGCGGGCGTCACCGACGTATATTCCCATAGTGGAGCTGAAGCCTGTCCTGCTGTGCTTGGGCGGTGGCAAGGAGTGCCACCAACGACGCAGAGGACTGACTCACTGGGCGAGAGCATCGCCGCGTGGCCCCACCGCGCGCCACCTGTCAAGCACTCCTCTTTACGGGAGGCATCGGCGTCCGGTGTCGCTGTCCACGCTGACAGTACAGTGAGGTCTACAACTAGTGGTGAACCGCTAAGGTCTTCGCCGTACAGCGCTGGTGGCCCGCTCGCCGCTGCGGCTGCCGCCTTTGCCTTGCTGCTCGCTGTTTTTGGCATGGAGACGAAGGGTTTTCGGTGTGATGTTTAATATGCGCGTGAGCGGCAGGGGGAGGGAGAGAGGGCAACGGCACGCGGCAGAGTCCGCACTCTTTTGAGGGGCGTGAGGGGTGCAGAGGACCTCTCTGTAGAACAATGCCCGCTTTCCCGGCAGCAACGCGACTGTTTACGGGTCTGCGGAGACGGTGGACGAGGAAAAAAAAAGATGTGTGGATGAGGGACGTGTGTACACGTGTATTCGTGCATGCAACGCGGATGTAGAGCAGGAGAGGAACAGAGAAGAGTGGCGAGGATGTCGGTGGAGAAGTTGTTCAGCATCAGCACCATATTTCAGCGGTCAGGCCTCCCCCACTTCCTCGGAGAGGAGGAGGGCCGTGTGTGTACGTGGGGAAGGGCACACCAGCATGCACTTGTGTGCGCTTACTAGCTGTCGAGAGGGGGAGCGGGGGGGGGGTTCGCTGTGGTCTGCGAGGTCGGAGAAGAGGGAAGGGGAACCGCCCGAGACGTGCTCCAGCATTCACAGGCACGGAAGGAGAAGGGCAGGCAGAAGAGGGGGGAAGCGCTCGAGCGGCCGGCGCTCTTACGGCTTGGCATGGGCTTATCTGCACTGAAGCAGGGGTTCTAGGAAAACAGGGGGCAGGGCAGGGAGGGGGGGGGGGCGTACGCCGTTCGCTACCCACTCCTCCGCCGCACGAATTCGCAGACCTGCAGACACACACACAGACACCGGAGGTGCGCCTCCGGAACATACTCAGGGGGTACTGAAGGGGTTCCCCATAGAGTGCAACGTCTGCAGAACAGCCTCTGGTAGGTAGGCGGCAGCGTAGTTGCCCAGGCGACTTACATGAGGCGGAATGAGTACCGGCAGTGAGTACAGTCGACCGTCCACCTCGACTTCCTCCGTGTACGCACTTTGATACAACGATGGAGGAGCGGCACGCATCTGCGCCACCCGCACGTGAGGCGGCAGCAGCGCTCCACAGAAAGCGTGCGCGAAGTGGATGCAGTTGTGCTTCACAAGGTGATATTTATCGCCCTGCCATGCACCACACTCTTCAAGTCTGGAAACAAGATCCTGCACTTCGAGAGCGCGCAGCGGCGTCTGCCCGACGAAAAATTGATCTCGGAAAATGTGCGGCGGCGAGTGGCGAGGCTCGACGGCACGGATGCCGTTGCCTTCCTCGCAGCAGCCATATTGGTACTCCTTGCCGTACACCTGAATGCCAGCGTGGTGCACGCCAAGGCCGACCGACCAAAGCCAGGAGTTGGCCGTTGTAATGTCGTAAACGTTGACGAAGACGGCATTGGGCTGGCGAGCTGCTTCGTCGTAGCCTTCGGAGATAACGGGCACGTCTGACGCTCCAGCGCTGGTCGACTCTCTAGCCGAGAGGGTGGTAGCACTGGGGTTCATGACGTGTATCACTGTAGGAGTCGTCTCTGGCTCTTACAGACTTTGTAGAGGTAAGCAGAACGAACAAAAGAAAAAGAAGCAGGCGAAAGACGGACGAGCCACACAAACGCGCACGTGCTCAGGCGAGCTGCAAGAGTGGTAGACCAGAGAGAGTGTGTGTGGTGTCAGTCTTTCAGAAAAGGAGAAGGGCGTGTGAGGTGTGTGTGGGGGGGGGGTGGAGGGGAGGGGATGCGTGCACACGCCACCGAGGAGAACCACACAACCGACGTCAGAGGCTCGCAGAGACCCCAAAATGTGCCAAAATTTGATCGCCCCTGAGAGAGGCGTTGTCCGCTGAGCACGTGGGAATGCTGATGTGTAATGGGCGGGGTGGGGCCCAGGAGGGGAACACAAATACACGGCGCGCCGATGCATGCGGAGTTGGCGAAGGCGGAGAGATTTGAAGACATCAAGGAAGTCGACTCCGCGTATGCGCGTCTTCGCATGTGCCCTCCGTTATCCGCTGTGCTCGCAAGCACACGTTTAAGCGCCTCTGTGAAAACAGGAGAGAGGAGTGAGTGATGGGGCGTACCCCTGCACACCTTCCGGTAGTTACACAGCCCTTTTACAACTTGTGTTGTGCTTGGCAGCTTGATGGCCGTCAATGCCATTCATTCAGACAGTGAAGCATGCGCACGCACACGCACACGCAGACACACACAACCTATAAGAAAAATAAAAAAGATATCACAACATCAAACATTGCCACTGCCACAGCAGCAGCAAAGACATACACGCGAGAAAGACAGAGAACAGTGAAAATAGGGAAAGAACAAGAACTCCAGCAGAGCATCGAGTGAAGGGGGAGGCGCTGCAGCCCTCCCCCCACCCCCTCCCACACACCTCCGCGCGTGATGTCGCAGGATGCAGCGCCTCCGATTCAACTTATGCTCCTGCCAGATGCGGAGCCGCTTGTGACAGCGAGAGGGTCAAACACCTGCAACGCAGTGGCGGGGGAGGGGGAGGCCAGAGCAACGTGTTGCTACTGAATGGACGGACAGTGAGGCGAAAAAAAAAAAAAAACAGGAGACATACGCGCACATGTAATTGTTGTGCACATCAAATTGGGGTGATGTTGATGCGTGCGCACGCGCGTCGTGCACGGGCCATCCCTGCGAGGCAATATCGCCAAACATTAAAGAGAGAGGGAAATAGAAGGCATCATCCCTGTGGGTGTGCGTACGCCTATGATGAGGTGCATCGACAGCGACGAGTTCCCCTAGAGAGAATGATCGGCAGCCAGGGCATTGACACATGGAAGGACGATCAGCGCTCAGACATACGCGTAGACGCACAGGTGCACGAGGAGACACCCCGCTACCCGCCCTTGTCACGATCCAGGCCACCACCCGCCATTTCCACGCAACTGAAGCACTGGACGGGGACACACGTCGATGCCAAGAGGGTATAGAAGGAAATGGGAGGAGGACGACGAAGGGGGGGGGGGCGGGGGGGCGGCGGCAATCAGTTCACACGCATGAGCGAATACAACCATATACACAGATGTACACACGTGTGTGTGCGTGTGCGTGCCTCACATGACGCCCACCCCTTCCCCTCCACACAAGACACACGCGCAATACTTGCAGACAGCTAGCATCCAATAAGGGCCTGTGCAGTTGTGCAGCTATAGTGGCGGAGTTTTGCTGCGATTTGCGTTGGGATCCTCGGCGGTGGGTTGCTCCCGCTCCTGGGGTAAGTAGGACATGCTGAAAAATGAACTTTCGAGTCGGCCAAAGTTCTGCATGGAGGAGCTCGGCAAGTAGCGCGCAGCGTACCGCGCTAGACCATCGACGTGGTGTGGTATGAGCACCGGAACCGAGTGCCGCACACCATTCACCTTCACTACCACCATGTCCATCTTGTGCGACAGCCTCGCTTCCTCCGCCCTCCGCGCCTGCTCCACGCGCAGTGCCGTTGGCAGGAGCGCCTCGCACAACGCTCGGGCGAAATCGATGCAGTTGTGCTTCACGAGGTGGTAGTTGCTGCCCAGCCATTCTAACTTGTCCGGGAACACTTGCACCAGCTCCTCCACCTCGCACGAGCTCAGCAGCGTCTGACCAAGGAAGAAGTGCTCTCGGTACGTGTACGAAGGTGAGTGGCGCGGCGTGACGCTGCCGATGCCCTTACCGATGGGCCGATGGCCGTACTGGTTACTCCTTGCCGTATACCTGCACGCCGACGTGGTGCACGCCCCAGCCTATGGTGCACAAGAATGTGCTACTGCCCCTCACATCATACACATTGAGTAAGACGGCGTTCGGCTGGCTCGCGTCTTGCACCCCCTCTGCCCACAAAAGCGGCTTCAGAGAATGAAGCTCCGACGAAGCAGGGGAACAGCTCCCACCATCTGCGCTAGCCTTGTTAATGGCCGTTCCTCAGGCCACGGCCTGCGTGTTCCAAACGCTTCTGTGAGACGGAAGCGGGCAGGCGACTGCGAGGAGCAGCAGTACAGAGAATACCTGCCGTGACAGGGCTAAAGCTCTGCCAAGTGCAGCCGATTTCCACGAGATGCTGCTCAGCGAATACTCGGGAAAAGACAGGGTCCCGGTATCTCTATGCAAGATCCGCACCCCTGTGCATGTGTGGAAGGGGGCAGGGGGAAAGAAGGGCTGATGATTGTAGCCGCCGTCTCCCCGCGTGGCCAAAACGCAATCGAGCAGAGAATGGCGCCTCCCTTCCCCAGCCCGCGTCGCAGGCGAGTAGAGAGAGAGAGAGTGGTCAATTGAAGGCGTGAGCTCGCCGCAGCACTGCCGCACGGGTCGACAAATCAGAGCGCGGTGCACCGCAGCCAGGGCGCCTCCTTTTTCGCCTTTCTCTGCGAAGAACGTGCCTGCGGTTCTCCACCTGCAGCACGCCCACGCACACAGGTGACACGTGTGAACGATGCTTCAGCGGAGAAAGGGCGGCTGGCCGAAGAAGGGAGACGATGATGTAGGTGGAAGTGTGGACAGATGTGGAGGACGGGGCAGAGAGGGGAGAAGAGGCTACGGAGCGAAGAAGGCGATGCAGCCTCAGAGCATGCACCGGCGAGGAGGAAAAAAAAAGGTAGCGGCGTTTCCGCCAGCAAGACAGCACTCCTTCGCCAATGGTGTAGCATCGCCATGCCGTTGCGACTGTACCGAGAGAGAGAGAGAGCGCCTGCATGTGCACAGTGCGGCGAAGTGGCGTGTATGCCTTTGCTACTGCTCCCGTGAAGCTGTCGTCTGAGGGAAAGGGAGGGCTCTCAAGCGTACCGCGGGCAACGTGCCCACGCCTGTGAGCCTCACTACTTCATGTTGCTAGTTGATGTAATTGAGTAGCGTGCATATCACGGCGGGCTCTCACACCGGCGCAGTTGACAACCCACGACGCCCCGCTTCCCCCCGCTCCCTCCGCGAAACACGTCGACACACAAGAGCACAGATGCGGCGACGGTACCCCGTGGGCCAGGTGTGTGTGTGTGTGTGTGTGTGTGTGTGTGTGTGTATAAGAGAAAGCGCAGTTTGATGCGTGGCGGTGTGCGCGGCCAATGGGCAGGGAAGTGGGGAGGGCCCACAACAGGTGACAGGAGCCGAGTGGGTGGGCTGCCAACATGCGAGGACCTTCCTTGGGATGCAGTATCTCCCGCCTTGTCCTCCTCATATGCGCATGCCCATAGTGGCTCGGCGGTACACCTCCGCTTTTGTGTGTCCTGTCACACATGTTCACAAGTCATCGTCATCACTGTCAATGACGATAACCTCAGCCTCCTCACGTCGCTGGGCCTTTGAATTACGCGCGACGTCCTTGGCGGCAACGGAAGTGGTATCGACCCCACCAGCACTGCCTTGTGAGTCCCCTTCGTCGGCGTCCACGACAGCAACGTCTTCAGTGATCGATACGTCACCGCCTCGAAGGCGTCTCCGCCCGGGAGTGTTCGGTGTGCATGCCGGTCGTAGAAGGAGCCATGCAGAAGCGGAAGCAGCGTCAGTGCCACCGAGTGAGTCGGGGTGACGCATGGCGCCACTGAAGAGCGTGGGCCACCCGGCAATCCACTGCTGCGCTTGCGAAAACGCCGTCCAGTACGCTCGCGCACACCACGTGGCGCTCGGGGCGAAGGACCGGGACGTACCGTCTCGTTCTGCTGGCGTGCATAGCGCCAGCGCTGTCACGTTTTCAAAGCGCTCTGCTGGCGTGACAGCCCCCGCCCGGATAGTGGAGCACGATGGAGATGAGGAATGGAAAGGTGCAGCTGCACCGACACTTCCACCGTCGAAACGACGCTCAGCGCCCTCAGCAAGTCGGATCCCGCCGTCCTCATTTTTGGGCTCGTCGCGTAGGACACCAAGGGTCACAAGCTCAGAAAGCGACTTGTTTGGTAGGTCGCGTAGCGTGGCCATGGTGGGCCACCGGGAGATCGCTTGGCACAGCTCAGCTGCTCGACGGCACACAGGGGCCAGGACGCCTGCCTGGGCTACGGTTGTCAACGATTCTTTTGTGGACCCGCCATGAGGGATGGGTTCTCTGCCTTGTCCAGCGGCCACGGCACTATGCGCCAGAATATGTACGATGTAGCGAACATGCACAGGCACGCCGCACACCCAGACCATGAAGAAGATATGATCCTCTATATCCTTCAATGCCCACCGTGCCACCCGCTCTGGTGTGAGGCGCCGCGTGGGCAGCGGACTGTACTCCTCAGGCGAAGAAGGCAAGACGACGACGTCACTGGCCGCTGCGGCGGCACCGAACCGAGGACGCGAGGTACTCAGCATTGTCTACGTTCGCTTCCTGCGATGGCTTCACGGCCCCTGCCGCGCCGGTTACGCCAAGGAGCGTCCGCAGCAGACGCTTTTGGAGTCGGTGACGTGTCGACTACACAGACGTGGCTCGCGATCACCCCTCCTCACAGGTAAGCGCGCAGCTCATGCGGAGAGAGCGGCGATGTACGGACGAGCACAGATAGGGATGGCGAGCGGCTATATATGGTGCCACTACAATAAGAGCGTAGGGCGAGGGTGACAGTCAGAGGCCGCTAACCCCGTCCTCCGTGAAAGGGATCGGGGGCGACGTGGATGAGAGAGGTCGAATAACAGCAACGACGGGAACAAAGGAAGATGGGCGGGCGGGGCGGGGGAATGATGATTGCAGAGGGCAAGAATAAAGATACCCCTCCCATACATACATATATATATACATATATACATACATACATACATACATACATATATACATACATATATATATACATATACATACATACATATATACATACATATATACATATATACATACATATATACATACATACATATACACACATACACACACACTCCGCCCTATTCCTACAGTTCTCTTCCAGCTACGCCACTCCACGCCTCTCCGAGGGCGAAGGTGTCCTTACACCGTGCGCCCTCCTTTGTCGCACCTCCTCCCTCGCTCCTCACGAACCAGTGCAACAAGCAGCTGTGATGAGGTGCAAGGAGTGAATTGCAGGGATTGCGCGCCAATGTGGCCGTCTCTGTTTGTCTGCTTCCTGAGCTGAGACCTTGGGCCGATTGCGTAGGGAGTGCGACTCCAAAGAAATACGACTCCCTCAGTGAGTGAGTGCGTGTGTGTGTGTGTGTGTGTGTGTGTGTGTGCATTTATGCATGGACGCGTCGCCGGCGGTGTCACCGCCACACTTGTCCGTCGTCAGCATCGGTGACCCGTTCCCCCTCCTACTCTTCGCTCGTCTCTCGCGCGCGGCAACCGTAGGCAGTGCCGAGAAAGCCCAACGGAAGATAACAGCGAAGCAAATGAAAACCGCGAAGGCGAGAAGGGTGCGGGTGAGTGGGAGGGGGCAGCAGAGCACTCAGTAAAAGTATAATATCCGCCACGCAGAAGGTCGACGTGGTGGCACCTTTCCATGACGAGGGAGGCGGGGCGGGGGGGGGGTTCGACCGAGGGCGCGCATATACACAACGCAACCAACGAAGGACTAACAAGAATTTTACATAGAGTAAGAAGAGGCAAGAAGATGGCGCAGTGATGCACCCAGCAGCTTACCAGCGAAGCCGTTGGGCATGCAAGACAGTAATTAGGTGTGTGTGGAGGGTTCGAGAAGGGGAGGGGGAGGCCGAGAACCACATGGAAGGAACACTCCAGCTTTTGAGGCGCAGACGTGGCATAGCGACCCCCTCTCGCAGGGAGCCGGACCAGTTGAGTGCAACCCCCTCCCGCTGTACACCCTGTTCCTCCCCAACACAGAATGTCTCTCCCTCTCACATAGAACTAAAATGACTTTACACACATGCGCAAAAACGCAGGCCAAACATCTTTTGTGAGTATACATGGAGCACCCCCACAGCGGCTACACGGGCGAGAGGCGGTGGTGACAGCGGCGCCTACGGTGAACACTGATCGTCTCTCCCAGAGAAAGACAAGATACGTGCACGGCCCGTCGGCCGTAGTCACCGCTTCAACCACATGTGCATTACTCGCTGCAGTCGCGCCTCTGCTGATCCACCCGTCTCTTGCTATCCTACTTCGCAGAGACTCCGCCGACAGGCTGGTGCGTGAAAGAAAAGCGAGCTGCAGAGGAGGTGCACGCGAATCGGCGCAATGCTGCGTGGCCGAGTGAAGTGTGTGCAGGCTAACACCCCGTCACATCTCGAAGCGTGCCGGGGAGTGCCGGTTGGGGTGGTGGAAGGGAAGTTTCGAGTCATATTAACTGAAACGAATGAGAGGGTGTAGCGCCGCGCGCCACACCACCCTGTCTGTACATCATCTGTAGAGGGACTGGCGCACTTACAACTCGATCGACGCGGACGAAGGGACAGCGTTGCCCACTGCGTTAGGTGGGGGCCGTTGCAGGAGCGGCGATGACGGCCGCGCTTATACCGCGCTCCAGGGCTTCCTGTTCCTGCTCCACGAGTGCCTTCGCCTCCGCGATGCGCGCCTTCTTTTGGAAGACTTCGTGTTCCTCACCTTCGACGTACTTCATCGAGCGATTCACGAAGCGGGTGCGGGCCGCGACAGACTCGTGGCCGAACTCCTGGAGCGGGTGCACAAAGGGCTTCTGAGTCCGCTCGCACGAGACCAACACTAGCTCCTCAACAACCTCGAACACCTGCTCACCAGCGTCCTGCGTGGCGTGCAAAGCGTTGATGACACCCTCCACCGCTTGTGCCTGCGCCAGCACCTCCGCCAGCTCCTCGCGATAGTGCTTGTAGTTGGGGTCGAGGCTGTCCATGGCGCTGTCTCTGTTATGCTGTGCAAGCCGGGCTTGGCGCTCCAGCGTGTCGAGGCGGTGCGTCTTCTTCACCGTGAGATCCCCGCACGCGAACACAAACGCGCGGTAGATCTTCAGGAACTCGTCCGACTCGTGGTCAATGATCGACTCAAGAGCCTTCTGTGCGTCATCGTAAGGCAGCTTATCCACCATTATCTTCACGTACTTCTCCATCTCTCGAATCACAGGTTCGCATCCATTACAGTACTCAAGGCACCGCCGCAGCCGCCGCAGGTGCTGGTCCCCTATTGTGGTAAACTCCTCGTGCGCCGTCACGCGCTTCGCTTCTGTTTGCACAGCCTCCACCACCTTCTGCGTCATGGTCCGCTGCTGCTCCATAACTTGCCGCAGCTCCGCCGCTTTCTCTAGTATCTCGTTCACCAGCTGGACCTTGCGTTCCACAATGGAGCTGAGCGACGCATCCATCTGCTTTTTCTGATCCTGAAAGGCGGCCTTCGCCGCCTCGTGCGCAGCGGCCTCCCGCGCACGCGACTCTTCGCACATCTCCAGGTCCGCCTTTATTGCAGACTTGATGGTGGCCTTGTCGTCGCTGAAGGCCTTCACGGCATCCTCGGCGTCCTCGCGCAGCTTCTTGAGGCGTTCACCAAAGTGTACCACCTCGCTATCCTCCTCTGTGGAGCTGAGAAACTGAAGGCGCTTTACGTAGCAGACGAGGTACTCATAGCGTGCCGCGATGAGGTGACGGTGGGCCCGCTCCACCTCGATGACGTCGCCACGGATGAGGGCGGAGTCGTACACGGCCTGGGCCTCGTCCACTTGCTTCGCGTACTTGTGTCGCTGCACGTCCATGTCCGACAGCTCATCCTTAATTTCCTCCGTGGCGTCAACGTGCTGAATTTCATGCAGCGCCACCAACGCGTCGGGGAGGTCGACAATGGAGCCTTCAGGGGCGTGCGGCTTGAGGACGTTGAGGTTGTCCTTCATTACAAGGTAGCGACCCCGTGGCAGATCCTTATCGGTCAGTTGGTGCAGGGTGTTCGCAAGGGCACTTGCATCCAGTGCCGGGCGGGTGCACAGTTGTTCGATTTTTTCCGGAGTCACGCGCTGCTCACACTCGCCCATGAAGCGCGCTTCATCCCAGCCAGCAGGACATTCGTGACGGTAGCGTTCGTGCAGCTTGGAGACGGCGTTCAACGTGTTCCCGCCGTTGACTGCCAGCGGTGGCAGGCGACCTTCCGCGTACGTAACGAAGTTGTCCGCGATGATCAGGCCATTTTCTGCGAGCTCCGCGACAGCCGCGACGGCGCGGTGATTCTCGACCTTCTGCACGTCGCGTGAGGGGTAGGTGGGCGGGACAATCGCGCTGCTGAACATGGTGCCGCCCTTCCTCTCTCTGAGCGTGCGTGCGTGTGTGTGTGTGGGGGGGGGGAGTGAGGAGGGGGGAGGCGCACGAAAGGGCGAGCGGAACAGGGACGTGAGTGCGGTGCGTGTGAAACGATGCAGCACTGACGTGAGGAGGGGAGGGCGGCTTTCTACGGTGGGCAGAGGACGCAGGAAGCGCACAGGCACAAAAACAGAAGTACAACTTGTGACAGTGCCGAGAGATGCGATATACTCGCCAGAGGGACCACAAAGCGGCCGTGTGTCGGTGGTGGTGGTGAGAAGGGAAGGAGAAGAAAGACATGTTGGTGGTAGTGGGTCCTGTGAAGGCCAAGGAGGTGGCAACACCTCTGTACTAGTCCCAGTTGCAGGTCTGTACACACGCATAAGCGATGTCTGTGCGCACCTTCAGCATGGCAGGCACATGCAGATGAATACGGTGGGCACTGACGTGCCTCCATGATGACACGCGGTGGCCCACACATCGTCAGCTCAAGGAAGACATTTCCGCTCCGCTTCCACATGTGCGGTGCCCATTTCTCTGTCGTGCAGCAAGCGCTGAGCGCCCGCACCCACTCCCCGCACCACCGGCCCTGCCTCCAGCTCCACCCGCCCCCACCCACCGCACAGCCGCACCCATCATGCCGGCGGAGACGCACGCTCGAGCCCCGCCAACACGTTTCGCCCGTCGTACAGATGGCACAGACGTGCGCACCGTCGCCGGCCGCTCAGACGCACTGCCGGAGAGGTGGGCTCTGCAATCGCAGGGGTGTAGCGGGGGCTGCTTGGCCTCCTGCCACAGACACAGAGAGTGGGAGGCGGCGTGTACGGAGCCTTGAGATGGCACGCACTGAGAGAAGTCCATGTGTGCCCACCCCTGTCATGAGAAGCTCAGAACATCGCGCGTAAGGCTTGCACAGGTTGAGGGGAACGGTGAGAAGAGGGGTGTGTGGTAGTGCCCACAGGCCGTCCGCACAAAGTTTGAATATATAGATGCACGCGCGCACAGCCGCGTAGGCTGAGGGTGCGCCGAGTCAGTCCAGCACAAAAGTGAGGATGATGATAGTGACTGTTGTTCACGTAAATAGATGCCCCAAAGTAGACAAAGCAAGTGCATGAGAGAGCCACAAGCGGGTACGCACGCAGACGCGCGCGCGCGCCGGCGCGACCGTCCGCAACCCCCTCTCTCTTCGCTCTGCCAAGAAGCCATAATGGGGCAGAGAGTGAGAAAAGCAGTGTATGATAGCAGGAGGGGAAGACAGAGACAGGAAGAGGAGGTGTGTAGTGCCGTGTGCGTCGGTACGGCGCCCGCTTACCCGAAACACCGTTGAACTCACCTGCAGACTCACGCGCACTGAATCCGGTTGTGTCACTACGAATACTTGTTGGTGTGCTACACCTCCCTCCCCCCTCTTGTCCATCCCTTTCCAGTCAGCGTAGCCGTGCCAGTTCCATGCTCTTAGTCGGCAGTCCTTTACTGTGCAATGGGGTGATGCTTCTGAGCGCTCTTGCGCTGCGCATCCGACAAAAGGCGGTCGTCGAAGTCATGGGACTCCATGCAGGAGTACCAGAGCATGGCCAGCGCGGTGCCGACAACAAGGACGCTGACGGTGGCGATCAGGAGGATGTAGAGCGGGTCAAGCGGTTTCGTATACTTGTGTGCGTTGGTGGGTGGCTCGGCGAGGTCCGTGAAGGAAATATGAATGCGGGCGACGCGATAGTGGTAGATGGACGGGCCCCCCTTGAGACCCACCTCTACGTACATCTGGTTGCCCTCTATAAAGTCGTCCGGGACGGCGGAGAGATGAAGGGTCAGTGAGTGCGATGTAACCCCATCGACGTTGCCGAGATATCGCTTCAACGCCGACTCTTCCTCCAGTGGGACCTCCTTCAGCTGATCCTTGGTCTTGTACGGCGAGGTAAAGCAGAACACAGCTGAGAATGCGGCTGCCGAGAGTAGTTCCGTGTTGGCTGATAGGTAAAATCCGACGTCTTTCGGTGACGGTGAGGGCTGACCCAGACCAGCGTAGCCAGCAACCAAGTAGTCAAAGACGTCTGAGTTCACTGACAGCTCACTGTAGGTGCCCATAACAGGTCGTTCTCCACTCAGGACCACCCATTGTAGGCCTTCGGATTCCTGTGGCACCTCGGGGGGCACATGCTTAGATCCGAACGCCCATGCACCCAGCATGGCGTCGTCGCTGAGGAAGCTGTACTTCCATGTGACACGCAGCTGCAGCGTGCTGTTGCGACGCGTCTTGATACAGTACTCCCCTTCCATGGTTCCCGCCAACCCCAGCGCTGCATCGGCCTTGCTGAAGCAAAGGTGTCTGTCCTCTAGAAGGACCTGCAAGTCCAGCGGTCGGCTGCGGCACACATACGTGCTTGCAGTTATGTAGATCATGTAACAGTCGTGCGCGCACACGCAAGTCTGTGTGAAAGGACCCTCTTCAGAAACGTACCCGTTGCACTGCTCTTGGTCTTGAAAGGGAAGCGACACATACTCCGCCGCCGTGTAGATGTCTCTGGAGTTTCTGCACGCAACAATGGTGTTGGAGGAGTAGGCGTTGACTCCGCCTATGCAGCTGAGAGGAGTCGCCGCGGTAGGCTGATCCCCTGGCTCGTCCGCTCGCTGGCGGCTCGCGTTACCAAATACCCGGTCCAGCGGTGTGTAGTTGGCGCGCGGTGTGCTCACCGCCCGAGTGGTTCGCCGAGTAGATGCAGGGATCCTGTCTGCATTTGACAGCGACACAGGGGGCGGCGCCATGATGTTCCCCACCTCCGCGTGGAAGTGCGCATCTGCGGCTGCTTTGGTAAGGAGCGCCTCTGCGTCCTTGCCCAGAGAGGCTCCGACCAAGACGGACGCAAGCGTGTGACCAGCGCTGGTGAGTCTTACCACCGACTGAACGCTGGACTGCACCACGATGTGGAGATGCTGCAGGCACTCCGTGACGAGCCCAGGCAGTGACATGCGCTGGACGCTCGGCGCTGATTCCAAGCCTGCAAAGGGGTGCATGCGTCTGTCTTTTGCGAAGTCGCTTGCAGTGCCTCCGGTGTCGGTATCGTTCTCGACGTGCCCTCTAGTAAAGAGCTCCAGAGCCATACCGACCCGCTCGGCATACGCGGCGAAGGAGCGCAGGCGTTGGCGCTGCACCGCCGTCGGCAGAGACGACACATGCGTTGGGATCACTGCCGCCGCTGCTACGGAGGGAAAGAGGGCTGTAAGCAGCACCAGAAGCGCTACGGCTGTCAGGAAGGCCGCCGCGACAGTTTTTTGCGTCATCTAGAGCGACCGTGAGTCGGCAGCTTGTAGATGCACTGGGCCTTCGTTTTGCTGCACACAACGGCCGTCGTGGCAGTGGTGTGTAGAAAGAACGCGAGAGATCGAGGTGTGGAGGCGCACCGCTTCTATATCGCGGTGAAGCTCCGGTGTATGTAGATAAATAGAAATATGTATATGACGCGGCGGGGGCGGGGATGGGGGTACAACGCCACGAGGGGACCACAGACTCCCAAATAGAGAAGGGAGTCGGAGAAACTTCCTTGGCAGGCACCAACAGCAACCGCAGGAGTGCTTGGGAGGTTCCAGAGCGGAGAACGTCGCCGTACACATGCACGGACGCAGGCGGGGGTGACGCCGTAGTGAAGTGATCACACCTGTGACTCCTGGAGCACACTGAGCAGAAAAGAGAAACGAGACACGTGCTGTGAAGGAGGAGGTGGGGACGAGGAGGAGGAAGGGGCCAAGCACTGGTGGAGGCAGGAGTGCAGGGAGACAGGTGTGTGTGTGTAGGGGGGGGGGACCGAGCGAGCGAGTGAGCGCCGATGCGCAGAGCCGATCGGTACGCTGATGTGCACGCGAAACGACAAGCCAGAAAGGGAGAGGCCGGGGGAGGTGGTGCAAAATTTCTGCAGCGAGCATATCAGCTTGGCGCTGTCAGAACACCGCCGTGAAACAGCACGCGCAGAGCAGCAGACGACAGGGCAGAGGATGGGCTGAGACGGGGGATGGGAGGGGAAGGGATTCAGTAGAGAGGGCCAGGGAGTAAGTGAAGAAGGCATACAGCTCTCCACGCAACCGGTGGCGATGGTGACAACCGCACCTGACAGAGGAATGAGACTGGACGTTGGCTGCGGAAAAACTCACACGCCATGAATTCACACTTCTGCCGTAGCCTCGTCACGAGAAGAGACGGAGGCATAAGAGGTGTGAGAGATGAGTGCACGGGCGAGGTATCCCTGTGCATAGGGGAGGGGAGTGGACACGGACTCGCTAAAGCCGGTGATGTTGCAGCTGCCTCAGCCGAAACTGCATCACATCCTCTACACCGGAGTAACAGTAGAGGCGGCGGAGGCAGAAGTGGCGAGGGGGGTCACACGGTGCGCTTGGCCGTGTCCCCCTTCCTCGGCTTGGTTGAATGAGACAATGGCCGTTTTTGTTCGCCGGAGAGGGGGAGGGAGTTGTCCTGAAGACAACGAAAACTGAAGAAGCGATGATGAAGGGAGGGGGAAAAGAAAGCATGTGTGTCACTCGTACTGAGAGAGAGAGAGAAGTCGTGCACGCCTCTGTGCAGCGTGGCGCGGATGGCGATTGAGAGACCTGGGCGACGCGTACACCACCATCTCACGAGTACAGGAGGGCGAGAGAGGAGAAGCGCAGATGCATACAGGATCGGGTGGAGAAGACGGAGAAGTGCATCTCTGCCGTCACCCGCTCCTTCTTACCTTCACCGTCGCGCTGCCTCCAACCCCAGCACGCACGCCGGCAAACGACGAGTCATCACCCTCGGAGGAGCGACAATCGAAAAAAATGAAAAGAAGAAATTTCTATGAAAGCCCACGGCGTCGGCCGTGGGAAGGGGGAGGCGAGGGCGCACCCTCTGGCTTAGCGACTTAGCGGGACGCGCTCGACACAGCCTTCGTGCCCTCAGCCATGGCGTGCTTCGCGAGCTCCGCCGGTAGAACAATGCGCACCGCCGTCTGCACCTCGCGCGCGCCCAGCGTGCGCTTCTTGTTCGCGCGCACAATCGACGCAGCCTCAGTGCAGATGCGCTCCATCACGTCGTTCACGTACGAGTTCACGATCTTCATCGTCCGGTTCGACATCGACATCTGGGAGTTGATCGCCTTGAGCGAGCGGCCCACGTACACGTTCCACGTGCGCTTCGGCTTGCGGTGCGACTTGTGCGCGCGGGAAGCCTTGCGGGGAGCAGAGCGGGAAGAGGCCATGGTGATGTGCGTTGGTTGAGGAGGAGGAGGAGGGACGGCGTGAAGCTACGAAGGATTTTATTGGCTTGGTAAGAGCTGCGAGACTGAAGTAAGTCTTTGAGACAAGAGAACAGGAGGCGTAAGGGGATAGGAGAGGCTGATGGGGTTTCGTTCATCGAGTTCACTGGCGAGGAAGCGGAACGCTTCGACGCCGCGAACGTATACACTTCTTAGTGTAGTCGTGAGTGGCACAGCTACGCTTGTCACTCTAGCGTCGTGTGCTGACACAGCGGTGCTTCCTGGGGGGGGGGTGCTCCCTCGCGAGCGTTAGTCATGCGGGAAGGAGGGGATACAGGGCAATCGCCGCCACGCCCAATTCACCGTTGCCTGCCTCTCTTCGGGGCTGCGTGATGATCTTATGTTTTTCTTTTTTTAGAATCGGTGAGCAGCCCGATGACGGGGCCCGGCCGTGGGATGGCAGTGCGTCTGAGCGGCCGGCGACGGTGCGCACGTCTGTGCCATCTGTACGACGGGCGAAACGTGTTGGCGGGGCTCGAGCGTGCGTCTCCGCCGGCATGATGGGTGCGGCTGTGTGGTGGGTGGGGGCGGGTGGAGCTGGAGGCAGGGCCGGTGGTGCGGGGAGTGGGTGCGGGCGCTCAGCGCTTGCTGCACGACAGAGAAATGGGCACCGCACATGTTGACGCAATCAGAAAACATACTTATGCAACTCCACGCCTACGGGCAGAAGCGCATTGGCGTTACCCATCTTCGACCCCGGCGTCCACATTCGCAGATGAGAGGGCGAGGCGAGGCAAGGCTGACGAACAACCAACGGCGCGTCCGCTGCAGCCACATGAGCCACCACGACATCGTCATCGCACACAAGGGAGTGAAGGCACCCGGGTGAAGGTGAGTATGGGAAACACGACGAGAGGACGCGGGGCGGGGTGGCCCTTCCTCCCTGTTTCTACTGCGCCTTCATGACGTTGGCAAAGGCCTCCGCCTCTTTCGCCTCGAACTTCTCCTTCGCCTGCATGCCTTCTCGATACAGCAGGTGGCGCTCCTCCATTAGCTTCTTCATGACAGCCCCATGCGCTTCCATACCGACGGATGCCTCTCGCAGTAGTCGGAAATCGTACGGCATCTGCATGCATGTTGCAGCGAAAATGAACAGCCCAAAACACGAGATGGGCGTGGTGAGCCGACGTACCCGTGAGTGCTGCACCCACCGCGCGACAATGGAGTTCATGGGGTCCGAGTAGCGTAGACCGCGGCTAACGATCCACGCTCCCACTCCAAGCCAGCAGCACTGGAAGCCCAATGTCATGGCCGCATGATTCCACGCGTTCGTGTACATGCGGTGCTCCATGTAGTGGTTTCCGTAGACCCGCTGAACTTCTTCAATGCGCCGGACGTACTCGACTGGGATATCGAAGACCGCCACCTGGGCTGGATCCGTTACGAACGGTGTCTCAGACACCCACTGCAGAGAAGCAGGAGCGACCTCTCCCGTCGCCGACGACGTACTTGTCTTGGGAGCCTGCATGACAGCTCTACGGCTGAAGAGTGGTCTGTGTGTGTGTGTGTGTGAAGAGCAAGTTCCAAGAGATGTGCACCCACTTAAGAAGCCGATTCGGGCCCTCCGCGCCTTCTTTGATGATTAGTAATGGAGCGCCGCGCCAATGGTGCGTGCGTGAGCTCCACAGCGGCCACTGCGACAGGTTCGATCGGCACAAGAAAGGCAAAATAGGGGAACGGAAGAAGAGAGGGAGGGTCGGGGCGAGGCAGCACTCATGCAAAGGAGGCAGGGGCACGAGAGAGAGAGAGACAGAGAGAGAGACGTATTGCGTGCGCTCACGTCGGAACCCGACTCGGCGAGCGCCCGCCAATGGGCCCACCGTTCCTCCACTTTGGCGACTGCTGACGTGTCCCCATCCACCTGTGTGCAGGGGATAAGCGGAAGAGGGGATGCCTGCCTCGCGGCTGTGCGCGCGGTTCGCATGTGGAGTCGCGGCTCCGACAGACTAGTAGACAGTGCAGAAGACGTGCATCACTGCGTTTCTACAAACGGGCACAGAGAGAAGCCGCGCAGACTTGGTTGTATTCGAGTTGACCGAAACTGCCGCTGGAGCCTCCATCACCGTAATCGCAAGGTATGACTTGGGGAGTCGCTGACGCTGCTGCGTACCGGAGGCAATGCAGCGTGCCGGGGCTCTCTGGCGATCGGGAGACGCAACCACCGTGCCCGCGGAAACGGCCTTAACGAGATGAGCCACGGCGTAGGCTGCGTAGTTAAGGCGCTCACCCGTCGTACGACCAGTGCGAGGGCACAGCCTCCATGCGTGCCAAGTAACGCAAGAGCACTATCACAGGCGGTAGACGCAACTTCCACGTGCGGTGTGATGTGTGCGTCTCTCGATCGCCAGAGAGGCACGCAGTAGTGTCCACAGCCCCTCCCTCCCGCCTTGCCTTCAAGCGCAGGAGGTGTGATCTCCGTCGCAGGCGTACAGGCAGGTGCGCGCATGCACAGGAGCAGGACGAGCGGAAGCCGAGGTACACCACCTCCCCAGAGTGCAACGGAGAATCGAGAGCGAAGAAGCAGGAACGCGTTGAGGGTTAGGAGAGGGAGGAGCACCGCGAGGGAATCTAATACAGAGGTAAAGCAGGAGGAGATAGGCGCGGCATCGCGGCGCACGTGATGCGCAACGTCGCGCAGGATTACGTGCCTTGCACAGGGCATGGCGGGAGTGTCGTGTACACTGTCGCATGTGCGTTCGTCCGTCTGCTGCCACTAGCGAATTGAGATGTGAGACACGAAGGATGCACGGCAGCACTCATCCGTTGGTTAACTTGTATGGCGTTCTCACGTCACGCGGCTCCCTCCAACCACGAAGAGAGAAGGTGAGGGTAGGGAAACTCTCTAAAGCGAACGAAGAGTCTTGCAACAGCAGCACGAGTGGCAGCAGTGAGGAGCGCGCAGCTGCGCACGAAAGAGTGAGGGAGATACCGAGAGGCAACCCTCCGGACCTCCTCTCACAACCAGTCAGCACACGAGAACGCGCATAACAGCTGTGAGGCCTCTCCCTTCCCTCACTGCACTTCGGCCTGCCACGCACACAATCGTCAATAAATTGTTTTGCGTACGTGCGTGAGAGCACCGGGGCTCTTCTGAGTGCTGCTAGTACGCCGTGCGTGGGCCAGGGGAGTTCCATTGCTGTCGCTGCTTTCTACGCTGCGAAGCCGCTTCACGGACCCACGAACGTTTGTGATCTCTTCGAGGCTGGCGCGCTGGCTTTCACTGTCCACGTCAACCACGCCTCTGTCTCGCCGTGCCTGGAAAGGTGGGGATGCGTACTTCTCTTCTTCGGGTGCCTCACCCTGCGTCTGGGGCCGTGGGCTGGCAGCCAACTGCGCCTGTGCCAGCTCGGCGAAACCCCGCAGCTCCGCCGCCTCCTCTGCCTCATCTCTCAGCTGCTGCTCTAACCGCTGCACGTGCCCTGCCAAGGAGGTGTGAGCGCGGGTAGCCCACACCCCACGCGCGACCGATTCCGCTGCCTTCAGCGATGCCCGAGCGGCGCTCTCTTCCAGTGCCACGAGGCGCAGCTGAGTTGCACACCAACGTTTCTTTGTCTCCTGAAGCCCCGCGATTTCCATTAGCATGCCTTCGTTCTCGCGAATCAAGTCTCGGACGAGTGCGTGTCGCAGAAGAGCGACGACATCAGACGCGGGTGCAGCATCTGAGGCGCCGGATGGTGTACATGGTGTCGCAGGTTTCGTTCTTGCCGTGTGTAGGTGATTGCATGGTGCGGCGAGAAGAGGGTTCGCCTGCGCACAGCTCCCTCTAACAGGCACGTCCATCCCACGTGTGCGCCCCGACGTGTCCGGCGTGCGCACCGGGGAGTTCCGAGGGCCTGTCACGGGCATCGTTATGCGAGGGCTGGTGCAAAGGCAGGCAGAAGCTGGCACGGAAGCGTGCAGGGCAAGCACAGAGATCGGCGCGCACTCGCAATATGCGCATCACAGGAGCAAGACGGTAATGCTCCCGCTTTCGGCCCCTTGCCTGCCTACGTGCGCTGCCCTTTGTTAACGTGGTTCGGAGGCAAGACACCCACAGAGGTGGTGAGAGACGCAACTCAGACGCGCAGGCGAACGTGTAGAGTGTGCCTCCCGTGATGGGTTTTAGGCAATACGCACCTCTTCGAGGAAAGGAGGAGGGGGGGGTAGAGACAAGGGCCGCAGCACGATGCCCCTGCGCGTCTCTCCGGTATCTTGCAGGGAGGGTAAGGGAGATCAAGATGGTGTCGGCGCCGATACCCAAGCGGCTTCAGGTGGCAGTACGGGTGTGCAAAGGAATAACGCGTAGTGGAAAAGGCGTCGATGCGAGTAACAACATTGAAGTGTATCTATGGTAAGGGCTCGTGTGTACGCCCCTGCTTGTGGGAGCGTGGATGGCAGTGTGCCGAGGGTATGCCTCTGCAGGTGTGCGCAGCTGCGAACGAGTTGGGTACTGGGGAGCATAGGATGGGGAGAGTAGGAATGAGCTCGTCGGAGGCGAGACACATGCAGCTTTACAACAGAACGTGTGTGTGTGTGTGTGTGAGGTGGGGTTGGGGGGAGGGTGGAGAAAGGAACCCATGATGATGTGGCCTTGTTTCGGTCTGGTCCCCATCGCCATGGCATGGTCTCAAAGGGATGACTGAGCATGTGCGAGTGCGTACGCTCAGGCTACACACACGTACCCATGCACACACACAGAAGCGATAGAGCATCTTTCCTCATAAGGCCCCTGTCGAGGAGGACGGCATGCAGCCATCAGCCCTCCACCCGGAATTTCTTGGCTGAGCACAGCAGATAATAACAAAACACACACACACACACACACACACACACACACACACACACATACACACGCACGGCACGGTCGGCCGCTATCTTGCACTGCTCGCAAGCCGTGAAATCCTTGTTGACCCCGATGTAGTGAAGGTTTAGGCGTTGTAGAAAAGGAGGCCGTGCGCCATCGGTGTGTGACTGGGTTATTCCTTCACAGGAGCACCGGTACCATGCATGCCTGAGACCGAGGCCCCTGAGCAGGGCACAGGAGCCTGTGCCTTGACCCTCATCAGGGAGCCTCTGAGTCGTTTGCAGCTCGGCAGTGCTGCAGCAGCGCAGAGAACCAAACGAAAAGTGAGAGAGGAGCCCACGCCTACTGAACTCCACCCTCCCGATCCCGGCCTGCGACTAGATGGGTGAGCTGGGGGGGGGGGGGTAGCACATGAGGAGTGGGGCAAGGAGGTATGTACTGATAGAACGGAGCAGCACGACGCTTGCCGCCAACGCCCTGCTACAGTGCTCCCCATTACTCGCGTGCGCAATCGCCAGGCAGCATCTGACATTCCATGGGCCCTTTGCGTTTGAAAAAGCGCATGAGCTCGCCAGGGGGAGGGGTGGGGTGGGGTGGGGGGGGGGGCATAACCCCACAGACAGCGCCGCACCCGCACCGCCAAGCTCCGCCGGCGAAGAGCATGACCCAGTTGTTCCCGCATGTACTCTCTGCCCGATGTACCCATGTATGCGCGCTGAGCCACACTTCCCTGCAGTGGTGTCGAGTATCCCTCCGCTCTCCAGTCACCCTCGCACACGCGCGCAACACACTCCTTCTCTCTCTCTACATATCATCACCCCTGCCCAACAACCCCGCCCCCCATCCCCCGCATCCGCCGCTGCGTCTCCTCGTTGCAGTCATCCGCTCACACACGCCCACAAGCGTCACTGAAGCGGCTTGAAAATGTCCTCGACGCTCTTGACGCGCTGGAAGGCACGAGCTCTGCCGACTTTCGTGAAGAGCGCACCATCGTCCAAGTACACGAACACCGCTTTCCCGGTGTCATCAAGCAGGCCGTCGTGCAGCTTGTACAGGCGGTGTCCGTCCGGCGACCGCGACGGCGTCTCGTCCAGCACGAGCTGCTTGTCCTCTGCGATCGTCTGCAGAAGGGAGACGCTCACTTTACCGCCGTTCTGGCGCAGCATCGCTTCGTAGGTGCGCTGCTTCGCAGAGGTGCTACTGGTGCCGCTTGCCTGCGCCACCTCCGAGTGAGCCAACTTCTCGAGGAGAAGGAGAAGACGGTACTGCGCGGAGTACAGAATACCTGACCATTCACGCGACTGTTGCACCGTCTTGCTGACGCCGCTAACACCTGAGGCGGGGGGTGAGACACACAGCAGGCGCTCCACCATGTGGCCGTGGGGCTGCACGAGGGCACGGTTAAATGAAACCGACATGCCGTGCCGCGCCGTGCCGTTGCCAAATGTCTTCTCGAGTGGAAGGAGCCACGCATCGTAGAGTCGCTGCGCGGTGCGCAGTCGACGCTCCAGCGGTGGCCGACTTGACGTTGAGTTTGGCAGGGCGGCGGACTGGCACGAGTACAAGAGCGTCAGGACTAGTTGAAGGAGCCAGCGACACTGCGCGTAAAACCGATCGGCGCTCGCGTAGTAGTCGGCGCGGAGGTGTTCGGCAGTTGCTTGCAGCGGCTGCAGGAACCACCGCGATGCGAGCGATGAGGGGTACTGCTCCAGAAGGTAGTAGTCCAAAGACGGCAGAAGAAGCTGGCCGCCGCTCAAGAGCTCACATCCAAGAGGGTGGCCGGAGGACTCATTTGGAGATCGGAGTAGGGCGGGCGAGGGTCGAAACAGTAGGTCGGCGAGGCGCGCAACAAGGCGCGTCTTCACCGGTGGTGGTAACGAAGTCACCACATCGTGCAACAGTGAGCTGAGCTTCACGTTGCCATCTCTCACCCATTCGGACACGAGTGAAGTCGGCCTGACATTACCGATGAACGGTTGAAGCACAACCTCTAGTTCCGCGGCAACAGCGGAGGATGCACGGGGCACCGCGATTGCAAGGTCTACGCAGAAGGCGCTGAAGATGAGCGTCGATGTGAGCTGTGCACCACTGCTCCGCGTACTACCACTGTGTGTGCCCGGCTCTACACACAAGGCGTTTCCGGCCGGCACTGGCACCGCGTCTTCGGCGTCTGCTGCCTCCTCCGTGCCACCGCAAGTCTCTGTAGAGGACGCCCACAGTGCCGCTGTCACCTCTGACGTCCGCCATGCTGCCATCATGGCACCTCGAAGTCCGCGCGCCACGCTCTGCAGGAGTGCGAAATCTTGCCCCTTTGCACGCCGCTGCTGCATTGCCGGAGACGGTGCTGTGCCTTCCTCACGTACTTTCTTCATCATCTCAGCGGTGGCCTCGACGTACCCTCGAAAGTCGCTGAGCGATTGCAGGGATCGAACGGTGTCCACAAAGCTACCACTTGTGCTCGCGTACGGTGCAGCTGCGCTTGAACCGACGGAGGACGAGGCGACCGACGATGAAGCTACGCAAAACATCGGCGGAAAGCCCTGCTGGCTTTGGATGACGCTACGCCGCTCGTCCAGCAGCACCTGGGAGCGCTGCAACGCACGAGTGGTGCTGGCAAACAGCTCATCTACTTGTGACGCGTTGAACATGTTGAACACCACGTGTGCCTGTGTGTGCGTAGGAGCATCCGACAAGAGAGACTTGCATCGTGATGGTATCATCCAGCGATTTGCGCCAGGGTGCCGAGTGACGAGGGAAAAGGTCAGAAGGGAGAGCAACAGAGGAAGAGCGTGTGATAGTATGCATAATTCGAGCCTACACCCAGAGGCAGTCAAGGCAGCGAAGACGGAGGGAAGAGGGGGAGGGAGGTGACTCGCAAACGGCAGCAGGCGCACACGAGTGAGAAGGCCCGTACGGAGTCATGTAGCGTCGTGTACACACAGACTCAGAGAAAGGAGCACTAGTTGTACTCACATAAATGTCAGTAAGGTCAGGATAAGTGCATTGCCGGTGCGCGTATGTGTACGTGCCCATTTCTCTGTCGTGCAGCAAGCGCTGAGCGCCCGCACCCACTCCCCGCACCACCGGCCCTGCCTCCAGCTCCACCCGTCCCCACCCACCACACAGCCGCACCCATCATGCCGGCGGAGACGCACGCTCGAGCCCCGCCAACACGTTTCGCCCGTCGTACAGATGGCACAGACGTGCGCACCGTCGCCGGCCGCTCAGACGCACCGCCGGAGAGGTGGGCTCTGCATTCGCAGGGGTGTAGCGGGGGCATGCCACAACAAGAAAGTCGACGGGGAACTGAGGAGTTGGCAGCCTCGCCCTGCCACTCCTTCAGTATTGCCGTGCTTGCCAGTGCGTGGGCTAGGATGCGAGTCACACGAGCCCAGTGTATCACAAGTCACTGCCGGCCCCGCTGAAGTGCGAATGAGCAGTGCGCTCAGCATGAGCACGCTGACCGCGATGCCGGGCTTACTCCCGCGCCGTTACGTAAATGGTCAGCACGAGGAATGTGAGTCCGACGCCACCGCCGATGAGGGCACCACCAGAGCCGGCGTCACACATGAAATAGAGGTCGCTCACCTTTACGCAGAGGGCCCCGGAGAGGATCATGGTGAGTGGGTTCAGGCACACCAGCGCTGCTGTCGTCGCCACACCCAAGATCATGTTCGATGCTGTCTTGAAGATGATCTGTGCGAGTAGCATCATGGACCACAAAACACTGGCGACGATGTAGCACACGAAGGCGTAGCGGAGAAAGTGGTCGTGTCTCCGCTGGAAGGTGCCTCGCACCTGTGCGTAGGTCGTTGCCAGTGGTACGTAGTTCCACTTCCACGGCACTGCACTGCCGTACCACAGATCGGTCGACTTGGGCGGATTCTCCGTCTTTTCGCGACTGATGGCTGAGCTGCAGCGCAGGCTAATGGTGGAGAAGGTCGAAGGCCGCCGCGACGGGTCGAGCCATTGTGCGGTGGTAGGGTAGAGCTGATCGCGCCTCGCCTTGACCCTCGAGTACACGACCTGCGACAGTGCCACCACCTGTGGGCGATCTGAGGTGTTGCACCACAGCCCGTTGATCTGCGCACGGACGGAGAAGGGATCAAACAGTTTTGCGTAGTGAGTGCCAACGTCCTTGGCCGCCAGGAGCGCTGACTCATTCTGGAACACCGCTGAAGAGTAGTTTGCATCGAAGTACATGAGCACGAAGCACATGGGCGCTGTGTCGCGGTCATCGTCGTTTTTCGACACACAGTATGGTGTCAGTTGTTTTTCGTGCTCGTCAAGGGTGATGGGCCGCCACCGCAGGTCACTCAGATCGGCCGGCACCAGCACGAAGCTTGGCAGTTTTTCGCTCGAGTACGCTACGCACGGTGCCGACATCGTGAGGTCGATGGTTGGACCCTCCAGCACGTGCCTGGAAGCTTGGACACGAGTGAAAGCAAGGGCTGAAATGGTGCCTAGGACCATGCTGCACACAAGAATGAACAGACACCATGCGAGGATGCGCATGGTACTGTGCTTGTTCCTACTCGAGAGAGAGTTGCCCGCCAGTGGGAAGATGACAATGACTATTTCCAGAAGCGTCGCCACCACGAGAAGTACGAAGGTTGTGATGCCGAGGTTCAAGTCAGAGCTGAGCGCTGTGCGCAGAAAGCCCAAGAAGTAGGCGACAACAAAGTTTGCTATCAGCATTAACGCCACCATGATGCCTGTGGCGACACACCACCGAACGTGCTTTGCTGTGCCGATGATGATCTCTTTCTTCTTATAGCCCTCGACCTTCATGCGCTCTCGAATGTACTCGTCACGCGTGACAATCTTTCTCTTGGCGACGAGGCGGCGCACGTAGCGCGGCAGGTTCGCCTGCTTCCTCCATTCCTTGGAGCGGAAGTACGTCCAGTGCGGTGCCAAGTTCGCATAAAAGCGCCAGAAGCGGCACACGCTGCCGAGCTGAACAATATCTGCGTGTGTACTTGTGTCGACGTAGAGCAGTATGATACAGACAATGTCTGCGGAGAACGGGCCGGTTTTCACTGGCAACACCGCCTCTGCTTCGTTTTCGACGTTGCTATCGCTACCACGGCCCGCACCGGCGAGCAATCGGCTGCGTGCGTCGTTGGCGGTGATGCAGGATCGGAAGTGCACCACTGCCTGCGGCTGCCCGGTGAAGGTGAAGTCGCCTGATACATCCCGCAGGTGATGCACACGCACCGACGATGTGGTGACCGGGTAAGACGAAGAGTGCCTGCGCGTGTCAGTGGTGCTGCTCGTCTCTGACCCTGCATCATCCATACGGGCCGCTCTCGGCGAAGGAGCCAGCACCGGAGTGAAGACACGCCGCTCTGACAGCTCCCTTGTGGCTGCGTGCGACGCCGGCCTATCGCGGGACTGCGGCTCGCGCTCACTGAAGACTACACCAATCGAGTCGAGCGAGGTGGTGCGCTTGAAGAAGTCCATTGTCTCAGCGTACGCTGTGCGGCGTATGTGGGAAATCACATGCACGCCAGGAGAGGTATTGTTGCCCTTAGCAGGGAAACAAGTGACGATGAAGGATGTGCAGAGGGGGAGGACCTCTGCCCCTCCCGCCCGAGTCTGAGATTCGGTGGGGGTGTGCGAAATCGCTAACGACTTCTAAGCGGAGGCCCGCAGCTCGCTGTAGAGATGACAGGGACACAGAGAAGGAGGAGGAGTAGTCGAAGGCAGAAGGCAGACAACATGGCATGCACGTCGCGTGTTGGAGGGAGACGCGGCCCCCTTACTACCCACGCAGTGCAGGTCAACACAGAGGACGTCATACGTCCCCACGCACCGGTGTGCAAGCAGCTCGAGTGGCATTTTATGGCGTGTTCCTCTCATTTCATCTTGTCTGCGTTCGTTTCAGCGCTCGACGCGCCTTAGGCTCCCAATGCCTTTCACACATGCGCGTCTGTGGGGCAGTGCGACCACCCCCACGCGTGGCGGTCTACGGCTGCGCTCAGGGCTTCCTCCAGCGGGTGGGAGCGCATGTTTACGATGTCAGCTGCACGAGCAGGTCATGTTAGCCAGGCAAGTCAAGCAGTGCATGGAAGGAACGTCAAACACCGACAGCGAGCGGATGCGTGCAGTTGTGCGCACACGCTTCCCCCCTCGAGGCCACGACACCTTTCTACCGCAGGACCTCTTCTCTACAGGCTTCTCTGTTCCCTTGTTAAACTTTGGCCACGAAGCTCAAGGGCCATACAGCGCTGCTGGCGTGTTTGGCACTGACACAAGGTGCCCAGTGACAGGCGAGACGATGGTTGTAGCGGCCAAATCGCAGATCCCCCGAGACCCTCGCGAGCGGGAGTACACCAGACAGTCCATGCGATGAAACAGAAGCCAAAGAGTGCGCAGCTCGCGAATGTGGCGCCGCCACGGAGTGGCAGAGGAAACATCCGTCTTGCGCAGTCCGCAGTGGTCAGACGTGTCCTGCCGCATCACGAGTAGCGACCATAGACCGTACATGGCATCATGCGTTGTTTGATACAACTCGTAGAAAGACTCCAAGAGTATAGCCGGGATATCGCAGTAGGAAGACCGCAGCGAGGCGTTGACACCGTCGTCGCCGGCGCGTGTGTAGCCGGGGACGGGACCAGAGTTTGTGACGTACACAGCACTGCGCAGTTTGCGGCCGGCTGGGTCGGCGTACAGCTGGAAACACGAGGTGGCCAGCGCTTCAGAAGCCTGCAGCACATTATCTTCACTGTATCGTGCAGAGGATGGGCGCGTCGGATAGCGATGGGCGCCGTAGCGGATGCCCTGGGCCAACACTCCGGCTAGCGCGCACATGCGTGGTGTGGCAACTGGCACCAACGCTTCTGCCCGAGAACCTACAAACGTGAAGTTCATTGTTTGCGCTCCAGCAGTGACAGTGCGCGTGTAGAAGAGATCCTGCACAATCGACATCACAGCCGCATCGTACGCCTCCAGAAGCGGCTTTTCCGAGTCCCGCCGTCCACCCAGAACCCACAGCTGCAGCAGAAGACGCATAAAGGGAACTACCGCGTCGTAGGTGCCCGCTCGCAAAGGGAGAAGGCGCGAGTTATGTAGCGGCGGCACCGCTGCCGCCTGCTCGCCAGGATGCCAGTACGACTCACTAGCCGTACGCAAGCTGTTGTACGCCTCCGTGATGCTGTCAGGGGTGGAGGAAGCACTCCCGGTCGCGAAGCGGACCCACATCTCACGCGTAAATGATGACCACGAGGAGGCAGCTGCAGCCGCTGCCGGTGCTGGTGTTGCGGGCATATCCTTCAACAATTTCCGCACCTCGTCCGCCTCCGCAGTCTTGCCCTTGATCGACCACACCACCGCGGTGCTCTCCAGCGCCTCACGCACGGCAGTCAGTGTCTCTGAGGACGCAGCGGATCCCGCTGTGCTCAGTACCGCTTCAGTCATGGTCTTCAATTCCTTTGCAGTTGGAGCCCAGTCAGTGCTGACACCGGTGAGCAACACGAGATCCCCCGCAGCAAGCTGTGCCTCAGGTAAGTGCTTCGTGAACGGCATCACCTTTGTCAGTGACGTGGTAACGTACTCCATAGCCTCTTTGATGATGCGCACCTCAGCGACGGGGGCGGCCGGCCAGCGGTGCGGCCAGAAGACCTCGTCTGGGATGGTATGAGCCGCATGCCTCACCTCCGCTGTGGACACCTTCGCTTTGGCGCGGTCTCTTACGCCGATGGCCAGACTCTCGGCGATCAGGCTGACTACGAGGATGTATACCACGACGCCAAGCACCGCGAGCACGATATAGCGGTCGACAAAGCGCAGGTGATGCCTAATACGTTGCCGCTGCATCTTCGTGCCGCAATCCCTATGCGCGAGAGATGTGAAAGACTGGAATAGGGGGCGTTGGAGAGATGCGGTGGGTTAGGGGAAGGGAAGCGCTCCGCTTCCGGTATCCTGATTGCGCAAAGTTGCGGGGCTTTGCTCACCGGGAGCGGGCGCAGCGAGGAGCACGCGATACAGGACGTGCAGCAGACCCGAAGTGATAAGGTGTTCCCCCACTTTCTCTGTTGGTGCTCATATTCCTGTGTGACCGTGAACTCACCATCAACGTGGAAGAAGTCAAAGGGAAGGGATGCAAGAGTGCGGAGTGGTTCGTGAGAAGGCGAAGTGGCCGGCGCAGGGTGGCAAGTGAGGGATCTGCATCGTGGGTAGCACAAACGTGTATACCAGAGGAAAGCGCTATGACAGCCTGTGGCATCTCCCTCACCAGAGGGCGCTTGTGCGATTCAGGCCACCACTGGGTGCGAGACAGCATTACGCGGAAAAACGTTGCCTCATCTGCACCCCTGCTAGAACTCAGCCGTGACGCGGCGGTTCACACGTATAGAGGCCGTTGAACACACACGCGTGCCAACCGGTTTCATTTTCCTTTCCTCACACAGGCGCATGCGTACCGGGCGGGGCGGTGCCCAGAAACGCGTCCAGTACCCCAGGGCACTTTGCCGCTTCTTCTCGGTCGAAAACTATGCGTCGATAGGGAGACGGTACGCATGGGAACAGTGCTACTCTCCGTGCTCTGAGCAGCGCGCCGCTCCCTCGATCCTGCGTAGGTAGCCGAATGTGGGGGCATTTGGAGGGGGAGGAGGGCCGAGTCTGGCAATACGGGGCACACGCGTTCTTGGGATTGCGCATCTTCCTTCGGCAGTGCTCGAGAGCACCCGAACGCCTGACACATCAAAACAAAGAATGCCAGCACGGACGGCAAATGCGAGGTGCAGGGACGTGCCCCATGATCGGTGTGCCCGCCAACAAATATCGAGCCACCTTCACTGCAGTGGTGGGAAAAGGTTGAAGCTGCCACGCCATCGTTACCCGCAGGAAACGAGAGCACCGCCACGCCTTTCCTCACGCTCCTCGACAAGGAAAGCAGCTGCAAGAGGTGGTCACGCTTCCCCACACCAGCATGGCAACAGCCGCGGCAGCGGTCGATACCTCCGAGGCGGTGACAAGCCCACCCGCCTTGTCGGGGGGGGGGGGGATCCGGAGGGCCTGCGTGTGAAAAGCGCGTTGTATGGATTTGTGGGACAAGGGTCCTCACCGGGGGAAAGGCAGGACATTCCTGTCAGACACGCACCAAGCCATACTCTGGGCTACATCAAGAGCAGACATGCCTACCGGCAGTGCACGACCGGACATTTACACGGGAAGACTGTCTCTGCGCACTTGTCGAGAGCCCCCCCCCCCCATGTGAGGAAAGGGAGGAGGTGCAGGGGCGGTGTCGACGCATTAAACATGGAAGAGCGGGCTCGTAGAGAGAGAGAGACACAGCACCGTGCGCGCGAATACCGCCACACTTCCGTGTGCTCGCCAAGAGGGCACCCCGCCCGCCAGGGAGCGCGGAAGGGTACTACTTGTCGAGTGCACCATTAAGCGGGGAAAACCCCACCCCCAGGACGAACAAGTAGCATTGCAGAGAATGAAGGAGAAAGGAGGCGCATTACGCGTGCATGCGCCAATACTTTGCAGTCTTCGCTTTTGCTTGTTAAAGGGGTGTGTGAAGAGAAAGAGGGGGAGGTAACGTCCGCAGGAGAACGCAAGAAGAACCTCCGCCCCTCAGTGAGGACGAGTTGGCATGTGCAACCCCACATGTGACATCACGGACCCACGCCAGTAGGCTGGCGTCCAACTCCCACGCTCACAACTGCTGCGGGGGAAACACCTTGTTGTTATTGTACCGATTTCGCTCCAATTGTGCGCGCTGCTCGCGCAGATGCTGGAGTCCCTCCGGCACACCCACTACGAACTCACCGGGCCGCCCCTTACGCCGGACGTCCGTGAGATGCGCGATTCGGTTGCGCAGACCGCGACTCCACAGCAGTGCCGCCTCTCGGTTCTTCTCCTCATCGCTGCGCAGGAAACCAAAGCGCCACAACCACTGTACCTCCTGCTCCGTTTCTCGGTGCCTGGTGGCTGTTGGTGAAGCGGTGTCGCAGGTACCGCTGCGGGTGCTAGCCATGGAGCTTCTTGAGGAAGTGCTGCCTGTCTGCAGCACGGCCTCCTCCTCATCCTCGTCGCAGGCGTATAGCTCCCAGTGCTGACGCTTCTCAATGCGGTGCACCTTGTCAGCGACGGCAGCCGCTTTGCCACAGAGCCCCCCGCGCGCCTGCTCAGTGGCGGGTTTCGACAGTCGGGGCTGGTCTCCAAACAAGCACCCGCGTTGACCCATGTGATTGTACCGTAGTACGAGCTCCTGTCCTGCCTCGATTGTACGCGAGGCTGTCACGCACACGTCGCCATTATCCTCGCGATGATAGACAACGTTGGCGCTTGCGCTGCTTGTGTGGTTCAGCATGTCTACAAAGGGTATGATCGAGAGCTTCGGAGGGCCAGGACAGCGCCAGTTCAAGTTCACCGCACGGGAACGAGTCGTGAAGTGCGCCCAACGTAAGGCACTCTCTTCTTCATGCCAAGCAGCTGAGTCGCGCACTGTCTCAAAGTTGGGTGTGCCCGATACACATGATGGGAGCAGTAGCACTGGCAGCAAGGCGTCGACAAAGTAGGTCTGCAGCTGCCTCTCCCACATCATGAAGAGGTGAAGGGCACCCTCTTCAGCTTCTGCGGCGCCGCTTCGTGCACGCTGCGACTCGCGCTGCCGCTGCGTCAAAGCTGGCATGCGGCCCTTAAAATAATTTGTGAGTACAGTCGACGTCAGGGCCGTTTCCATCTCCGGTCGACGCAGTTCAGCAAGCTCCAATTCACTTTGCTCCACCGCCTGCACCATGAGCTCCGTCGAGGCAGCCGCTACGTCCTCACCAGGGGCGATTTCCTTTGTGCGCTGTCCAAGCCGCAGTCGACGAGGGAGAGGCTCGACCTTGTCGGGACTGAGGAAGCTGCTGCGCAGCAGTGCGCCCATTGGTGGGGGTCGGCGTGGCAACACATCAGCCCACGCACGCAGTGGATCCTCGGCGGGCAGGGCGCCAACGTTCAGCGGACTACGTGTAAGATACAGAGCCACAGTCACGAGCAATGCGTCGCGGGAGAGCAGCATGTGCGGCGGCATGGAGGCTGCCGAAGGGAGCGTTGCGATGCGACTAACCAGATCATCAAAGCACTGCGCGGCGAGCGGCTGAAGGCCTGTTGCTGCGCTCTCCGTCGTCTGTGATGGCACTCCACGACAGGCTCGTCGCAGCAGCTTTGAGGCGCGCTCTCCCGTCAGGATGCTATCGTGCCTAACAGTACCAATGTGCTCACCACGGTGGATGCGAGACGTAGCAACGAGGGAACGAACTGGCAGTGCTTCACTGGAGGGTGTTCCGCTCAAGTACGGTCGAACGGTTTGCTGCAGCTTGGCGGCCTTGATGTCGCGCATACACTGTGACAGCCATTCACTGCCGCGGTGCACAGTGCTCGGGGATGGCATCGCTTCCAAAGGTAGCGGGTCGCAAGCGGAAGCTCGCCTGGAGCGGCACCACAGTTGCACAAAACACAGCAGAGCGATGTCAGCGAGAAACACGGCAGAGGGACACACACACGCCTCCCTTTAGACGGCTGCGCTCTGAAGTGTGGGGAAGGGGAGGAGAAGGGGAAGGCTAGCTGAGCGTACCTGTCCGTTCCAAGCAGGGGAGTATTTACACAAGGGCTACACCTCACAAGCCCATAAGCTCGACGACGTCGCTTGCAGAGGAGACCTCTGCAGAGCTCGCGCACACGCTTTGGGCGAGCGACCCGAACTAATCGGAGTTGAGGGAAGAGGGAGAGGCAGACAATAGAGACCGAGGGGGAGAAGATAACACCGCTGAGCTCTACACCAAGAGCTGGATCAGTGATTGAAGAATGTGGTCGCTGCCGAAGGCACCGAAAGTATGACAGTAAGGAGAGAGGGAAGGGAGGGAGAGAGGGGTAGATGTGCAGGTGATCTCCAGTGGAAGGATGACGCTTCATTGTAACGTCATCTTCGGACGTGCGCATGTGTGCGTGGGGGGGAGGGGGGTAGCAGGCAGCATACCTTGGCCCTCCTCGCCGACTACCGCCTACACCCATGTCCTGGCACACGCTTGTATCTCGTTGGTGCTCCTTTCGAGAGACTCAAGTTCTCACGATGGAGTCCTCACCAGTGTCGCCGGTGGTGATCCAGTGAGGCATCTGCGTGGCTGTCTATGTCATGGAGATAATAGTAAGAAAGGCACTGAGAGGACCAACTCACGCCCGTCCCGCGAATCTGCACTTAAACACGCCACATGCGCCCCTGCGCCGTGACCACAGACAAAAGGAAATGAGAGGCAGTCGGCAGACTGTACTTCTTAGATCAGAATGCGAGCGTGAAGGAGGGGGGCAACACCAGACGTGACGGCAGGAGAGACGACAGAGCCGCGCGCATACACGCGTGCACACATTCTGGATCGTGCCTGTCTCCCTGCCTCTCTGTGAGGAGAGAAAGGGAGCGGAGCATGCGTGCATGCCACAGAGGAGGCAAGCGCCGCAAACCCCAAACATGCGTGACTCGAAGCCAAAAAGCGCACGGTATTCCTTTCCTTGAGCCGAGGCGGAATCAGAGGCGAGGGCATCAATCAAACAGCTGAGAAAATTACGACAGCAGCGCGGCTTGGCCGGCCAAGGTGTTGACGCCTCTTAAACGTAATCTACCGCCATGTCGAATTCACCGCGCTCGACCTGACGAAGGGTCTCCTTTAGATCACGCTGCTCCGTCCGATCTCTTTGCTGAGCTTTGTTCTGAGAAAAATCGCGACCGACAGCTTTTTTGCGCTTCTTGCCCATGACGTTTTCTTTGAACTCCTCCACTGTCATGTTTTGCTTATTGGCCAACTCCTCGATCTCCTTCTCGATCTCCTCGTTCGTCACCTTCTTGATCTCATGGGAGACCTTCTTCTTTGTGGCGCTGATCTCCTTCTCGATGTCCTTCAGGCGTGCCTTGTTCTTCACGCCGGCGGCGGTGTACGCGTCCTCCGGGATGTTGGCCTCCTCCTGCTGCACACGCTCGTACAGCTCTCGGAGCGCGTCCAGCCTCTTGGAGTAGTCCACCGGCATTCTAGCTCAACAAGAAAATGCCAACTGGAAGCGAATGCAAGTGAGACAACGTAGGCGTGAAGGGGGGAGCGCGAGGTCGTGCAGGAGGTCCCTCTGCAGGCAAGGATGTATAAGTATGCGTGTGCTGGGTATGAGGGTGGCGGTGGAAGAAAGCGAGTGGTGGGTACGGTGAAGACCTTGTCATGCAACCAGATGAGGCCAAAATAAGGCGGGGAAGAAGGACGTCACGCACAGCATTGAAGGCATCTCCTGCACACACCTACTTCCGCATGCAGCGAAGCGAGAGGGGAGAAGAGGTGTTAATCATCGCAGGTCAATGGCACTCAAGTCACCATGAAAGGCTTGTAGATAACAGAGCGGCTACGCTGTTGCCATTGCCGAAGGAGAGCTCGTTGGCATAGCGACTTTGCGCAAGTGGCTCCCTCACGAGCCGACCTGCACAAGTGCTCCTTGTACTGCAGACGAGTAGCCAGCAATAGATCAAATTTTCTTGTGAATGACACACAGACACACAGACACACACACACACACGAGGCACAAATTCGACACACACCGCATCGCAAGAATGGTGCATAAAACGCCGGACACACATGAGACAATAGCGAGACGAGAGACGCTGCAAGGCATGAAAGAGTAGCGGTGTAAACCCAGGGGGAGGGTTGAGGGGGGGGGGGGGCTGAAAGCGGCAACGGACTTCAACATGTCGCCATCCTTGCACTCATTCCTCATCTCTGTTTGCTCCGTGTCAGCCGACGCGACACGCACAATTCAGTGCAGCCGGCGCCGCTCGAAAAATGCAGGCAGTGGTGTGATACCTGTGTATGCCAAAACTTCCTTGTACTCTTTGGCTAGCATGTCTTCCCATGGGACATTAAGATACATGGGCACTGCGGGCTCGCCGTGGCGGGAGCATGGTGCGTTGTGAGAAGCCCATTCCCAATACAGCCGCACACGTGCCCACTGCGCCGCTGACAGGTGCGGTGCTCCACCCAGCACTGAAAGCAACCCGAGAGGCAGGCCCGTGTGCTTCCATTCAAATATCTTCACCGCTAGTTCCTCCTCGACCGAGCGGCCACAACCGGTAATGGCGTGCACAAAGTCGTGGCACTGCCTGTACCGCGTCATTACATACGCCAAGGTCGGATCAGCAATGTGCTTCACCGCTGCCCGCCCACTTGGCAGGAAATTGTTGCGGTCCATGTAGGCGGCATATCTAAAACCAAAGGTGGATGGTGCGAGGCCTCGACTGAATTCGAGCACCTCATCACCCACGACAGGCTGGTGCTTCAAAATGCTCCGGCCCCGTTTGTCAGCCATCATGCAGTTCTTCATGTTCTCCAGTGAATCGAGCGAGCTGAGCTCGCCCACTGCGGAGACGGCATCCGCATTCGTCGGATCTCGGATTGCCTTAAGACTTTCAACTGCAAAAGCGCCAGTCTTATGGACCAAGGCAGCGCCCGTTCCAATCAGTGGCACCCACTGCATGGTTTATGCACAGCGCAGCTGATTTACCGCCTAAGCAAATATGGCTGGACCCAGCGTCACTTGGGCACACTCACACAGACGCTTTGCACGTACGGCCTCGTAAAGCCTTTGTGTGCGGTGAGCCCCGATGCGGCTGCTTTGTGCCGTGCAAGAACGTGACGGACTCGTTGCAGTAGGTATTATTAGATGTTCGCGAGCACACCCCGGTGACGAAGGGTGAAGACTGCGAACTTATTGGTCCTCCAGGGAGAGCTGCCAAGGTAACAGTGCAGTTTCTGTGATTATGTGCAGCGTCTCACCCCTGCTAAAGAGGAAAGGCGGCACACGTACACAACATGGGGAGGCGCAGAACAGAGGGAGAGCGGGCGAGATGAATTCGCTGCATGAAGTGTAGCGGCTCCGTCTTTTCACTGCACAGACGCCACACACGAAGAGGCACACCAGAAGGGAAGTACTGGGGTTCAGGTGGGCACCAGGTAGCAAGTCATCCCTGCACGTGATCTTTCATGGGCATCGACAGCACCTGATCGGGGGGGGGGGGGGCTGATGAGGAATAGCACGAGGCACAATTCGCTCGCGACTAGTAGTTTACTGCAGACTGAGCGAACAGCGTGGGGCAAAAGAAAGCGAGAGCAGTGCCTCTTCTTTCTCCCTTCCCACTTCCCATCGTCCGACAGTCCCCTGCAGCATCTCCCCGCTGAGGATGATCGCCCCCCTTTCCTCCCCAAGCAGGAGACCGTGGCTTGTCTTGTGTGCCCCTCCGCTGTCTACGTGCCATGACCACAGATAAGCAGATAAACCGCGCCAACACACACAAATACACACAGCAGTACCCAGAAAAACAGCGGGGTATTAGAGGGATGCTCGCATAAAACAGACGCTGCGGCGGGGAGACGTCTGTGGGCACGAGGAGACCACACGGTGAAGTTTGAGTCCGACACAAGCACACCAACAGTCGAATGACAGTCTCAAGAGGAACGGTGGTGCTCTTGTCTGCTGCCACACACACACACACACACAACCATCACACGCCATTGCATCTCCATTCATCTCCATTTGCCGGCAGTCCAAGTAAGACGAGGCGAGTGAAAGCCATTCCTGTGGGAGGGGGGGGGCGTAGATGGATGCATATCGACCCTACGCACACCTACAGCTGCCACCGCCACCGCCAGCGGTCCCTCCATCACTGCCTGTCCCGCCTCCACTGTCGTTGTGTGATTTACAGAACGTCTAAGGAAGTGATAACAACGTCGAGCTTAAGAAAGTTGATAATTGTACACCCTGTCTTGTAGCGGACGGCACACAAACGAGAAGTATGCGCCATGACGCCGCAGGAAGGTTGTCACCAGTGCCCTGCTGCGCTTCTTCGGCCGAATCAAAGTCAAACATCTTGTGCGCGCTGATGATGGTGGAGAGGTTCTAGGAATTGACAATATTCGTGTAGCTCTCAATGAAAGTGGTCGCTGAGCCGATTCCAAACACTCCGCACCTTTGCCTCCCATTTTACAGTGAGGGCGCTTGCCTTTTGAACCCGCAACAACGCACACTGCATGTGTAGCAGAGCGTGAGCGATACGAATGCGCTGGCGCTGGCGGCCTCGCCACATCCCGCCTTCCTGCTCCACCGAGTGGTTGTAACGTCCTCAGAGCCAGACAATAAATCCGTGCGCGTTAGCCGCATTGGCAGCCGTCACGACAGCCTCACAAGAGGCCTTCTCTAGCATGGGGCCAATGCTATTCTCAGTAAAGGAGCTGAAGACCTGGATGTGCTGGGCCACCATTGCCCACTCATGATGCAGGCGTTCGGGCAGGTCGCGAATGTCCTAGTGGTCGATGAGAACGCACATCACTTGTGGGTTGAGCACGCGGAGCGTGGTGGCAGACCTGCCGACGCCACAGCGGCCAACGCTGGCGGTGACGCAGCTGTGCAGAGACTCGTCGGGGATCCTGGTTGAAACAATGCGACTGCGGCCCAGGTCGCAGTAAAAACAAAGACGGTGCGGTACCCTGGACGCCACACCAGCCGTGGCGAGGTCACGACCTCTCATTGAGGTAAAGCCGCTTTTCACCTCCGACACGGTGAGCAGACACGCGGCCGCGCCGCTGCCTTTTGTGCGCTGGATCGAAGTGACATCCAGCATTTCATGTGCAGAATTCACCCTGCTGGACTACCACGAGAACGTGGTCAGTGGTGAGATCGTGCGGCTTCACCATGATGCTGGATCCGCTAACACCTAGAAGCACTGATGCTGGAGCCCATCTCCATAAGGCGTGTGGTGATGAAAGTGACGTCGAAAACAACTGCGTCACGAGGAGCCTTGTCTATCGCTGTCGACAACTTCTTGTACACCTCGGGCGAGAAGGCTCAGATGGTGTGGTGACTCGAGAAGGCGTCCATGGCTGTGCTTTTGACGGCGCCCGCGCGTCCCGAGCGACTCATTTTATGCGTACCGGCCACGGCGCATGCGTCCCGGTGCTAATGATGATGGACACGACCGCCGTCAGCGTGACCATGGAATACTTGCAACACAGAAGAAAGCACATCAACTCGTCATCGATAGGTGTGATGTTCACGGACAGGGCCACACTCATGAGCATCAAGCCTCGCCACATAGTCACATAGACGTCATTGACCATGCGCGCTGTCAGCGATCCGACGGCCGCGCAGTTCCAGAGGCATCTGCGGAAGTACGTGAGCTTGGGAAAGGTACCCACGTGTGTCCATGGTGGGGTTGTGCTTGACGGCAATGCTGCAGCGAGAGCGGTTATTGCCATCCGCTGACGATAACGGAGAACAGCCACCACAACTAGACCCCACCCCTCGCCTCCCTCCGAGAGCTCCTCCTCGGAGCAAGTCGGCGTCCACGTCGAGAAGGCATGAGAGACACACCCATTTCAGATCAGCAGGACGAGATACAGAATCAGCCCCATACACTGGCCCGGCGCAAGATGCCTCCAGTCTGTCAAGCACTGTCAGATCAATTTACCCGACTTCCCAAAGAATTTTGACTACCACTGGTGCCCTCTGCAGAGGTGATGCCGCACGAACAGGGGTGAGAACAAATAGAGAGACGCCCGCCTATAATAACAGGATCATGGCATTGTGGTTGCCCCCGCCGCTGCAACCACCATGCTCAGCGGACATCCTCAGCGAAGCATCTGCAAGAACCAAAAAGAGATGAAACATGAGGCGATCAAAGATGAGGGCGACCGGTCAGGAAACCAGCGGGAAGGCGCTGTACACGCGCGTGTGTGATACAATCTGGAAGTATCGGCGGAGGGCAATTAGCGGAGCCCACAAATGAACCTCTGGTGAAGAATGACGGAGCTCACCCTCCTTGTGCATGTCCGCTGCACAGGGGCACGACACTGTCAGAGGCAGGCCTGAGATACAGCCTTCACGCCTCACACACGAACAGCCCATTGAGAGAGGAAAAAAGCGCTGGCTGATGCGTCAGAAGGCATATATGTGGATGAGTGAAGCAATAGGGGGCAGGCCACTGTAGGCCCCACTCTGCGGAGCCTGCGAGAATAGGAAGACCGATGGAATGAAGAGACAGGAAGAGCGGCGACACATCATACGGCTCGCGTCTCGGTGCAGTGTGTGTGTGTGTGTGTGTGTGTGTGTGTGTGCAGGTCGCCAATTAACACACGCCCACTACTCCCAGTGTCTATAAAAAGGCATTGGCAGTGGCATGGATGCGATGCAGCTGGAGACCGAAGGGGGGGAGGCGTCGCTGTCAAACGAGAGATGCGACTACGGCGCACTCGCCGAAGAACCCACAAAGGTCCCTGAAGACAGCAAAGAAACAAGTCGGTACCATTATCACGTCCGCGTGGTAGGTGCGCACACCCGTCTTCCACCTCCCCCCCCGCCCACTTCCCTTTCAGGAAGAACCACGAAGATGCAGCGCAAAGCACGCACGCCTAAACTCCCCCATGGCGGGGAGCGTCCGTTTGCAGAGGTCCATGTAAAGACCAGTGGCTGTGCTTCAGTGGCATCAATCGAGTCGGTTGTTAACATCTTTACAGTGCCATCCCTCACTCCTCGGCATCCGAAAGCACACCATGACATCCGAAGAGAATGTGTGATTACACTGCTGCACCCACGTTGGGCAGTATTCTCAGACAACAACAGCGCGGCCTGGGAGTGGGAGGGGGAAGAAGTGTAGCCACGCACGATCCACTTCTTGAGCAGAGAATGAGAGGAGCAACCTGAGACGCCGTACTGTGCAATGTGCAGTGTCTGCTAAGCACAGTATCGAAAATGCGTCTCTGCGGACATCGGCCCTAGGAGGAAACCAAAGCGAAGCGCATTAGATAATTAGGCCCACACTTTACCTCTGTCGCTGTTCTAACTCTTCCCGTTGCCCGACTGAAACCCGCCGCCACCTCCCTTATGGTTACTGGAACCTCCTCCGTAGCGCCTGTTCTTGTGAGGAGGACCGCCGCGGTGGTTGCGCATCGGCCTGTGTGACATCTTCCGCGACGAGTTGTACACGCGGCCCCCGCCTCCCTCAAAGCGCCCATACGAAGCGGGACCCCCACTCATCTGATGCACGCCATGGAACGGGGTCGCGTGCGCGTATGGTATATCGTACGCCTCGCCGTCGCCAGGATCGTATCCAAACTGGTTTCCATCTTCCTCGGAAGAGCAATCGTAATACGGCTCCTCCGCCATCATCTCATAGAGCTCAAACGGCACTTCATCAGGCGACTCGGTGTAGTAGAAGGGGTCGTGCCCCCCATGGTAGCGGGGCGGCCTTGCGTGCTTTGGCTTCGTCCCTTTGCGTCGCTGCGGTTGATTGTCGCTGCTCCATCGGTTGAACTCCTCCACCACCGCTGCCGCGCCCTCCTTCCCCAGGGCGTTGGCAATGAACTCGAAGCTCTTGCCATCTTGGTACATGTTCACCATTGCCTTGACCTGCTCCTCAGGCCATGTCGTAGAGGATGAGCTCTTCTTTCCAACATGCGACTGCCTATTGTCACTGCTGGCAGATGACTGCCGCGGTCTGGCCGAGGCATGACCACGAGGTGGCCTCCATCGGTCATTGGGGCGGTAAAACGCATCCGCGTGCATGTTTCTGGAAAAGCCATCCTCCTCGTTCTGCCGTCGCATCTCTTCCCACATGAGCTCATACATGAGGGGGTCCATGTCCTCATACCAAGGCTGGTACGCAGTGTCCTGCTTTGTGTAGTAGGAGGACGAAGGGTCGGATGCCTCGCTTGTGTTTGGGGCGCGCGTAGCCTCGAAGAGCCTCTTGCCCGCCTGATGAAACTGCTTCACTGTGTTGTAAGCGTTGTTGATGTCCGTCATGCGGCACGTGCTGGAAGCCCCAGAGGAGCTTGACACATCTGGATGATGCTCCTTGGCGAGGTCTCCGTAGCGCTTCTTCACATCGTTCAACGTCGCCGAGGTGTGCACTCCCAGTATCTTGTACGCCTTTCGCACATCGTCCTCTGTGGGCACCGTCGCGCAGTGCCGGCACGCCGAAAATATGAGGGAGCTAGACAGGGACTGGTGCGAACGATTGACGAGACGCACGTGCCACTGGCGGATGCCTTGCATGACGGTAGGCGCTCCGATAGTACAACGCGTCGTGCTACGCCCTTGTAAATGATCGCTCTTTCGCCCAACGCCCGTCTCAACGAGCGATTGGAGCCGGACAGCGACGCAGCAGAGTCCAGCGCGGTCGGATACGGAAAACGTATGAGTGTATGCGTCACTGACTTCGACAGGGTCTCTATAAAAGGGGGAGGTGGAGGCTGCTCCAGCCAACGGAAGCAAGCGCACCGTAGACGCTCCTTCCTCGTTGACTTGAGACCTACGACGGCAGCGGCCGAGCAGTCGCGAACACACACACCAGCACACACTGACCACTGTCACCTTCAGCACGTCTTTCAAACGATCAGGACTCTCGCTGGTTACACGGATGGCAAAGCTGTAGGATGGAGTATCACGTGACGTGTGTCGTGTAAGAAGAGTGAGAGGGGTGGGGAGCAGGTGGTAGAGGCGGGGGACACAGCCTGTGGGTGGTTCATTAAAGAAAGCAAGCAGGCAAGGAGTACGCCGAGTTGAGCACCACGAGGAGCACCCCCCTCTTGCGCTCCACAAAATTTCGCATAGTGCGGTTCGAGGCTCTGCATCGGCCAGTTGCTCGTGTTATTCTCCTCCGTTTTCTGCTCTCGGTATCCGCTGGGGTGAGACCGCCTGCGGCCCACACACCGCCAATGAGGAGCCGAACAAATACGCGCTCAGGAAAAGAGTGAGAGAAAGGTGAAGTTGACGATATCGCCGAAGAACGGCGGCAGCGCCACTCAGCGTCACTGCGGTTTTCTACATGTGGGAGTGCACGGGTAGGTCTAAGTGGAAGTTTGATCGAAGAAGCGCAGCCCGACAGCGCCCATGAAGTTTCTTCCCTCAACCGCACCAGAACGACTCGTTCCCCACCCCCGCCGGTGGCTGCAAGAGTGAGATCGACTTGTCAGAGAGAAGCGCGACTGCCGCCGCAGCACTAAAGATCCTCATCCAGTTTGTTCTGCGTTGAGTCAAGGTACTCTGACAGCTTCGCGTTCAGGAAGACAACGAATTTGTATCCGTGTGCATGTAGGTAGCTGCCGGCCGAAGACGCCCGCAACTGATTTAAGGCATACACCAGAATGCGATCATTCTTGTGTGGCTTACGCACGCCGTACTTTCTCTGAAAGGCTGACTCCCGCATCTGTATTGCGCCGTGGAAGTCGCGAAAGTAGATCACTAGGGCGTGTGGAAGGGGACGCACCGCCTGCACCTCGAACTCCTCACGCACATCCAACAGATACACCCCACTCTCCGTACCGGCCTGGAGGGCGCGCACGACCTCCTGGGCCTCGTACACATTGAAGGGGTGTGTAAACTCTGGTAGCGGCATCGCAGCGGAACAAGGAACTGCGTTATCGCGCAAAGAAGTGGTATGGCGCAGCACGTTGGTAACTGGGAATATGGTACCTCTATAAGTGCAGAGGAGCTCCACAGTTCTTCTTCGCCAAAATTTCGCAGATGTGCACACCCCAGAGAAAACGCAAGTGTACATGTACAGAGCACGTCGCGAGGGAGAGGGCACGGCTGCGATTGCCTCTGCTGTAATGATGTGGTGCGTTCTCAAGGCAGCGTGTGAAAGGTAGAAGGAGAGGAGGAAAGCAAGGAGGGATGGAGACCAGGCAGATGCAGGGCTTCGGGGCATCAAAACGAAGGCAAGCAGCTACGAAGAGGGACATGCAAACCATGAAGTGAGAAAATGCACAGGGCGCTTCGGGCGCTATGAGTGGATGTCAGAGTGTTAGCAAGCAGCGTGAGCGTCCAGTGCACTTCAGGTGTACAGCGGGTAGGCACACGCGAGCTCTTTACAGTCTCCCACGGAGCGAAGAGGGCGCAGAAACGCCAGGCAAAGCGTTGTTGCATTTTTTTTTTCAGAAAATGCTGTTCGAGTGAGACGTGTTGTGGCCAACGTAGGAATGACCGAATAAAGTGCTCCTACACACGACACGCTAAACTTATCCGGAGAACTTCATTCACTTCAGTGGAGTATGTGACGACCGTGGCAGTGCCGCAGATATGTTGGAGGTCCCGTATGCGTGGTACCACTGCGCCCAACTTCCAGAGAAATTACACGCATTTTCAAAGCCAAGTTCCTCTGCGATCTCGCAGGCGATGTCAGAGCGAACGCCGTGGGCGCAGTAGAGAACGAGCTGAGTAACCCCTTGGACGGGGCGAGCACCGCCGAAGAAAAACTCAAACTCATCATCCTTGATGACACTGTCCGGGCTGAGAACATCCCGCAGAACCGGTAACGGAACATTAATGGCCGAAGGAATCATCCCCGTCGCCGCCACCTCAGCTGTTGATCGCACATCGATCAGTTGGATGTTGCGGACAGCATCACTGCAGCTCCGCTTCGCCTTTACAATATTTGACACCTGGTCAATGTTCAAATACCGGCTGAGACACCACGTTCGTTTAAGCATCGCGCACACACGCTGAAGCTAGTAGCGCTTCCACTAATGATGTCAAGGAGAGGATTCTCTGCCCAAAACTTCCCGAGCTCCTGTTATGAGCTGCGAAGAAAGCCGAAGCTCAGGGGTAGGGCGCGAAAGGGACTGAGCTGAGAAACATGCAAGAAGTGCGAGCAATAGCGCCGATCCCGTTGCAGGCACCAGCCGTCATCTCGTGAGACCCAAAAGGTGATGGAATACAATACACCGCCCAGTTTAAACTAACACATGCATGACGGACATCTACACTGGGCCACAAGCAGAGAGAGGCGTAGAGAAGAAATGATGAGGAGAATAACACACCAAGAAGAAAAAGATACGACCACTGCTGCGTGTTTTCCACCGCGCATCGATCGAACCCCACCAGAGAGCTACTCATCAACGTTCTTCACCTCCATGGTGGGAGCCATGCGCTCTCATCCTCACCACGAGGGCCACCATCGACACAGCGTGGCGGCCGATAAGCAAGCTGGTGATTCGAGGCAGAGTCACGTCTGCCCGCGCATGTACAAACACTCCCTTCCATGCATCGACACGTCCGTGTGGCGCACCATTAATGGCACCACAGAATGGCGGTCGTGCCTTTCCGTTTTTCTCACGCGAATCATTCTTGCATTCACACCGCCATCGACTAAGCATCGTCCTGCCAAACAAAGTTGATCACGAAAACAGCACCGGTACCATTGCAGCGTAAGTGGAGGCATCACGCAGATGACAAGAGGCTCAGGGACCAAGTGGCAAGCAACGTAGGTGACAAATCAGAGGGTACAATAATACGCGATATTTCTCACTTCGCCGCGGCATCGCCTGCTCCAGTGCCGCCGGTGTGGGTCTCCCGCGGCGTGGAGGCAGCATCAAGAAGATTTTAGCAGGTGCATGAAGGCCACCTACAGCATTCAGTCAACACCAAGAAGAACGCTGACCGGCGAAGGGGCACTAAGGCGACAGCGTGCCTATGCGGTGCACTTTTCGTGCTCCGACCACTCCGCCCAGCTGCCGGGGTACACATCGACATTTGTGTAGCCGCTCGAGTGAAGTGTGGTAGCCGCCCTCTCAGCGCGCATGCCGCGAAGGCAGTAGGTGATAACATGGTCTGAAACCTCCGGTTTCGGTGCACTATACTTCTTCCTGAACTCGTCGGCAGTCAGCTGCAGTGCACTCTCCAGCTGGTCGAGAGGCACGTTGACAGAGGCCGGGATGGCGCCCTCTGAGACCTCATCGGCATTACGCACGTCCAAAATGCACATGTGCATCTCGCCTGACTGCTTCTTTGCCACCAGCGCCTTCATGGCTGTGTAGGTCAGACGCTGCATCATAGAAATGTTCAGGAAGCAGTCACTTTGTCAAAACACAGAGCGATAGAGCGCAAGGGTTGGTGTGGTGATGGCGGGAAGAAACACTGAGCAGGGTAGCAGCCGTAAGGCAGTGTCACGGCAACACAATACGGTGTGTGCATATGTGTGTGTGCGTGCAACATCACAAGGAATAGGAGAGGAAGGAGGTGAAGAGAGACACTGACGCAGGCTAGGTAGCAACCCTGGCGTTGTTTGGATGTGTCGGTAGCGCACTCGCATTTCGCTTCCGACAGCGTTAGAAGAGCTCTCAAAATGGGAAGCGTGAGGCGCAGCATTGAGAGCAAGAGGCCCTCTGCCGTCCGTTCTCTATGCGTGTGTGCGTGTCTGTGCAGAGCGGTGTGGGGAGGAGTGGACAGGGGTCACCAACATTTGGAAAAGGCAAGGAGTAGCACGCCCGGGAGACGATCCCATCCTCACCTCTCCTTTCATTCTTTTCTCCCTGTCATCCTCTTTTTGGCCCCGAGTATCCCAATAACGCGCATTGACTTCACGTGCAAGGCCTGCCTGCGCATGTGTCAGGCATCCGGCTACACACGAGAGGAAGCCAGTACGCAGCGGTGCTAGCTAGAGTGCATACACGTGCGCACACACACGCACAAACATACGGATGCACGTGCACTTCCTTGAGCAATGCACGCACAGTCACACAAAAAAAAAAAAATGAAGATGAGATTGCCTCCCAATGCCTTGTGCGGTATCACGCCACCGGTGCATCCCTTGACGAGGACACTCCCCTGCGACGAGAGAAAATGGGTCGCACAATTGTGTGGATCGACACTAAACTATCGGAGTAAAGAGAGGGTAGGGGCCGAGATCGACATGGTGCCCACCACGGGTACCTCTGAAGCACCTTCTGTGCGGGATCATACGCCTCCTCCTCCTTCTCTTACGATCCAGAGACATCCATAAAGGAATACACTGCTGTGAAAACGCTTTCCAAGCTCACGCACTGCGTGTCACATCTATGTAGAGAGAGAGAGAGAGACTGCTTTTCAGCATGACGCTCAACTACCAGCAAGACAACAAGTATGCGCATACACACAGCCACAGCCATCCTACCTATGTTGCACCGCGCCTACTTCCAGGAAGCCCAATAACGAATACTACTTGGTGTCTTTCAGCCCCCACTGCACTGCTACTGCATCCAGCGCCGGCTACATACAGGTTTAGTCTTCACATCACCGCATCGGAACCAATAAAAAGGTCGTGGGTGCATGTGTGTGTGTGTGTGTGTGTCAGTCAAGCTCTCAACCCGATTCGTGGTGAAGTGGCGGAAGCACGATAATGACTGCACGCCTCCTCGGCACGGCGCCAGTTCCAACTTCTCCGCCGACACCAAGAGCCCGCTAATGTACCTGAGGGTATGCCGCAGGCTCCTGGGCTTTCCCATACAGAGTGGGTAAGGGGCCCTCGTACCACTCTGTGGTAGGCGACATCCTCACGATCTATGCACAGATAAAGGCAAAAACGTACAGCCCAGATAAAGCTGTGTACAGAGCATGCACACAATCTATTTCTTGCGAACGCTAGGCCCTGTCACATAGGGCAGAGGAGAGGTTCTGCACCTCGCAAGACGGAAAGGGAGACACAACATGAACGGTCGTGTTCAGCGGCGAGCCCTGCAGCTTGTAACGAGCACAGCATACCGTAGGGATCAGAGACTCCAATTCTCCCTTTGTGCGTACGCGTGCCGTTTTCGTCCCGTAACACACCCGGTGCAGTTGCTGGAAGAACAATGGGGCGACCGTGTCGTAGCTGCATCGAATAGAGTACTTGAGCGTGTAATATTGTCGACATTGCACGTCCGTCTCCACCACAAACAGACACCCAGAGCACAGCGCTGCGGCGCGCCTGATATACGCCGACGCCTGCGCGTCGTCTGGAATGCGGCTCAAGACATGTTGCAGCACCACAAAGTCGTAAATGTCCGTGGGCAGCGTGCTGTGAAAAGCAAAGTGAGTCTGAACGTTACCATGCGTGACGCTGTCAGGCAGCTGCAGGTTGCGCTGCGCAGCGGATAGAACGCGATGCACCGCTGGGCTGCTCATCAAACGCTCCCACTCCGATGAAGATCCCACCATGTCTGGCACCTCCAGCTTGCAGTCGACATTCTCCAACTTGCTTTGCGGGTCAGGGATCACAACGAGAACCCGCACCACTCTTTCCGTAGTTGGCAGCTCGCCAGTGCGCACGGTCTTCGTGACCTCTTTAGCGTGCAGCGCAGGCAGCACCCACTTGTGCTGGGCGTAATCAATCACACAGTCCTCCGTTTGGTAGTCGAATGAATCGTTGGTCAGCCAGTTCGCACGCTTCTCGTGTGAGCCAGACGGCATGCCGTGGCGGCGTGCCTCCTCGATACGCTGTTTGCGCTCCATTCTGCGCTTCTTTTCCTCGGGGGGCATGTCTTTGAAGTATCGCGTACCGCCAAAGTTGAAGTCCTTCAGCTTCACGTTGAGCTTGCGAAGCGACATGGCGACCTCCGGCATGTGCAGCTCTTCCGCGCACGCCGCACTCAGGTGCACAGCGTACATGATCCAGAACGCCTGCTCTTCCTTTGGTAGAGCCACCTCCTTGCCCAGCAGACCCAGCATAACCTGCTTTCCCACTTCACAGAGATCGAAAAAAGCTGAATTCATCTCGGATTGGTTCTTCCACAAAAAGTCTTTGCGCTCGGGATTGAGGGCGAGCATATGCGCCCATTCCTTGCCCACCAGCTCCAGCCACCTTGCACGTGCCTGCTTCCACATATCCAGCAGTTGTGCACTGATGCAGTGAAGAAGGAACTCACTGTCGAGGTACTTCTTCTTTTCCACTGCCGTGGACACCATCAGGTTCGTCTCGCTGAACCCACCCAGACGTGAGAGCGGCCTCGGCGTGCTGTCGCCGTTCGCTTTTACCTTCTCATCCTCTCCACGCAGTGGAATTCCATCTGAGGTCGACAGCGATTCTCCAAACATCATCTCCGCTAGTCGGCTCCCATCCGCTGTCATGGCTTCGTGAACGCATTGTGCCGCCGATGCACAGTGCTGTAGGCAATGCGCCACCATAGGCACCCAAAAAGGCGATTGAGAGATGGGATAGACAGGGGATGGGCGGTTCACGCTTGTTCCGTTCTCCTTCACCCTCACGTGATGCACCACAGGAGTGAAGCGGGTATCCGTCTTTGACTTCTCCAGCCGACGCTGGTATTCCGCGTAGCTTGCCGGCTCGCCGAGAGCGGCGCGGTAGTAGAATACGCAGGTAAGCCGCTTCCAGTCCTCCCCTGAAAACGACAACTCCACCTCCGTGTTTGAGTGAAAGTGGTGCGAGTCAAATATCATCACATCACGCGGTTGCAAGAGCACATTGATGCCAAAGTCGTCAAAGGACAGGGCCAGCCCTTTGAACTGCCCGTCAAGGCAGGCAATGCAACTGTAGCCGGCATCGAAATCGCCGACGTCGGTGTGAGAGGCTGTGCGGAAGCGGGAGTTGATGGTGAGCGTGGAGAATGGGGTACCGTGAATGCGCACAAGATCTGGAATGGCATCGTTTTGTGCTTTCCACCGTTCCGGTGCTACATGCCTGTAGATCTCGCTGACGTAGTCGACTACAGGGAACACCGCCGGCCATGCCGCCTCATGCTCATACGTGAACGACGTTTTGCGGGACTTCAGTTCCACCGGTGATCCCCGGTAGTCGAAGTACCCAGCAATACCACTCAACGGCGGCTCTCCACCGAACATCATGCTTCGAAGCGAAGTGCGCACAGCAGCGGATGTGAGCAGCTCCGACGCCATGGATGCCGCGTACTTTGGGAGAGCTTCCCGCAGCACAACACCAATGATTTGCCCCCGACCATCTTTGATGGTACCGCTATCATAAAAGTCGACAACGGAGTGCACGTTATCATAAAAGGGGTGCGACTTCACAGCCTCCGCGTAGCTCTCTGCGACTTCCTCCGGCGTACGTGTCTCCCTGGTGGTCGGAAAGTTGAAGATATCCAGTTTAACCTTCTTGGAGTCAGGCTCCATGGTTTATCAGTCCCCTACAATCCCGTGTGGATTACGCGAAGCTCAAATCTGTGATGTTCGTGTGTGTACAAGCTGCAGAGCAGCGACATCTTAGCGGAGCTTGCCACAGTAAAGAAAAAGGGGAAAGATTGCTTCGAGCCGCAACGGCAACCGTTGAGAAGGTCTAGAAGGCAAAGCGGAGCCAACAGGCACACAACCCAGCGTCTGCAAGTCACACGCGCACAGACTTCACAAAATGCGACTGATAGCGCACGTAAAAGAGAGGGACATGCGACATGCGCCGAAGTAGACGTGAGCGAAGAAACAATGAAAGGCATGCAAAAACAGCGAGATTCAACTCGCACATCACACAGAGGCAGAAGCGCCATAAGCATACAGTTTAAGGGCAGAGAGGCGTCTCGATACGTGCTGCAGCTCAAACATGACTAGACCACTGCTTTCTGTGAGCACTCAGCGGTACTTACGCCGCCCACCAAACACAGGCACAACAGAAGGGCAAAGATCGTGTAACCCGACGCCTCTGATAAGCCGTTCTCTCTCGATTCTATCGTGTGTTCTCACCTAGCGCTGCCTGTTAATAACAGCAGAATCACAAAGAGCTAGACAGGGAGAAGGAGAGGAACACAATCGGCAAGACCCGATACACGGGGCTGACGTTTAAGGGGTCACCGGAAACGCGCGTGCACACCCATTATAAACGGGAACCGAACTACAAATCCCCTTTATCGAACGCCTTTTGTCATTTTTATTCTTATCAGTTTCCTCGTTGAAACATCTGTGCCGGCACCATCGCAACGTATACAGCACATGAGCCGCCCCAAAAGAACGCTCACGATTTCCGCTGCTGTGTACTTCCCGCTTCCCTCGTCCATCGTTGCTGCTTTTTCTCGTTGGAGCCTATCTCCCGACTCCGCGCACATAGAGAGGGGTGTGTAAATACACGGGAAGGGAGATGCGTGTACATGGCGTCTCTTCCACATTAATCGAAAGAAAGACCGCGAGGCGAACAGAAAAGCATAGAACCACTTATCAGGGAACTTCGCATGTTCACGTTCATTGGGGTCCATGCCCCTCTCCTCTAACATATTGCCCCGCACGCACCACTGACCTCTTTAAGGTCGGAAGATAAAGAAGGCGCAAATGGCCACAAGCGCCAGTACCGCTGCAATGCCAAAGTAGTTGTTCGATGCCTTGATGGAAACCTGTTGAACTTTTTCCGCATCGTCTGGGTGAACGTCACCGATGTAGTAGCGCGCGAGCTCCTCCACAGCGCTATCGGAGTGGCCGACAGCGTTGAAGTCGCTCGTGCCATCCTTTCCCGCTACGCTGAGAAGCGTATCGACGCCTCCCGGATGCTGATCCACAAACTTTGTGATGTCGTACACCTTTAAATCCTTGATGAACCACAAGTCATCTTCCGTGATGTGCTTCTCCACCTCACTCAAGTGAATGTAATTCGAGGACATTGCCACAGCAGACCAGCAAAGGAAAGGGCCTCACACTGCACAAGTCTAAACCAAAGGTCCTTCTGTAAGATATAAGGCTTGATGTACAAAACAAGAGCGCAACGGACAAGCGAAAAGAGATGAAGGCCTGGACGGCACACACGAATGAAAAACAAATATTATGAGGACTTCGGATGCAACTGCGTGCAAGAGATACATAAGCAAATGCCACCCAAGATTCAGGTGACACGATGAACACGCCGCTCTCCCATGCGCCGATGAGGGCACATGTTGCACGTACGACAGTACAGGGAAAGCACACGCACGCGAACAGCCAAGATAACCGAAAGATGAGAGATGGGGAGCAGGGTAGGATGTAGTCAGTCACTAAGCATAAAGATGAAAACATTCGGAGATGACGCGTTGAAAGGGCAGCAGCATCAGTGTCTCACACAGAACTCCCACGTCGCTTACCTACGCAAAGCGCCTCTCACCAACCGCTTCCTCGTTGTTTTAGAAACACAACACGGAGGAAAAAAAGGATAGCGGCTCCACATTGGGGCCGCCCTAACGATCACGCGAAAAGTTCCTTGACCAGTAACTGTTGGGACAAGCTCACTCAAGCTCCTTTTCCTCGTTCTGCTCCTATGCTCACTCCGACACTTGAAGTCTGCGCATCGAGGCTGCCTTTCGCATCTCTCTACAGAGAAGAGAGTCATCGCATCGCTTCGAAGCTTCTGAAGTCGCATAGAAGAAACACAGCAACTACACTTTCACTCTCCGTTTTGGTAGCTTTTGATGTTTTTTTCTCTTATGAGCACGCCCGCGTGTGCTACACAGAGGGCTTGCTGGGTGCCCCTCAGCTCTTCGTAGTGACGTCTTTCTGTGGAGAACCGCGCAAAACACGCAGGTGCAATTGTGAAAGTGCTGGTGAGGAGTGTCTCAGCGGAAGGGCAAAGGGGGAAACGGCAGTAATGCAGTGAGCACGCACTGCGCCACGTGAGAGGATGAAGTGAAGAAAAATCTAAGCAACATAATACTAAAAACGCAGCAGAGCACAGCAGACCTGCAAAACCCTCTCGCGCTTTCGGGACTGCCCGCTTAGACTCCAATTTCAAAGCTACGATGAGGGCGTCAGCAGGTGGATAACAACCGAATACGGGAGACAAAGATACGAACTGCGTTTCCCCGGTAAAGAGTGGGCTGGCCGCAGTTTAATAAGCAACGCAAGCTTCACCGTGACCACTATAGAAATAGGCCTCACCGCATGCCAACAGAGTTGTTCCTCCCACCGCTAAACCCTCTAAGAGTGTTCCCCTCATCGTATTACCGCAGAGACGAACGGGGGCAGATGTCGATAAGGATGAAGACAGCGACGATGCCCATCAGGCACTTTGGTTTCTCTGGCAAGGACTACTTCAGCTGCCACACGCTACCAACATGGACAACGCCCTTACAGTTTCTCCTCAGCTAACGACGCAACGTTGTGCTCGTGTCGATCCAAAATAAACCACAGATCGCCCATCTTGTTAGGCTTTTCAACGTCCACAAAGCGGGAGTACTCGATAGACATGCTGCAAGGATGTTCTATTGACAGGATGGCCTTCTACGTGCAGCGACTGATGCCCCAGAAGGATAGTACGCACACTGTGAACAGCACCCGATCTCTCGGTGAACAGGCAAATGGGACAGCGCGCCGCAGAGGGCCAGCAGAGTGCAGAGAGAGGTGCTAATGCAGGCGGGTGTGAAGAAAGAGGTTTGGAGAAAGGTGAGCCAGTTTATTACATTCACTCCACTACGTACGACAGACCGTCCAACATCGCAGCTCCTGCCCATGACTTTCCGATGCGAAAGAAAGGTAGAGAAGAATGGGAGCTCGCAACCACGCGTCGCTGCCACGGCGGACTGCACAGGGACATCGCACTTCCAATGTGCCCAAGTAATGCAGAGTTAGGCCATCTCCATTGCCTTGTTTTGCTCCATGGATGTTGTAGTATACTCGCACCGTGGTTGATTTCGTCTTTCGTAAACGTCTGCCGATCCACACAAGAGAGAACACGGAACGCTCTTACACGCCCCTCAAGATATATCCACGAAGCGTCAACCAACGAACCTGTCATTACACTCATGATTAAGCGTTGCTACCTGTTTCGGGCGCGGACTGCACGCAGAATCGTCCGGAACCCAACGAACCCCACGCGGTGGGTGGTGGCACGACTCCGCAACAAATCTTCCTTGTACCCTTGGTACGGAAGCGGCTTAGGTAAGCCTGCCTCTTCGTGAAGCCGGCACTCCACTGCATATAAGTCAGGATTCATGCGACCATGTAGTACACTTTTCGGTACAAGTTCACAGATTCCCAAGGCCTGGCGCTTCGCATCGCGCTCCTTCTTTCGCCTCCGGAAGACACGCATCTCCACCTTCGACAAATTCGCGTTCAAGTCGTTAATGCACGCCTTCATTCGACGCTCGCGAATGCTCTTTCTGGCACGCCGTACAAGCTTCATGGCTACGACCTTTGTGAGACATGCGCTGATTAAAGAAGACGAAAGAGCCCCAAGAGAAAAACCGGGTAACGCAGAGTATTGGAGGCAGGTAAGGGTTGCACGTTGCCTCTGCAGCGAAAGTGTCTGTCCTGAGTGAGTGATTGTTGACGGCCGAGGGTTCGCGCAGGTACGCAACCCTCACCTCCCAAAAAAAAAAAAAAAATGGAGCAGGTACGGAGATAAAGCACATTACGAAGGTGGCGCATCAGGCGTGGCAGAGTATCGACTGCATGGGAGCACCTGCAAGAGCATACACGGCCGGTCGGGAAAATGTGCAGAGCGCCGACACGCCCGCGCAGACTCCATGATCAGAACCAGTGAACCAGAAACATGACAGCGCTACGCTCATGTGCGCAGAAGCGAGGCTTTCCTTTGGACTAGCTCTGCACATCCACTCATTTTATATTCGCTCTTTCACTCAAGAATAAAACATCGAGGAGAATCATAAAAATGTCTCTGTACTGAGGGAGTTCTATACATGGCTGAAGTAAAAAACGAAGTAAGAAGCTGTAGCACCGCGCTCCCAACACAAGGACCAGCTTTTTCTGATTTCGAAAAGCGCTTGTCGAACAATCGCAGGGCTTCTCCTCAGCTAGTGTGTCGGCAGGGAAACGGCAAACCATGCACACATACACACATCTGTGTGCGCACGCCCACGGGCTTGCATCACTGAAAAAAACAAAAAGTGACACACCAAAGCGAAAATCCCTGTCACACTTTACATACCGCTGGAACGCTCCCCGTTGAGCAAAGAATCGTCAAGTGCACGGCAGCGGCGTGAAAAACAGAATGCAAATCGAAGCAGAGAGGAGTGACCGAGTAATTTATCGGCATCCAACAAGCCTTTTCGGCGCGTCTCACTTCTGTTTCGGTGACTCCAATACAAAGGAGCGCACGAAGCGAACGTATGGCTTTAGTACTGGAAACGCGTTGAACTGCTTGCACAGCTGCCGGTAGCGGCGCGCATTACACGCAATCTTGGCATCGTACAGGTACTCGATATAGTCAACTTCTAGCAAAGACGTGCCAAACAGTGGCCTCTGGCGGAACTCCCATGTCAGGCTGCGCAAGGAGAGTGCATTGAGCCACTGACTAAGGAGAAGCTTGTCGCCTGCATCGGATGCTTTGAACTGCACCACCACACCGCCGGCAGTTACTCGCAAATCAATTGCCAACGTGCACGCTGAAGGGCGACACTTCTCCAGCGCCTCTCTGACATCCTCGAGCTGAATTCCATCAATCCCTTTGTTTTGATGCGCTAGGAGAATGCATATTGTGTTCACAAAGACGAGATCGCTAACTGTGACACCTTCTAAGAACTCTCGGAAGAGCGCAAACATATCGCTCTGCACCTTCGCACTGCCGACACCAAAGGTCACTTGTGCCTTCACCTTCTGTGTCTCACGTTCGCGGCGCCGACGGTCCCTTGCCTCAGTGTCCATGACAATGTTGCGCACAGGCACTAGCTCAGCGACAAAGGGCACACGGCGGTCTAGCTCGTCACGTAACGCACGACAGCGCTCAGGGGAACAGTAGCGTTGAAGCTTCCCAACAACATACGACGCCAACGATTTCCAGTCCCGCTCATTTGCAGCTGTTTCAATGCCACCAGAGAGAACGGCATACTTGAAAGTGGCCGGTATCCTTGGTAGCTGTCCGTTAAAGGCTTTTACAATTGTCAGCGAGAGGAGCTCGCGTTGCTGCGGTCGGTAAGGCACCCGAAACATGTTACCGGTACTGCTGGCGAGGCATGCCACACCACACGAGTACGGCGTCACTGGCTGGAGGTCAATCGCAACGACACATTGAAAGCCTGGTGGTGGGTCATCTCGGTGCAGCGCAGCCTGGATGACATCCTCCACGTTCACCACGGTCGTGGCGTAGGGCTCAATCATGTGCGACTCACACGGATACACGTAGCTCTGTGGGTCGCCTTGAGGGCCCTTCGCTCTGTAGCGCTCCTCGTACTCCCGTGTGACGCCAATTGCGCGCCGAAGCTCACGCGACAGCAGCTGGTTCATCATTTCCCACTCGCCAACAAGGTTCTCCCTAGCAAAAGACTCCTCCTCCTCCATTTGCTGGCAGAGGGAGTTTAGCGCACTCTCGAGCTGTTGCTGCTCGAGCGCGGCCTCCTCCGGCGTCTTCTTCTTCGGTCGGGGAGCCAAAGAAGCCTTCTTCGCCTTTTTCTTCGGCTTCTTCACGGGCACCATGGCCCTCTCCTCCCTCATTTGCGCCATTAGCTGTCGGAACGCGCCACTTTCGTCGCACTCCAACGATGTACGCTGAGCCTGCTCCTCGATGTACATCCCCAACGACTCAAACCCGAAGATCGGTGGCTGGCGAAGGCCCAGTGCACCACCGTAACCACTAAGGTAAATGAAATTGGACTTCGTTGTATCCGTCTGTGAAATAGCGCGTAGCATCGTTGCCATGTCAGGGTCCTCTAGCGTCGTCACTTCGTAGCCTTGCTGTCGGAGCGCCTCGTCAAGCAGACTTGTGACCCCGTTTATTGCCGGCACGCCAGGACACCGCGGATGGTGAAGGGTAATGAGCAGCGCGCAGAGGGATTCCTTCCTCTTGACAGTCGCATTCCTACGAATCGTGCGGATCTCCTCGACCTTCCGGTCATCCAGGCTGCGCTGCTCACTTTGCCGCGAGGCCTCGAGCCTCCCTACACAACCACGCCAATTTCGCTGAATCAGCAGAACAGCGTTCTCGCGAACGCCGTCCAACAGCTTCTTGCTGAAGAGTGAGACAGCTGCCGCCTCGTTCAACGACATACGCGGGCGAACACGCTGAATCATATGCAGCGTTGACCCGAACTGGGCATTCACCAGATGCGTGTGAAGTACCACAGGCAAGAACCACGGCCGTCCGCTGTCTTGCAGCCTGCGAATAATGCTATCAGTGAGAACAGACCTGTTTCCAGAATTGAGAGGTCCCAACTTGGCGGTAACATACGGTTTCAGCGTGTCGCTAATGAGCACCGACTCCGCACCTTCAATCATGCGGTTCAACATAAGCTCTCGCCAACCCAGCATTCCCTCCACCATGTACGGGTAGTGCCACCTCAGCATGTTGCAGTCGTACACCGCGTCAGCCGGCCGCTCCGGCTCCCTGAGGTGGAGTACGGAAGCAAGACAATCACCGATGCGCACAGTGATCAGCAGGTGGCCCCGCGGCGCATTGGCTCTTAGTACCGTGTTGATAGACTCCTCCAGCCGCGTCACACTGTCGAATGTGTGGTAGCACTTCGCAGGAAGTCCGTACCACGACTTCCATTGCGCCTCTGTGTGATGGCCGAGAATATGCGGTGTGCACTCCAGCTCGTGAAACGTCCCCGACAGCACGTCGTACAGCGTCTCGTGTACAATCTTCTGCTCATCAAACATGCATGTGAACACCACTGCCGCAACGGAGACGTCGTTTCTATCAAAGATCCGCATTTCAGGCAAGCCGCCATGAGGAAGGTCTTCAGACGTGTCAGCGGGGCCGGGTATCCACACCACGTCGTTTCGGCGCACGGCATTCGTTGCGGAGTCGATGAGCAGTCCGTGGTTGTGATGACGCGAGCGGTCCTGCAGCACGTAAGCTCCGGGACCTTCATTCATCTCGAGAGTCACGTAGGGGTATCCGCGCAAGGAGAGGTAGAAGTGGTCAATATGACCATAGAAAGGGCGTTGGATTTTCCAGTTGCGTACGTTGTGTCCGCCAACCGCGATCCAGTTGTCGTAGCTTACGAAACGCGTCGGGCCCTCTCTTGACACGAAAAGCAGATCCTGCAGTACATCATCCACCTTCACAATAAAATTGTTTGCCTCACTGTCGATGCACCGCCACACGAGCTTGTGCCACTGGCCATCCATCAAGTTCTGCCGCTCGGTGCCGCGGAGTAGCGCAGAGCAGCATGCACCGAATGCGTCCACAATGTAGAAAGTAGTGTGGAGTTCATGGTAACGTAGCCGTTCCTTTGAAATGACGGGTTCTGAGTTCAGCACAATCCCCAATTCTTGCATCTTGAAGTTGCTATCTGTCACGCCCAAGAGCGTCATCATGCGCGACGAGACATCGGTGCGAAAACACAACTCGATTCGCCAGTTGTGCATCAGCTGGCCAAAAAGCGGCAGCGTTCCGACGTTCATGACTAGGCTGCCGTCAAATGACGGAGCGCACCGCGGCGCCGGCTCCTCCACAGCGCGCAAGTTCAACAGTGTCTCGTGGTGGTCAGCAGGAATCGTGCGCATCACCTCTTCCAGTGTTCCGGTCGCGACGGCAAAAAGCGGCCACCGGACAATTGGGTGTGAGGGATACACGCCTGATGAAAACCGAAGTTCCGCAATGACTCCACGAAATACCAAAGCTGGCAAATTCCCCTCATCAAGATAACCACCTACGAAGAGGCGATGTGGCCACGGGTTGAAGGCGATGGGATGCTCTTGCTGCATGAGTTGCATGTCAATGGAGCGCCCGTCCACCTCGCATGACAGCTTCCCTTCCTCTAAACTGTGAACACACAACATAATGTGGTGGAAGTTCATACCATCAGTGAGGCCAGCCTTCGCCACCGATGCCACCGCCTCCAGGACTCGGTTGGCGGAGTCGCGAATCACGACTCGGAGGGAGTCTGGCATGTCTTTGTACCAGTTGAGGCTCAGCTGAAATAGCTGGCCGACTTCCTCACGCTGGCCCTCCATGATCTGTATCAGCACTCGTTTGCCGTCCACCGGCTTCAAGTCTGTGCGCACCCAAAAGTCGACTGCCAACTCGCGAATTAGTTCGTCAAAGTTGGGAATTCCTGGAAGTGCCATCACGGACGAAACACCATCAAAGGTGTGCACAGTGATCCTGTCGCCCCAGCCGTTTCCTCGAATGGGCTCACAGTCGTCATCCCCCTCCTGCCCCTGCAGCTCTGTGAGTAGCAACGCAGTGTTTCGTCGCTGCCGCCGCTGAAATAGGGCAGTGTGGCTGCGTGCATTCTTAGACGCCAAGAGTGAGGTCATCCTCGATGCCCGCGGACCACGACTCGCTAAGGGAAACGCCCCGAACGCCTGCGGCATCAGAAAAGACGCGTCAATACGGGGGGGCCTCAGGATGTCATCATGAGCTGCTGAGATGAGTCCATAGCGGTTTGCTGCAGTTGCCTGCCTGTCCGCAGGGTGCACGTAGTGGTATTCCTCTCGCAGATTAGCAATCTTCCTACGCAGTTTCTTGGACAATCGCACGCTGCCTCCACCCTCCTTCGCCATATCGCACTCGTGCAACTTTGTTCCGCCCATCTCCGCCGCGTCCCCCTCGCCCGGGGTCACGTTCATCTGCAGAAGTCGCTGCATCTGCTTCTCCTTTGCGATTTCATCCGCGACGATCTGCATTCCGTACTCTGCTGATGATCGGACTGCCTGCAGAAAGGCCATTAGGATGGACTCCAGATACTGATCGACGTTGGCACCTCGGTGGACCAGAGTGATGTTCTCTCTTCGCTGAACACACTGCGAGATGTCCTCGAACACCCACTGCAGTGCCGCTGACTCTTCTTCATTGCCTCTGTTCACAACACCATCTAAGGGCGTAGCAAAAAAGCGGGGCGCTACAGGGTACTGGGCGACTCGAAGCTGCGCCTCGATCTCCTCTGCGGATGGCTGTGCGTCCTTTCGACTCTCGTAAATAACGGCGACACGATTCTCAAAGGTCGACCATGTGTAACATTCTTCATCCTTTGCCTCCACCTTCCGGTCCCCTTTGCCTCCGTCCTTGCGAGCCGGCTTTTCAACAGAAAAGAAAAGAACCATAGCCCACCCCTCGCAGTTTCGGTGACTAAACGGGAAGGGCAGAGCCCAGAGAGAGGGCAACAAAGCTACTGGTCAGTGTAAAGAATATGAACGCGCCGAGATGCTGGAGTGCGCACGGGGTGAACTAAGGGTGCACACATGCACAGCACAAAATAAGAGGTTGCTTTTGGTATTTTCCGCTGCCCCCCAATGTATGTGGAGAACGCTACTAACGGTCTCGAACAGCATTGTGTTCAAATGCGTGTGTGTGTGTGTGTGTGTGTGTGTTTCCACAAGGGATACGCCAAGGAAGATGGCATCGAGCAAACATGGAAAAAGGGTAAAGCAAGGATTTTGATCGACGCACAACCTTCTCCTAGCGTGAAGCCATGTGCACAAAACGTGCTCAAGCGCAGCGACACCACCCACCATTTGTGGATCGGAGCCGACGAAACAGCTGTCGCGTTGCATTTCGGCACACACGGCCTCGACGTACCTCCGCCACTTCTTATTTCCATGCCTTGCTTGCACGGTGATAAAGAAGGTCTAACGAACCTAAACCTATCACATCGTCATCCAAAAAAAAAAAAAACGAAAAAAAAAGACGCTAAGATTAGCCCACTTGTGGTGTACATGAAGAAACAAACGAAGCAGATTTTACATCTTTTTCTTGCCCTTTTTTTTCTTACCAGCCTGGGACCTAGTAGCGCTAATGACAGCGATTTGCTTGTACACAACCGGGTCGGCACGCTCGCTAATCCTCAGCGCGGTGACGTGCTTGCTTGCTTGCAGTGACTTGAGTAGGCATTCGCTAGCACTGGGAGTGATGCTGCACATATTCAAGTCCAGTACACGTAGAGCCGTGCCGCACTCCATGGCTTCGCAAAGTGCTAGCACGGCGTCCACGTCGCCTGTGAACGCGGTATCGGCTAGATCAACGTCCTCCAGCTTCGAGCTCACACAGATTGCCTTGGCCACCTCCTCCACACCTTTGTCGCCGATCGCGTTACCACGCAGCGATAACACTGTCACGTTAGACTCCTTTACGATTCGCGACGCAATGTCTCCCATTCCAACCACGGTAAGGCCACAATACTGTAGAGACAGAGACGTCAACGTGTTGTTCCACTGCAGAGCTCCGCAAAGCTCTCGCACTCCCGCATCCTCCAGCGGGTTGAAGTCGAGGACAAGCCTTGTCACTGTTGTGTTGCTTCGTAGGTAGTTGCCGAGATACCGGCAGCCCCGTGGCCCGATCGTGCAGCCTGGCAGCTCGAGGCGCTGGATGCCAAATGGGTTCCGATCCGGAGGAGGCTGGTACTCGCTGAGAAATTCGCACAGAATCAGGATACCATCGTCCCCGAGCACTGTGTGATGCAGCTGAACTACACGCAGAAAGGGATACGGTCGCAGCGCAACCCGGCAAAGTGTCCTCAAATCGCCGAGCGATACTTCGCCATGAACAAACAATGGAACCTGGGGTACTCCGTCCTGCTCCCCATCCTTCACACGCGCCAGCTCCGCCTTCAACCGCCTCGCAAAAGGTGCAAATGGCTCCCCTAGAGAGCCGCACGCCTCATGCAGGCGACGCAGATCTGTATCGACATGGAGCTCCTGTGCTATGGTTATCACCGGCGCAGAGGCCTTTGAGTCCTTTTTGCCCTGCTTCGGAGGCATATTCAGCCGTCACATCTGTCGAAGCCGGCAACGACATACGCGTGTGCGCACAGTTCATACAGGTCACCCACAGACCAGCAAGAAAACAGACAGAAAAACGAGAGAGAGGCAATAAGCATGTTCATGCTAAGCGTACGGTAACCTGTTGAAGACGCTTGCAGTGTGCCGAATCGAAAGCCAGTAGTGCTTGCTTTGTGCTGGGGGGCACCTATGCAGGAAATGTCTTTTCTTCTGCCTCCCTCCATTTCATCGACACGAACAACTGTGTCCTTACAATCTACTTCTCAGCAGAAGACTAGTCTCTAATGCGATTTCCGTTGCCTCCACTTATGCTACCGTACATGGTCAAAAAAGAAATAGACACACCTTTAGCAAAAGGCAACACTCGCAACTACAACTGGCGAATTCAGCCATACTATACATTCATCACGCAAACACGAAACAAACTAAACACCAGCACAAACAAAAAGACCAAGATTTCTACTCACACGTACCCTCAAACAGCAGGCTGCGGAGCTCAAGGAGGTCGATCTGATTGCCCTCAACTGGGAGTACTCCTAGAATATCCTCTTCGGTAATCCCATTCTTTTCGTCCTGAGAAAAAAATTGCCTAAGATCCGCCAGAAGCTGCGGAAGCTCGGCCGCATCCATATACCCTGTTCCAGTGGCGTCATATCTGCGAAGGAGGATGTCGATTGGGTCCTGTGGCAGTGCACTTCCCTCCTTTTCAGATCCGAAGGAGATTGCATCCGCCGAACGCGACGATGCTTCTTGCATTCCATTCTCCGTCAGCTGCCCTTCCGAGTCAAACGGTGCTGCATGTCCGCTCAAAATGGCGAAAAAATTAGCACTATATTTGTACACATCAGTCGGCTTGTCGCGCATTACAGCCTTCGTGTACTGCTTCATGATGGTCCCCAGCTCCGCGGGGACGTTTATTTGATCAACGGAGTACATGGAGTTCATTTTTGCTCAGAGCATGAGAAAACCTCACGCTTCACAATTTGGCAATTTCTCTAACGCTCAGTCTACTAGTGTAACCCGGATAACGAGAGCGTGCCTCACCGTTTACACGCAGAATTACAATGCCACAAAAACAGACGAGGGTTTATGAAGTGTGAAATGAAGCAGAACCCAGCATAGACCCTTAATGGGTATCACATAGCAGTCAGCCACAACTGCAATCCACAAATACACACGTGCAAATACTAAGAGGTTTAAGAGTTCGGGACACCTCAAATCACTCCTCTTCCGAGGTATTCGTTTTTCATTTTTTTCTTGTTTGTACGCATACTTCTCCCATCGTTCACCACAACTCCAAAATATGCAGCAATTATTCTATGCAAGACTCAAATGCGTTCAGAACTACGCTAACATGCACATGATCAAACATCTATTACAACAGAGATGAGAAAAAAGCAGCAACACCTCTCATCTTCACTGTACCCCCTTTCACTCAGAGAGGCGAGAAAGCGCCTTGTTTTGATCCAGGATAATTCTATGCATTCTTTCCTTCGCATCTATCGATTCCTGTAGTGACTTTTCCAACTCCAAGACTCTGGAATTGAGAACATTATTGCTTTCAGTAAGCTGCTCACAAGACGCCAAAATTCTCTCATTTTCGTCCACAACCGCCTTCAGCGTTACCCGTTCCTCTTTCAGTGTTTCAGCCTGTTCTCTTCTCTCGGCTGCCTCGCTCAACGATAGTACTTCACGCGCTACAAGGCGCGCATTGGACTCCTCCAACTCCTGCACTTTTGCCTTCTCATTCGAGAAAGATGCTCGCAGTAAGGCCATGTCTGCAAGAAGTGTGTCGCATCTCTGACGCAACAAAAGAGACTCGTTGTCTTTCACAATCACCTGCTTGCTCAACTCACTCAAGCTCTGATGGAGTTCTTCAATGCAGCGCTCTTTCGTGTGCAGAAGTTGAGAAAGCTCCGCGCACTTTGCGTCGAGTTCAGCTACCTCCTGATCACCTCTAGCTAGGCGTTGATGATGATTTTCGTTTTCGTATTCCAGTGATTGGATATCCAGTGTCAGCTGCTGCTCGCGCAAATGCATTGCTCTCAGCTGTTCTTGTAAATATGCCACAGTCTCTTCCTTTGAAGCAAGTCCAGCTCGGACATTATCTAATTCCCTCTCCAGGAAGCGCTGACTTTCCAGAAGCGATTCATTCTCTTGCGCAGATTTTTGATACGCACTCAGTAATTCCTGGACCTCCATGTCCTTCGCCTTCACTGCGTACAGTGCCTGCGCCTCGCGCTCACACAACTGCTGCATTTCAGCACGCAAATTCTCATTTTCGTTTGCAAGTGTGCTCAGTTGCCGATGCGAGTGATTCTTCGTAGCCGACAGCTGCGCTACATCTGCTTCGTACTGGCGCAGCTGCTCCTCCCAGTGGTCTCTATCCCGCTCAATTTGAGATTTTTCCACTAACATCCTCTGCCGGTCCTCATCGAGAAGCCTGAGTTTGTCTCCTAGCGCCCGCTCAGCTGCTGTTTGATCACTGCATCGCTGCTGCAATACACGCAACTGCACTGACAAGCTCTCTACATCCTCTACTGCGATTCGCCTCCGCTCTGTCTCAGTACTCAGTTGATTCTTTGTCACTTCTAACATCGCCAACGCATCCCGCTGCATCGCATTTAAATCCTCCAAGGCACTGCGAAGCTGATCACACTCCCGTGTCTTCTCCTCCAACAGAGTCGCTAGGCTATGCGGTGCTTCGTTATCCTCTCCAGAAGTTGGTAAGGCGTTTTGAAGAGTGCACACCTGACAGGCTTGCGACATCATCTCCCGAGGGGTGGTTTGAGTTTCACCATCACAACGATCTGAGTCACACGATATGCCAATGCTTGTCCTCTCTACACGGTGTCGTTTTGCCTGCTCCGCCAACTCTGAGCTCAGGTGATTCCTTTCCTGCGTCAAAGTCTCGATCGTCATCTTCAGCGCTGCTATTGTCGATGATCGCTCCACATTGCTCTCCTCTAAGCTTCCTTTGACTTTGACGACTTCTTCCTTCCTGCATTTCAGTAATGCCTGCAGTTTTCGCAATTTCGCCTGTAGGTCCGCCCTTTCCATACAAGCAACGCTCTTTTCACTGTTGGCGACAGCTAATTGCTTCTCAAGCAGCTTACATCTTTTACTTGCATCCCCAAACTCACCACGGGATCCAGAAGTGTGCCGAAGATTTTCTAGCTCAACATTTTTCTGTTTGATAGTTTCCTCGTACTGGCTAATCAGTGAACGAGCATAAGCGTACGACTGTGTTCGCGTAGTAGATAGCAGCTGCTCTAGGCGCTCTACCTCTCGATGCAGAAATGCAATTTGAGCCAGGAGATGCGCCACGTGTCCGTCCTTACCTGAACTCTCCGACTGCGAGTGCCCCACATCAACAAGCGACAAGTCATTACCGTGTGCACCAACGGCTGGAGTAGCGGTCATTTTGAATTTCTATGCAGCAGCTTGCCTACCAAATGGTGTACAGCGTACACATACTGTGTCCTGGAAAAAATGGTTCCTCGGACAAAACGCATAAGCCGTGTCGAAAAATTAGAAAAAGAAGAAAAGTGTGAGGAAGACCTTCGACTGGATGAAGAAAAACATATCACTCATGATCATTGAAAAAGGTAACTCAGTACTGCTGTAAAACTCGATTCGGTGATTGCAACATGTCCCCAAGAACTTCGGTGAACACGTCTTTCGCACTGAAAAATACTTTTCCTTCAATTTTTTATAAGCAGTCGTCTTTTTCAACTATACCCAACAAACGCATTAGTACTCCACTTCCTCAAGAGAAAAAACCGTTACTTCCATCAGATTGCAGAGCAGTTCGTGCTCTTCGGTCGGTGAATCTCATAAGCTGAATCAGCAAGCCCCACAACAAGTACGCGCATCGGCTGCGTATGTGAAAATTCCTACCTCTTATAAAATTCTGACCGCTGCTTCTCAAAGAGTTCCTGCTCCAGTTTCTTAATGCGCTGTGAATTGTACGAGTCTGTAGCAATCACCAGAAGTGGAACAGACACCATTCCAACACAAAAGCCACCAAGAAATATGAGCATGATCTTTACAGGAATTCGATTTCGCGGTTTCCGAGACGCGACAAAGGCTGAGAAGCTACCAAGGATAATACCCGCATCCAAGCCGCGTTGCATCGGCTCGCAGGATAAAAAAAATCGCCACTGCTGTGCCAGCGCTCGCCGGCGCGCCTGGCCGATTTCCAAGCCTTCCTGCTCAATGATGTACTGCTTAATGTCCTTGACTTCGGAGTCCGGATACAATATATTTGCATCGCGAGGTGACTGCATCTGCTTCATCATCTTCACTGTCTCTGGAGAGGCTACTTTATACCTCCCAGAACCAACTAAATCTCCTATATTGGTCGACTCTGGAGGATTATCCTCGTAGCGAGGAACAACGGCGCTGGCCGACGTTCTCTCTTTGCTGCTGTTTCCTCCCATAGTCTCTCACGACTCTGAAAATTTGCATGGATCGTTCTGCGTCAAAATTAAAAAGGATCAAATCACAAAAAAAAAGCAACAGAAAAGGGAGCCTTTGTGGAGACCTAGACCTTCATTGAAATATTTGTAGTCTTGTCCGATTGTGAGGCTGTGTCATGATGATCGTCGCTACCGAGGGAGATCCCACTGAATACAGTGATGTGCCTACACAAAGGAAGGCAGAAACCTCACCGAATACCCTGAGGTCACGCATCAGTGTATTTATTACACATCTTTTTTCGAATCTAAAGGAAAGTTTCACAGTCTCTCGTGTCCTCAGGCCCCCTTCCCTCACCATTGACTGCCTCGCCTAGAAGTATACTGGGAATAGCTCGCCGCACGTAAATCTTCAGCAACAACCACAGATGACGGGATAAAAAGCATGCAGGGATATTTACGCGTACTGCAAATCTTTTTATTTTATTTTCATTTTCCGAGAGCTATTATACTCGAAATCACCTACAAAGTTCCAGGTTTAGGAAAAAAAAAGGGCGTTGAACCACACAACAGGTCTGCCAGCACCTACCCTTCAATTTCAAAACATCCACCGCCTACTAGCCTCATCCTTGGCACGCACCCCTTTTCTCCTGACACGTGAAAGCTGGCTAATCCTGTACAGAGTACATGCCAAAACTTGTCAGCAACCTTCTCGGAGCGTACCAAGCATAGCTCATGACAACCAGCCAGACCCACAGCCCTCGCCTTTGTAATCAAGTTCCGCCCCCCCCCCCTCCCCCAACAGTCCCCACATGTCGTCATGCGGTGGTGAAGTCACGGGGCTGCTCTAACGCAAGCGATCGTAAACACAATCCAAATTTCTCCCCTCCACACCATTTATCCAGCTCTTCTACGGCAGCCACAAGGCAGAATTGTACGTGCCTTACTTCTCAACCGCAAACGCAAAGCCATGTATTCTACATTTCTCAGTGGCGCATGCGCAGCATCAATACACTCACACCAACGATAACTAATGAAGAGATGGACATGGAAATCATAGAGGCTTGCACGTAAAAGAAGGGATTCCGCTACCTTGCTTCTCGTCACAGGTTTATAATCACCGCTTGAGCCTACTGAAATCATCCTGCACTGTGCGCTTTTGACTGATACACCATGCTTCACGTATTACCCGCAGCATTCTTTTGCGATAACGTCTATACTCCTCTCACTCTGTAAAAAGTGCTAGAACCAGTCCCCTGTACCTCGTGGATAGATTCCAGCCTGACGCATTCCGAGCGCTACCCAGCTGCCTGTGCACCATCCAAACCCAACATACCCGTCCAGACATGGCACGTGCCTTCTTTGAGGTGGCATTTCAGAGGGCCGTAATGGCCCCATCATTCTCGTGCTACTCCCTGGAACCTTCCTGGGCCAGGAGTCCCACGCGGTTCCTATAAGAAGACTTTCGTCCTTGATAACACCACTAGCACTTTCACACTCCCAGACGTACTGGCCAGGCAGCACTTCATAACCTATCCATGCCCCTCGCTAGTTAGTCCTGAACCACACTTGCTTTTCTAGACATTAGTTTTTTTTTTTAGTAGTCGCGGAATATTCACTATGTCGATTCACCACGTCCAATTGCGTTGTTCACATCACGCAGCTGTCTTTTCTTATTGGAACAGTATAGAAATGTACTGGTCTTGTACGCTGTGAACCACGCCTCAGCAGATGCGCTCGTAAGCATTGGCGGCAAACGCTGCTCTTCCTCTTGGTACACCTCTATCCCACCACCTTCTTCTATTCACAAATAGTCCTCCAACGTAGAGAACGCACGCATGACTGATAACCTTTGGCGCGCGTATTGTTCAGAAGTCTACTTGCTTCCTGTAGTGTCTGCTACACAACATCTCCGTAAGTAATCCGATAAGCACGAACAAAGAAAAGCATCATGCATTGTGTTATGGGATGCCTGTTCAATGGTCGCCTGCACGCCAAACAAAAATAAGGTGTTAACGATGTTTCTCGCCGTACTTGAACAGCATGCATTGCCCA
>CP119834.1:0-14699 GCA_033953505.1 Leishmania tarentolae
CGCAGCGGCTCCGTCATTTTACCAAAAGGCGACATGTCTGCTGCGTCACCCCCACATTGCGCGTTCGTGGGCGCCGCATCGTCGTTTCGGCCGGCACGGCGTGCACCAATGCAACGTCGTGCATGCGGGCCACCCGCACCCACCCTAATCACGGCCTCGCCACCTCAACGCTGTATCGGCCGCCACCGCGAGGCGGCAGTGTGCAAAGTACACGGGACACGAAAGCAGTCACGTGCCAAAGCGCACCTCCGACGGCAGCAGCAGCAGCAGCCACTCGCACGACGCACGCGCACACATCGCGTATGTGCTGCGGCAAGTCGGTGTGTGTCACTAGGTGGTTTGGTAGGACAGCAGCAGGGCGGAGGCTCAGCCGGTATTGTGAAAATCCGAAGGGTGGAGGAGGGAGCGGAAGGCAACCATGGCAAAACGGGCACGTGAGAAGTGCAGCACAGCAGGAGCCGCGCACCCGCCTGACACAAAGCAACGTCCAAGGAGGCAGCGGTCGGCGTTCGTGGTGCGGCACCTCCTGTCGAGGATCGGAGTGCCTCAGCCCTCACAGAATTAAAAACAGAAAAAAAAAACGTACAGGAAATAAGAGGAAAGAAACAGCAAAGCAACACGGAAAAGGGAGTAAGGAAAAACCCCTTAAGCCGCGACCGCAATCAAGGAGGCTGCCAAGACTGTGCTGGCGATGGCGACAGGGGCGACCGTGCTGGCAGAGTTGCCCACGCGTTCGCACACGCCCTCCTCCAATTTGTAGCCATCATTGCATGTGTCGCAGGTGAGGCGGTTACTGCACGTCTTACAGTTGCGGTCTTTGCATGCCGTGCATCCGCCGTCGACGGCGGGTGCGCCATCGGTGCACGAGGTGCAGGTGGAGGCGTTAGTGCACGCCGTACAGCCGGTTTGTGTGCACCGCTTGCACGTCTTATCATCCAAATAAAAGCCCTCCTCGCATACGGCGCACTCCGTATTGCTCCCAGCAGCACAGGAAGCACAGTGTTCGGCGGTGCACGTACCATCAGCTCGCACGACCATGGCGGTCGCCAGCAGAAGGGTAAGCGCGAGGAGGAACTTGGGGGCCATGGTTGTTGGTGGTGGAGACGGGCTCTGTGTAGTGGTGCTTTGTGGGAAGCTTAGATGAAAGGCGGTGTGCGTGAACGAAAGTAGAGCGGAAAGCGTGCGAGGTGGACTTCTGAGGGGCGTAGTCGGCAGCAGCAGGTGACGTGTGTGCGTATGCGCGCCCCAGGGCGTCCAGCTCGGAGCCGGCACAGACAAGTGGAGGAAGAGAGGCGAACGTAGGAGGGAGGCAGTGGCGAAGAGGGCGGGCACCGTCTGGGAAAAAGACAAGAGTGCTGTCGTGTCATGAAGGCGTATGCAGGTGTGGCGCTCTGCGACTCCGTTTCTGCGCGTGCCGATTGGACTTTGATTTTCGCATTTTGTACTTCAGGAGGCTTTCAGCCTGGGAAGGAAGTCGTCGAAGGGAGAAACGAACAACAGCTCAAAGTACGACGCTCGCTCACTGCTGAGAGCCCCGTCGTGAGATACATAATGAGCCAAAGAGTGACAAAAAGAAAGAGCACACGCATACCGCCATTTCTTCATGAGGGACTCACCCATTCCTGCACCCTCAGTCCGCTCCCTCTCTCTCTCTCTCTCTCTCTCTCTCTCTCTCTCTTGCTCTCCGCCGTCGCATCTCACGGTGTAATCCGCTGTTCCACACGCGGTGCCATCACGTCCACTCCGACGCACGACGAAGGAGTCAAACGGAGATGGGGTGGCGGGGGATGAAGGAGCAGCGGGAAGGAGCAGCAGAAAGCACAGAGGTACAGCCTGAAGGGGTGATGGCCAAAAGGGGGAAGCTAAAAGAGGTCTAAAATAGTGCTAAGAAGGGGGTGCCAGGCTCAGTCAGCTTCGCTCTTCTCTTTAACAGGCTCTGGGGAGGCTCGCTCGCTGCGTGCATGCATGCTGACCTGCAGGCCCCGCTGGTGTTCACGAGAAGGAAGATGGGCATAAACGCATGGTCGCGCTCCGCACACACGAAGCATATGCTGCACTGATTTCTCTGCTAAGGGGAACGCAGAGCCATGAAAGCCAACGGTTAGAAAAATGCGGAATAGCCACGTCTTCAGTTTGGAAGTCGACTAAGATGAGAAGAGTGGCGTTGCGAGTGCTTCCGGAAAGGAATAGGGCAGAAACAAGAGAGAGCGCAGCGACTCCGGCGTTTTACCAAAAGCCGACATGTCTGCTGCGTCACCCCCCACATTGCCGCGTTCGTGGGCGCCGGCATCGTCGTTTCGGCCGGCACGGCGTGCACAATGAAACGTACGTGCATGCGGGCCATCCCGCACCCACCCTAATCACGGCCTCTGCCACCTCAACGCTGTATCGGCCGCCACCGCGAGGCGGCAGTGTGCAAAGTACACGGGACACGAAAGCAGTCACGTGCCAAAGCGCACCTCCGACGGCAGCAGCAGCAGCAGCCACTCGCACGACGCACGCGCACACATCGCGTATGTGCTGCGGCAAGTCGGTGTGTGTCACTAGGTGGTTTGGTAGGACAGCAGCAGGGCGGAGGCTCAGCCGGTATTGTGAAAATCCGAAGGGTGGAGGAGGGAGCGGAAGGCAACCATGGCAAAACGGGCACGTGAGAAGTGCAGCACAGCAGGAGCCGCGCACCCGCCTGACACAAAGCAACGTCCAAGGAGGCAGCGGTCGGCGTTCGTGGTGCGGCACCTCCTGTCGAGGATCGGAGTGCCTCAGCCCTCACAGAATTAAAAACAGAAAAAAAAAACGTACAGGAAATAAGAGGAAAGAAACAGCAAAGCAACACGGAAAAGGGAGTAAGGAAAAACCCCTTAAGCCGCGACCGCAATCAAGGAGGCTGCCAAGACTGTGCTGGCGATGGCGACAGGGGCGACCGTGCTGGCAGAGTTGCCCACGCGTTCGCACACGCCCTCCTCCAATTTGTAGCCATCATTGCATGTGTCGCAGGTGAGGCGGTTACTGCACGTCTTACAGTTGCGGTCTTTGCATGCCGTGCATCCGCCGTCGACGGCGGGTGCGCCATCGGTGCACGAGGTGCAGGTGGAGGCGTTAGTGCACGCCGTACAGCCGGTTTGTGTGCACCGCTTGCACGTCTTATCATCCAAATAAAAGCCCTCCTCGCATACGGCGCACTCCGTATTGCTCCCAGCAGCACAGGAAGCACAGTGTTCGGCGGTGCACGTATCATCAGCTCGCACGACCATGGCGGTCGCCAGCAGAAGGGTAAGCGCGAGGAGGAACTTGGGGGCCATGGTTGTTGGTGGTGGAGACGGGCTCTGTGTAGTGGTGCTTTGTGGGAAGCTTAGATGAAAGGCGGTGTGCGTGAACGAAAGTAGAGCGGAAAGCGTGCGAGGTGGACTTCTGAGGGGCGTAGTCGGCAGCAGCAGGTGACGTGTGTGCGTATGCGCGCCCCAGGGCGTCCAGCTCGGAGCCGGCACAGACAAGTGGAGGAAGAGAGGCGAACGTAGGAGGGAGGCAGTGGCGAAGAGGGCGGGCACCGTCTGGGAAAAAGACAAGAGTGCTGTCGTGTCATGAAGGCGTATGCAGGTGTGGCGCTCTGCGACTCCGTTTCTGCGCGTGCCGATTGGACTTTGATTTTCGCATTTTGTACTTCAGGAGGCTTTCAGCCTGGGAAGGAAGTCGTCGAAGGGAGAAACGAACAACAGCTCAAAGTACGACGCTCGCTCACTGCTGAGAGCCCCGTCGTGAGATACATAATGAGCCAAAGAGTGACAAAAAGAAAGAGCACACGCATACCGCCATTTCTTCATGAGGGACTCACCCATTCCTGCACCCTCAGTCCGCTCCCTCTCTCTCTCTCTCTCTCTCTCTCTCTCTCTCTCTTGCTCTCCGCCGTCGCATCTCACGGTGTAATCCGCTGTTCCACACGCGGTGCCATCACGTCCACTCCGACGCACGACGGAAGGAGTCAAACGGAGATGGGGTGGCGGGGGATGAAGGAGCAGCGGGAAGGAGCAGCAGAAAGCACAGAGGTACAGCCTGAAGGGGTGATGGCCAAAAGGGGGTGGCTAAAAGAGGTCTAAAATAGTGCTAAGAAGGGGGTGCCAGGCTCAGTCAGCTTCGCTCTTCTCTTTAACAGGCTCTGGGGAGGCTCGCTCGCTGCGTGCATGCATGCTGACCTGCAGGCCCCGCTGGTGTTCACGAGAAGGAAGATGGGCATAAACGCATGGTCGCGCTCCGCACACACGAAGCATATGCTGCACTGATTTCTCTGCTAAGGGGAACGCAGAGCCATGAAAGCCAACGGTTAGAAAAATGCGGAATAGCCACGTCTTCAGTTTGGAAGTCGACTAAGATGAGAAGAGTGGCGTTGCGAGTGCTTCCGGAAAGGAATAGGGCAGAAACAAGAGAGAGCGCAGCGACTCCGTCATTTTACCAAAAGCCGACATGTCTGCTGCGTCACCCCCACATTGCCGCGTTCGTGGGCGCCGGCATCGTCGTTTCGGCCGGCACGGCGTGCACAATGAAACGTACGTGCATGCGGGCCATCCCGCACCCACCCTAATCACGGCCTCTGCCACCTCAACGCTGTATCGGCCGCCACCGCGAGGCGGCAGTGTGCAAAGTACACGGGACACGAAAGCAGTCACGTGCCAAAGCGCACCTCCGACGGCAGCAGCAGCAGCAGCCACTCGCACGACGCACGCGCACACATCGCGTATGTGCTGCGGCAAGTCGGTGTGTGTCACTAGGTGGTTTGGTAGGACAGCAGCAGGGCGGAGGCTCAGCCGGTATTGTGAAAATCCGAAGGGTGGAGGAGGGAGCGGAAGGCAACCATGGCAAAACGGGCACGTGAGAAGTGCAGCACAGCAGGAGCCGCGCACCCGCCTGACACAAAGCAACGTCCAAGGAGGCAGCGGTCGGCGTTTGTGGTGCGGCACCTCCTGTCGAGGATCGGAGTGCCTCAGCCCTCACAGAATTAAAAACAGAAAAAAAAAACGTACAGGAAATAAGAGGAAAGAAACAGCAAAGCAACACGGAAAAGGGAGTAAGGAAAAACCCCTTAAGCCGCGACCGCAATCAAGGAGGCTGCCAAGACTGTGCTGGCGATGGCGACAGGGGCGACCGTGCTGGCAGAGTTGCCCACGCGTTCGCACACGCCCTCCTCCAATTTGTAGCCATCATTGCATGTGTCGCAGGTGAGGCGGTTACTGCACGTCTTACAGTTGCGGTCTTTGCATGCCGTGCATCCGCCGTCGACGGCGGGTGCGCCATCGGTGCACGAGGTGCAGGTGGAGGCGTTAGTGCACGCCGTACAGCCGGTTTGTGTGCACCGCTTGCACGTCTTATCATCCAAATAAAAGCCCTCCTCGCATACGGCGCACTCCGTATTGCTCCCAGCAGCACAGGAAGCACAGCGTTCGGCGGTGCACGTATCATCAGCTCGCACGACCATGGCGGTCGCCAGCAGAAGGGTAAGCGCGAGGAGGAACTTGGGGGCCATGGTTGTTGGTGGTGGAGACGGGCTCTGTGTAGTGGTGCTTTGTGGGAAGCTTAGATGAAAGGCGGTGTGCGTGAACGAAAGTAGAGCGGAAAGCGTGCGAGGTGGACTTCTGAGGGGCGTAGTCGGCAGCAGCAGGTGACGTGTGTGCGTATGCGCGCCCCAGGGCGTCCAGCTCGGAGCCGGCACAGACAAGTGGAGGAAGAGAGGCGAACGTAGGAGGGAGGCAGTGGCGAAGAGGGCGGGCACCGTCTGGGAAAAAGACAAGAGTGCTGTCGTGTCATGAAGGCGTATGCAGGTGTGGCGCTCTGCGACTCCGTTTCTGCGCGTGCCGATTGGACTTTGATTTTCGCATTTTGTACTTCAGGAGGCTTTCAGCCTGGGAAGGAAGTCGTCGAAGGGAGAAACGAACAACAGCTCAAAGTACGACGCTCGCTCACTGCTGAGAGCCCCGTCGTGAGATACATAATGAGCCAAAGAGTGACAAAAAGAAAGAGCACACGCATACCGCCATTTCTTCATGAGGGACTCACCCATTCCTGCACCCTCAGTCCGCTCCCTCTCTCTCTCTCTCTCTCTCTCTCTCTCTCTCTCTTGCTCTCCGCCGTCGCATCTCACGGTGTAATCCGCTGTTCCACACGCGGTGCCATCACGTCCACTCCGACGCACGACGGAAGGAGTCAAACGGAGATGGGGTGGCGGGGGATGAAGGAGCAGCGGGAAGGAGCAGCAGAAAGCACAGAGGTACAGCCTGAAGGGGTGATGGCCAAAAGGGGGTGGCTAAAAGAGGTCTAAAATAGTGCTAAGAAGGGGGTGCCAGGCTCAGTCAGCTTCGCTCTTCTCTTTAACAGGCTCTGGGGAGGCTCGCTCGCTGCGTGCATGCATGCTGACCTGCAGGCTCCGCTGGTGCTCACGAGAAAGGAGATCGGCATAAACGCATGGTCGCGCCCCGCACACACAAAGCATATGCTGCACTGATTTCTCTGCTAAGGGGAACGCAGAGCCATGAAAGCCAACGGTTAGAAAAATGCGGAATAGCCACGTCTTCAGTTTGGAAGTCGACTAAGATGAGAAGAGTGGCGTTGCGAGTGCTTCCGGAAAGGAATAGGGCAGAAACAAGAGAGAGCGCAGCGGCTCCGGCGTTTTACCAAAAGCCGACATGTCTGCTGCGTCACCCCCCACATTGCCGCGTTCGTGGGCGCCGGCATCGTCGTTTCGGCCGGCACGGCGTGCACAATGAAACGTACGTGCATGCGGGCCATCCCGCACCCACCCTAATCACGGCCTCTGCCACCTCAACGCTGTATCGGCCGCCACCGCGAGGCGGCAGTGTGCAAAGTACACGGGACACGAAAGCAGTCACGTGCCAAAGCGCACCTCCGACGGCAGCAGCAGCAGCAGCCACTCGCACGACGCACGCGCACACATCGCGTATGTGCTGCGGCAAGTCGGTGTGTGTCACTAGGTGGTTTGGTAGGACAGCAGCAGGGCGGAGGCTCAGCCGGTATTGTGAAAATCCGAAGGGTGGAGGAGGGAGCGGAAGGCAACCATGGCAAAACGGGCACGTGAGAAGTGCAGCACAGCAGGAGCCGCGCACCCGCCTGACACAAAGCAACGTCCAAGGAGGCAGCGGTCGGCGTTCGTGGTGCGGCACCTCCTGTCGAGGATCGGAGTGCCTCAGCCCTCACAGAATTAAAAACAGAAAAAAAAAACGTACAGGAAATAAGAGGAAAGAAACAGCAAAGCAACACGGAAAAGGGAGTAAGGAAAAACCCCTTAAGCCGCGACCGCAATCAAGGAGGCTGCCAAGACTGTGCTGGCGATGGCGACAGGGGCGACCGTGCTGGCAGAGTTGCCATCGCGTTGGCACACACCCTTCTCCAATTTGTAGCCATCATTGCATGTGTCGCAGGTGAGGCGGTTACTGCACGTCTTACAGTTGCGGTCTTTGCATGCCGTGCATCCGCCGTCGACGGCGGGTGCGCCATCGGTGCACGAGGTGCAGGTGGAGGCGTTAGTGCACGCCGTACAGCCGGTTTGTGTGCACCGCTTGCACGTCTTATCATCCAAATAAAAGCCCTCCTCGCATACGGCGCACTCCGTATTGCTCCCAGCAGCACAGGAAGCACAGCCTTCGGCGGTGCACGTATCATCAGCTCGCACGACCATGGCGGTCGCCAGCAGAAGGGTAAGCGCGAGGAGGAACTTGGGGGCCATGGTTGTTGGTGGTGGAGACGGGCTCTGTGTAGTGGTGCTTTGTGGGAAGCTTAGATGAAAGGCGGTGTGCGTGAACGAAAGTAGAGCGGAAAGCGTGCGAGGTGGACTTCTGAGGGGCGTAGTCGGCAGCAGCAGGTGACGTGTGTGCGTATGCGCGCCCCAGGGCGTCCAGCTCGGAGCCGGCACAGACAAGTGGAGGAAGAGAGGCGAACGTAGGAGGGAGGCAGTGGCGAAGAGGGCGGGCACCGTCTGGGAAAAAGACAAGAGTGCTGTCGTGTCATGAAGGCGTATGCAGGTGTGGCGCTCTGCGACTCCGTTTCTGCGCGTGCCGATTGGACTTTGATTTTCGCATTTTGTACTTCAGGAGGCTTTCAGCCTGGGAAGGAAGTCGTCGAAGGGAGAAACGAACAACAGCTCAAAGTACGACGCTCGCTCACTGCTGAGAGCCCCGTCGTGAGATACATAATGAGCCAAAGAGTGACAAAAAGAAAGAGCACACGCATACCGCCATTTCTTCATGAGGGACTCACCCATTCCTGCACCCTCAGTCCGCTCCCTCTCTCTCTCTCTCTCTCTCTCTCTCTCTCTCTCTTGCTCTCCGCCGTCGCATCTCACGGTGTAATCCGCTGTTCCACACGCGGTGCCATCACGTCCACTCCGACGCACGACGGAAGGAGTCAAACGGAGATGGGGTGGCGGGGGATGAAGGAGCAGCGGGAAGGAGCAGCAGAAAGCACAGAGGTACAGCCTGAAGGGGTGATGGCCAAAAGGGGGTGGCTAAAAGAGGTCTAAAATAGTGCTAAGAAGGGGGTGCCAGGCTCAGTCAGCTTCGCTCTTCTCTTTAACAGGCTCTGGGGAGGCTCGCTCGCTGCGTGCATGCATGCTGACCTGCAGGCTCCGCTGGTGCTCACGAGAAAGGAGATCGGCATAAACGCATGGTCGCGCCCCGCACACACAAAGCATATGCTGCACTGATTTCTCTGCTAAGGGGAACGCAGAGCCATGAAAGCCAACGGTTAGAAAAATGCGGAATAGCCACGTCTTCAGTTTGGAAGTCGACTAAGATGAGAAGAGTGGCGTTGCGAGTGCTTCCGGAAAGGAATAGGGCAGAAACAAGAGAGAGCGCAGCGGCTCCGGCGTTTTACCAAAAGCCGACATGTCTGCTGCGTCACCCCCCACATTGCCGCGTTCGTGGGCGCCGGCATCGTCGTTTCGGCCGGCACGGCGTGCACAATGAAACGTACGTGCATGCGGGCCATCCCGCACCCACCCTAATCACGGCCTCTGCCACCTCAACGCTGTATCGGCCGCCACCGCGAGGCGGCAGTGTGCAAAGTACACGGGACACGAAAGCAGTCACGTGCCAAAGCGCACCTCCGACGGCAGCAGCAGCAGCAGCCACTCGCACGACGCACGCGCACACATCGCGTATGTGCTGCGGCAAGTCGGTGTGTGTCACTAGGTGGTTTGGTAGGACAGCAGCAGGGCGGAGGCTCAGCCGGTATTGTGAAAATCCGAAGGGTGGAGGAGGGAGCGGAAGGCAACCATGGCAAAACGGGCACGTGAGAAGTGCAGCACAGCAGGAGCCGCGCACCCGCCTGACACAAAGCAACGTCCAAGGAGGCAGCGGTCGGCGTTCGTGGTGCGGCACCTCCTGTCGAGGATCGGAGTGCCTCAGCCCTCACAGAATTAAAAACAGAAAAAAAAAACGTACAGGAAATAAGAGGAAAGAAACAGCAAAGCAACACGGAAAAGGGAGTAAGGAAAAACCCCTTAAGCCGCGACCGCAATCAAGGAGGCTGCCAAGACTGTGCTGGCGATGGCGACAGGGGCGACCGTGCTGGCAGAGTTGCCATCGCGTTGGCACACACCCTTCTCCAATTTGTAGCCATCATTGCATGTGTCGCAGGTGAGGCGGTTACTGCACGTCTTACAGTTGCGGTCTTTGCATGCCGTGCATCCGCCGTCGACGGCGGGTGCGCCATCGGTGCACGAGGTGCAGGTGGAGGCGTTAGTGCACGCCGTACAGCCGGTTTGTGTGCACCGCTTGCACGTCTTATCATCCAAATAAAAGCCCTCCTCGCATACGGCGCACTCCGTATTGCTCCCAGCAGCACAGGAAGCACAGCCTTCGGCGGTGCACGTATCATCAGCTCGCACGACCATGGCGGTCGCCAGCAGAAGGGTAAGCGCGAGGAGGAACTTGGGGGCCATGGTTGTTGGTGGTGGAGACGGGCTCTGTGTAGTGGTGCTTTGTGGGAAGCTTAGATGAAAGGCGGTGTGCGTGAACGAAAGTAGAGCGGAAAGCGTGCGAGGTGGACTTCTGAGGGGCGTAGTCGGCAGCAGCAGGTGACGTGTGTGCGTATGCGCGCCCCAGGGCGTCCAGCTCGGAGCCGGCACAGACAAGTGGAGGAAGAGAGGCGAACGTAGGAGGGAGGCAGTGGCGAAGAGGGCGGGCACCGTCTGGGAAAAAGACAAGAGTGCTGTCGTGTCATGAAGGCGTATGCAGGTGTGGCGCTCTGCGACTCCGTTTCTGCGCGTGCCGATTGGACTTTGATTTTCGCATTTTGTACTTCAGGAGGCTTTCAGCCTGGGAAGGAAGTCGTCGAAGGGAGAAACGAACAACAGCTCAAAGTACGACGCTCGCTCACTGCTGAGAGCCCCGTCGTGAGATACATAATGAGCCAAAGAGTGACAAAAAGAAAGAGCACACGCATACCGCCATTTCTTCATGAGGGACTCACCCATTCCTGCACCCTCAGTCCGCTCCCTCTCTCTCTCTCTCTCTCTCTCTCTCTCTCTCTCTTGCTCTCCGCCGTCGCATCTCACGGTGTAATCCGCTGTTCCACACGCGGTGCCATCACGTCCACTCCGACGCACGACGGAAGGAGTCAAACGGAGATGGGGTGGCGGGGGATGAAGGAGCAGCGGGAAGGAGCAGCAGAAAGCACAGAGGTACAGCCTGAAGGGGTGATGGCCAAAAGGGGGTGGCTAAAAGAGGTCTAAAATAGTGCTAAGAAGGGGGTGCCAGGCTCAGTCAGCTTCGCTCTTCTCTTTAACAGGCTCTGGGGAGGCTCGCTCGCTGCGTGCATGCATGCTGACCTGCAGGCTCCGCTGGTGCTCACGAGAAAGGAGATCGGCATAAACGCATGGTCGCGCCCCGCACACACAAAGCATATGCTGCACTGATTTCTCTGCTAAGGGGAACGCAGAGCCATGAAAGCCAACGGTTAGAAAAATGCGGAATAGCCACGTCTTCAGTTTGGAAGTCGACTAAGATGAGAAGAGTGGCGTTGCGAGTGCTTCCGGAAAGGAATAGGGCAGAAACAAGAGAGAGCGCAGCGGCTCCGGCGTTTTACCAAAAGCCGACATGTCTGCTGCGTCACCCCCCACATTGCCGCGTTCGTGGGCGCCGGCATCGTCGTTTCGGCCGGCACGGCGTGCACAATGAAACGTACGTGCATGCGGGCCATCCCGCACCCACCCTAATCACGGCCTCTGCCACCTCAACGCTGTATCGGCCGCCACCGCGAGGCGGCAGTGTGCAAAGTACACGGGACACGAAAGCAGTCACGTGCCAAAGCGCACCTCCGACGGCAGCAGCAGCAGCAGCCACTCGCACGACGCACGCGCACACATCGCGTATGTGCTGCGGCAAGTCGGTGTGTGTCACTAGGTGGTTTGGTAGGACAGCAGCAGGGCGGAGGCTCAGCCGGTATTGTGAAAATCCGAAGGGTGGAGGAGGGAGCGGAAGGCAACCATGGCAAAACGGGCACGTGAGAAGTGCAGCACAGCAGGAGCCGCGCACCCGCCTGACACAAAGCAACGTCCAAGGAGGCAGCGGTCGGCGTTCGTGGTGCGGCACCTCCTGTCGAGGATCGGAGTGCCTCAGCCCTCACAGAATTAAAAACAGAAAAAAAAAACGTACAGGAAATAAGAGGAAAGAAACAGCAAAGCAACACGGAAAAGGGAGTAAGGAAAAACCCCTTAAGCCGCGACCGCAATCAAGGAGGCTGCCAAGACTGTGCTGGCGATGGCGACAGGGGCGACCGTGCTGGCAGAGTTGCCATCGCGTTGGCACACACCCTTCTCCAATTTGTAGCCATCATTGCATGTGTCGCAGGTGAGGCGGTTACTGCACGTCTTACAGTTGCGGTCTTTGCATGCCGTGCATCCGCCGTCGACGGCGGGTGCGCCATCGGTGCACGAGGTGCAGGTGGAGGCGTTAGTGCACGCCGTACAGCCGGTTTGTGTGCACCGCTTGCACGTCTTATCATCCAAATAAAAGCCCTCCTCGCATACGGCGCACTCCGTATTGCTCCCAGCAGCACAGGAAGCACAGCCTTCGGCGGTGCACGTATCATCAGCTCGCACGACCATGGCGGTCGCCAGCAGAAGGGTAAGCGCGAGGAGGAACTTGGGGGCCATGGTTGTTGGTGGTGGAGACGGGCTCTGTGTAGTGGTGCTTTGTGGGAAGCTTAGATGAAAGGCGGTGTGCGTGAACGAAAGTAGAGCGGAAAGCGTGCGAGGTGGACTTCTGAGGGGCGTAGTCGGCAGCAGCAGGTGACGTGTGTGCGTATGCGCGCCCCAGGGCGTCCAGCTCGGAGCCGGCACAGACAAGTGGAGGAAGAGAGGCGAACGTAGGAGGGAGGCAGTGGCGAAGAGGGCGGGCACCGTCTGGGAAAAAGACAAGAGTGCTGTCGTGTCATGAAGGCGTATGCAGGTGTGGCGCTCTGCGACTCCGTTTCTGCGCGTGCCGATTGGACTTTGATTTTCGCATTTTGTACTTCAGGAGGCTTTCAGCCTGGGAAGGAAGTCGTCGAAGGGAGAAACGAACAACAGCTCAAAGTACGACGCTCGCTCACTGCTGAGAGCCCCGTCGTGAGATACATAATGAGCCAAAGAGTGACAAAAAGAAAGAGCACACGCATACCGCCATTTCTTCATGAGGGACTCACCCATTCCTGCACCCTCAGTCCGCTCCCTCTCTCTCTCTCTCTCTCTCTCTCTCTCTCTCTCTTGCTCTCCGCCGTCGCATCTCACGGTGTAATCCGCTGTTCCACACGCGGTGCCATCACGTCCACTCCGACGCACGACGGAAGGAGTCAAACGGAGATGGGGTGGCGGGGGATGAAGGAGCAGCGGGAAGGAGCAGCAGAAAGCACAGAGGTACAGCCTGAAGGGGTGATGGCCAAAAGGGGGTGGCTAAAAGAGGTCTAAAATAGTGCTAAGAAGGGGGTGCCAGGCTCAGTCAGCTTCGCTCTTCTCTTTAACAGGCTCTGGGGAGGCTCGCTCGCTGCGTGCATGCATGCTGACCTGCAGGCTCCGCTGGTGCTCACGAGAAAGGAGATCGGCATAAACGCATGGTCGCGCCCCGCACACACAAAGCATATGCTGCACTGATTTCTCTGCTAAGGGGAACGCAGAGCCATGAAAGCCAACGGTTAGAAAAATGCGGAATAGCCACGTCTTCAGTTTGGAAGTCGACTAAGATGAGAAGAGTGGCGTTGCGAGTGCTTCCGGAAAGGAATAGGGCAGAAACAAGAGAGAGCGCAGCGGCTCCGGCGTTTTACCAAAAGCCGACATGTCTGCTGCGTCACCCCCCACATTGCCGCGTTCGTGGGCGCCGGCATCGTCGTTTCGGCCGGCACGGCGTGCACAATGAAACGTACGTGCATGCGGGCCATCCCGCACCCACCCTAATCACGGCCTCTGCCACCTCAACGCTGTATCGGCCGCCACCGCGAGGCGGCAGTGTGCAAAGTACACGGGACACGAAAGCAGTCACGTGCCAAAGCGCACCTCCGACGGCAGCAGCAGCAGCAGCCACTCGCACGACGCACGCGCACACATCGCGTATGTGCTGCGGCAAGTCGGTGTGTGTCACTAGGTGGTTTGGTAGGACAGCAGCAGGGCGGAGGCTCAGCCGGTATTGTGAAAATCCGAAGGGTGGAGGAGGGAGCGGAAGGCAACCATGGCAAAACGGGCACGTGAGAAGTGCAGCACAGCAGGAGCCGCGCACCCGCCTGACACAATGCAACGTCCAAGGAGGCAGCGGTCGGCGTTTGTGGTGCGGCACCTCCTGTCGAGGATCGGAGTGCCTCAGCCCTCACAGAATTAAAAACAGAAAAAAAAAAACGTACAGGAAATAAGAGGAAAGAAACAGCAAAGCAACACGGAAAAGGGAGTAAGGAAAAACCCCTTAAGCCGCGACCGCAATCAAGGAGGCTGCCAAGACTGTGCTGGCGATGGCGACAGGGGCGACCGTGCTGGCAGAGTTGCCATCGCGTTGGCACACACCCTTCTCCAATTTGTAGCCATCATTGCATGTGTCGCAGGTGAGGCGGTTACTGCACGTCTTACAGTTGCGGTCTTTGCATGCCGTGCATCCGCCGTCGACGGCGGGTGCGCCATCGGTGCACGAGGTGCAGGTGGAGGCGTTAGTGCACGCCGTACAGCCGGTTTGTGTGCACCGCTTGCACGTCTTATCATCCAAATAAAAGCCCTCCTCGCATACGGCGCACTCCGTATTGCTCCCAGCAGCACAGGAAGCACAGCCTTCGGCGGTGCACTCACCATCAGCTCGCACGACCATGGCGGTCGCCAGCAGAAGGGTAAGCGCGAGGAGGAACTTGGGGGCCATGGTTGTTGGTGGTGGAGACGGGCTCTGTGTAGTGGTGCTTTGTGGGAAGCTTAGATGAAAGGCGGTGTGCGTGAACGAAAGTAGAGCGGAAAGCGTGCGAGGTGGACTTCTGAGGGGCGTAGTCGGCAGCAGCAGGTGACGTGTGTGCGTATGCGCGCCCCAGGGCGTCCAGCTCGGAGCCGGCACAGACAAGTGGAGGAAGAGAGGCGAACGGAGGAGGGAGGCAGTGGCGAGGAGGGCGGTAGTGAAAGTGCACGCGTACTAAACAGCTGTGTGTTTTTCAGAGGATCAGTCATGGTGTATGGAAGCAGCGGTACACCCTTCTTCATG
>CP119834.1:15197-26685 GCA_033953505.1 Leishmania tarentolae
TGTGTCTTCCTCCATCCTCTGATGTTGCAGTGCGTGCTCACTGTATGCCGTCGGAAAGGGAGAGATTAAACCGCGGCACTCACGGATGATGCGCTGCTTCTAGGGTGCAAAATACTCCTTTCCTCGCTCGTGCATGTGCACACCAAATGTGCAACCATGATCAGTGTCAGTCTTGCCATATTGTGTATCTCGGCGAACGCGAAAGAGAGAGACAGAGGCAGCAGTAGATGCCAACTGAAACGGCGAGGGGTATAGTCATAGCCCCTGCACTGCAGCCTAGAGGGCAGGCACGAGTGTCCTTCTTTGCGCTCAGCATCGGCCATGTATTCTGTCTTTCTGGCGATATTGGGTGGCTTGGAAGAGAACAGACATGTACGAGAAAGCAGGTGGCTGGTGAACAGGCGCGCACACACACGCGCAACCTGAGAGCGCGCCCAGGTAACTAAAGCCCCTCCCCCCCCCCCGAAATGCAGGAGCAGACGTACGAAGAGAGGAGTATAAGTAGCGAACATTATAGAGGAAAAGAGAGGAAGCCAAAGCAGACAGGCCGGAGCCCGGCAGACTGGCAGGAAGGTCTTGCTGCACACGTTGACAGAGTGCGTGCAGCACCGGAAACCAATGCAGGCACACACACGCACATGAACAAAAAGGGAAACAGGCACACGGCCGCGTAGTCCTGTGGCATTCAGAGGGGAGAAACGGGGAAAACAAAGCCAAGGTCAGCAGTGCCGATAGCAGATGCATGTGTAGCCACGACAGCAGTGGAGGCGCGAATCGGAATAGCGGCACTACCTTCCGTGTTTGATTTTTACTCGCTTGTAAGCAACTGTCATTCAGCCGTATTTCCTGTTGTGCTGCATGTTTGACACTCCACCCTCTCCTCCCTCCCCACCTCCCTGTCTGCATGAAGTGGACCCGCAATTTCTCGTGAGTATGTATGTGTGTACGTGTGTGTGTGTGTGTGTGTGTGTGTGCCGCTATTGATGCATCAATGGGTGTCACTCGCGCTGCTTTTGTTGTCCTCAGGGGTCGCGTCGTGTTCTGAACACGTCCGCTTACAGAAGATGATGGCAACACGTACGGGTATCTCTTGGCCAAGCGTTGTGGACAAGACTTTGGGTCGTTACAGGCAGACATGCATTTGTTGCAGAGCAGGTGTTAGGACTTTTTGTCCGTAGCAGTTGTCGGGAAGCGGCCCACATTGGCAGTGAACCAGCGGTCGGAGTCGTCGTCGTCGTCTCACCTCATCACCCAGTAGGTGAGCCCTTAATGGTGGTCTTGGAGAATAGCCTGTGACAGGCGCCCTGCGTTGTTGTGAGGCTCTCAGACCGCTGCAGCGAGAGCACATAGTGAGCATGCCAGAGACTCTCGGTGCTGACGCAATGGACGCGCAGCGTCTCATTGGTGCCTACCTCCTCACTCCCCTGAGAAACTGTTGCACGGTCCCTTCGTCAGATCGCCGCTGCCGCAGTGAACGAGCTCGTCCCCCCTCTTCCAGTGAACGTGGGAAAGGGTTCGTGAGCCCTCCTCCACAAGGACGTGGTTGCCCTTGAGGACGGTAATGAGAAAGGAAGTGTGGTGCCGCACTCGAGGAAGTTGCAGCAAAGTCGGAGATGGCGCAGCCCAGCATGTCATTGTAGACCTCCTTTCCGTGGCATCCCCTTGTCTTTCAACCCTTCAGGCTCCAGCTGGGGAAGGGTCGGAGGTTGAGATCGTTCACTGGAGCAAACGTCTCGGCCTCGCGTATGGCATGGTTGATCTCGGTATAGTTCACAGAGAGCTAAGGGGTGATGGGAAAGAGGTGGCAGTGGTGTGCACCTTCGTGAAGGCCGTGCGGGTGGCAGAGGGCTTCTACAGCTTCAGTCGTCTCCTGCAAAGGACGTGACGGTCAAGCTGGCATCTGAAGAAAAGAGCTCAGAAGAGATGGGAGACATGGAGAGAAGTCTGAATAACAAAGGAACAAAGGCGTCTTTGCACGTGTAGCGCACATGCCATATCGGCAGCGTTAGAGTCCCAATCTCCTTTTAGCTCAGTGCAAAACAGACTGAGAGAGGGGAAGAGTGGTGAACATCGTTTTCTACATGATTTATGTGTGGGTTTATGTGTGGGCGCAACGCCAAACAGAGCAATGCTGCAAGGAAGCGCCTTGTCCAAGAAAGGCGCAGTAAGCACACAAATATGTTTGTACTAGATGCACGAAAAAGCAGCTCTCATGTGGCCACGTGTTTCTTGCCTAAACAAGAATATATCGCTGCATGACACCTGCAAATCCTTTTCTTCTCTCTTTGTGGGAAAGGTGTAGTGAGATTTACTTTACAGGGCATCATCAGTGCAGATGCCCCTTATGCGGCAACGAAGAGCGCACGAAGCAAGAGGAAACTGAATAGGAGGGAAGAAGCACGGCAGAAGCGTAGAGCACAGGTTATCAGGGACTCAGCCACACATGAACACAGGCACAACCCCAACCTGTGGGTTCGTCAAGTGGGCAGTACACTTCTCTCTCATTCTGTTGTTTTAATATCCTTCACTCCGGTCCACCTGCAAGGGTCCAAAGGCGAGCACACCGCTGCCTAGGGGTACGAGCATCACAGGGAGTAGTTGAAGCACCCGCACACCTGTTCCTCAGAGTATATGGTGCGTGCCCCAGTGTTGACGCCAAGCAGAGAAAGAAGAGGGGGAGACAAAGGATTGCAGTAGACACACGCACAACCCATCTGGTCCTCTCTGCACGCTAGACGTAGGCGTAAAAGAATAAAAGAGAAAACACACAAAAATGGCGGCGCCCGCATGGGCACACGCAATCTGTTTCTCTCATCCATCGTAAAAGCGGGAGCTGAATTGAGAGCGGGGAGCCATCAGCATGAGCATGTGCTTGCTGGTATCTTGCTGCATATGGCTACTGCGCTCTCCCACTGGTTTCGGACTTTGCTGCACTCACACAACGCTGTGTTCCCGTCTTATTGAGCAGGGCGCTGGGGGACCGAGTTAGTGAGAAGGAGGGCTGGTAAAGGACGAAGGTGAGAAGAAAGAGAGAAAGGGGTACGTGGCATGCTCTCCTTCCCCTTTCGTGGTCACCCATCAAAAGACACGCACATTGGAAGTAAACATCATGACGAATAACAAAAAAAGACACGGGCAGCCCTAACGAGACAGGTGAATGGAAGCGAGCGACTGGAGTCTTTTTTTTATCCAATTCGTTATGCCATAGAGCATGACCTCAACTTCACTGTACCCCCACACCTTTCACAGGTCCATCACGCTGTGCTGAGGTGCACGCAAGTGCTACCACAACACCCACGTGGTCACCGCAGCACGGCCCCTCTGCCTCACACGCTACCCGCCCCTGCCTCGCAGGTCGCCTCACAGCCGCTCCCATGGTGCCAGGAGCTACGTGATGCGTCCACCTCGAGGCGCCTCAGGCGCCCCGCACCACTAGGTAGGGTAAGAGGCGTTCCAGCAACGGTGACACTTTGCCCATGATATGAATGCCACACGCCTGCTCGCCGCCGGTATCAGCAGCGATACATCGCTACTGGTTTCCTGTACGCCGCGGGTGATGGTCACTGGCATCACGTGAGGCGGCTCGGCATTGGTAAGGCTAAGGAGCTGCTTAGCTTCCCACAGAAAGTGGCGGTACCGAGCCCTAGCACCGAGCACTGAGGTGTGTCCCCACGCCAGCAGGGCAGGCAGAAAGGAAGAGCAAAAACAGGAAGGCACGCAGACAGGCAAATATATCGCAAAGGGACGGGAGAATCATGACATGGAAGAAACTGGGGAGGAGAGATGTGACTTCCGCGCCGAGGTGGCTCCACGGAGAGCTAAAAAAGAGAGAGCTGGGCAGAAAAACAGGAAAGGTGCCAACAGGCGGGGAGGAACGAAAAAAAAAAAAAACGAAGGAGGGACCGATTGTCTGACCAGAGCTGCATGTGCTGGTAGTGACACGCGGCCTTTCCATCGCCACCTCGAGCAGTGGTACGATTTAACAGGACAGCGCGCAGCGCACTGCATCGTTGATTCCGTCTCCATCTTTCATACGCATTTCTTGTATCATGTATCCTTCCTGATGAAGCCGTAGAACACGCTGATGCCCTCAGAAGGAATGACATAGCGACATTCCCTCCACGTCTCGCACAGCATCTCGACGAGGGATCGGTTGTCCGTGACGTAAGCATCGCCGATGATGTCCTTGATGTGGTGGCGCGTCACCTCGATGGCGTGGTAGAAGGGCATCTGGCTAAAGAGGTGGTGTACGACGTGGGAATTGTTGATGTAGTGCAGCCACCCATTAATGATGAAGCCGTAGTCGCGGTCGACTGTGGCGATGGCGCCGCGCACAAATGACCAGTGCTCGTGGCTGTAATGCGGGATGCGCAAGTCGGAGTGCTGGAGGTAGGTGACGTAGAGCAGCCAGAAATTCGTCCAGAGGTACGGCACGACGTACCAGCAAAAAACGTTGTATGCGCCGTACTGGTAGGAGCAGAGGCCCAAGATGAAGAGCGCTGCCACGATACCGACGTTGGAGAGCACGATGTCGGGCCGGTCCTCTTTGTTGAACAACGGAGACGAAGGCTCAAAGTGATTGGTGCGACGACCGTAGTCCTGACTTGCAATGTTGGCTAAGAGGTAGGCTGGCCAACCAAAGGTGAAAATGACAAACATATTCCACAGCATTACCAGCGGTGTCTCCTCGACCAGGTCAATCACACGTTTCTCCTTGCGTGGAACAAACGCCGTATCCTTGGTGAGGTGGTTTGTGTGCTTGTGGTGGTTGCCATGGCTGATGCGCCAGCTGTGGTACGGGACGAGGATGGCGGAGTCGAGCAGCAGACCGACGGCGTTGTTCAGTAAGCGGTGCGAGCTGAAAGCCTGGTGACCGCACTCGTGTGCGAGCACAAAGATAGCGAAGCCGTTGAGGCCTTGTGCTATCCCGAACACAGTCCACGCCGCAAACTTCACGGCACCGACAACGATCCAGCTGACAATGTTCGTACCAGCCACACCATACACGGCGCCCTCGAAGACAGTCAACACCGGCATCACTGCACGATACATTATGAAATATAGCACCAGTACCTGGAAGATGTCGCGGAAGACATAGTACATACCCCACACGGCCGACCGTTGAAAGTACTTGGCAGGGATTTGGTCCTGGATCTGCTTGATGGTGAGCTCCTTCGGTGGCACCACTACATCCACGTCCTTCTTGCGCCCCGCCTTGAGCACAGATTTCATTGCTGCAAAGGAAACTTGGCTGAGGAAGTGTGTGTACGCGTACGGGAGGCGATGCGTATGGGTTATATTGAAAATAATGCGAATAGCACGGTGAGACCCTTCGTCTCGCTTTGCGTATCTTCGTTGTCGTACGTTGCGGGGGCGTTTGAGTCTTTCAGGAACACGGTGTACGTGTGTGCGTGTGTGTGTGTGTGTGTGCGTCCTGTGAAGCTGTTCAGCATGTGAAGAGACAAGAAAAAAGGGAGAGGCGATGGAGTGACAAGAAGAAATGAAGAAATGGGTGTCGCATGTGACGACGCGGCACTGATGATAATACGCCGGTATGTACCTCCTCACACGCAGATTGTTCTTGATTGTGTCTCGTGCTCGCACGAGCATGCAACGCTTTCGAGTGCAGGAGAGGGAAGTGAGCTTTACAGGTTTGTGCGTCGGTAGACGTGAAGCATCCATAAAAGGAGAGGGCTAAGGCCTTCTTGGAGCCCTCGACCTCCTCCGTAATACCTCGCTAAAGCCCACTCACTCCCACACAAGAGCCGAGCGAGAGGACGCAAGGGGAGTGCTCAGCACTCTGTGCCGTACCGTTTGCCAGTTGCACAGTGTGTGGCATCGCGCATACGGCACGGACAGCGGCATGCAGTGATGGGGTACAGAACCATTTAGTACGTTTTTTTCGTACGTGCTCTGTTTTTCGTTTTGTTTACGGAACAACAGGCCTCACCGAGGTCAACACTGCACAACAGAGATGGTCGAGCCCGCGAGGAAGAGAGAAAGGCCAGAGAAAGAAAGAGCCGGAGAGAGGCGCGCCTCTGTTAGGGTGTCCGCTCGAATCAAACTAAAGAAAACGAAGGAAAGAAAAATAACTACGACAACAAAAGAGTGAAGGCACACTGAAAGGAGGAGGAGCGAACGGGCAAATGAAAAAAAGGCGTTTTTTCACCTCTCGGGCAGGTGGCGAGAGAGATGCGGGGCGCCCTCCACTACATCACATACACGGTCAGCATAGGAGTACTGGGAGTCACCTAAGCCTGCGTGTTTGCGTGTACTCGTGTGTGGGTGCTGGTTAGTGCAGGCATTTTGATCTCTTCTCCTTCATGCCTCGCTTCTATGTAGTTAGGTAGATGGGAAAAAATGAGGGGCAAGGGGTAAGGGTATGATCCGAAAGCAGTAGTAGTGTGCCTTCGGCTATACAACGATAGCCCCTCCACCCTCAGCCATCCCCGAAGGGAGCTGGTACGCATGGACAAACGTAATAACTGTGGTTTTATATCATACTTGTTTTTCCGGGAGCACAGTGATAATGCCTCCTTCTCTTTTATTCCCCTTCTCAACGCACCGCGGCATCAAACACATGCAGACTCCTCCTATTGTTGCAGTCTTTGTGCACTTACCTGAGAGAGGGCCGCCGTAGCGCACACTTCTTTTAGCTCACCGCTGCCAACATCCTCAGATTGCTGCAGTCTAGCACCTGTTGCTTCCATGTCCGTGTCACATACAAAGCAATCGCACTAGCAAGCAGAACGTACACGCACGAAGAGACATCACATATGTATATATATATATATATACGGCGTGCATGCGCACGAAGCAAGTGACAGTCACAAGCGTCCTCCTGTAGCAATGTGGAGGAGCCGCAGGATGAGAAGAGGGTGAAATGATTCGTTAGTTCATTGCGTTGTTGCGTTCCCTCAATCACGCAGGAGAGGTCAGAAAAGAATTGTGTATATTTCTTTTTCCTGGTAGGGTCTCAACGTGCATCAATGGCAGTACTGCCAATGCGGTGCGGAGAGAGGAGAAAGAGACACATACATGCGCATGCACAAGTGTTCATACGAAATAAAACGACAACGAATAAAACAGAAAATGGGAAGGGAGGAGTTCGCTATGTAAAAGTACGTATGTGGCTGGTGCAGAAAGGGAAAAAGACAAACAAATAATACTGAAGGATGTGAAATTATCGTTGAAAAGATCAAGATAACATATAAAATGGTACTTGAGGGCATGCGCACACACACACACACACACACCAACGGAGATGGGGAGAGAGGTGCAGACAAAGATTCTGATAGAAAAGAAGGAAGGAAGTTTGAAAAAGAAGGAGAGCACAACGCAGAAAAAAAAAGGTACAACGACGAGACGAAAGAGAAGGCATTACATGCCGCTCATTTCGCTTTCTTCCCTCTCCCCAGCGCCCCATTGACGGCAGCTGTGATGATGCATTTTACAGAGAAGTGAGAGAGTGAGCCGTGTAGTATACTGCTTGGCTCTCCTTGGCAGTGGCTTTATCGTTGAACCCGTCCTTAGACACACACACAGCATGGACCGCAAATCCAAAAATAAGGCGCACACGCAAAAATAAAAAAAAATGGGGTAACAGAAATCCCAGGGGAACGTAAGTACTAAAAATGAGTAACGCGCGTGCGTTACGTCACAAGACTTGAAACGCTGCATCGCTTCTTCCGTGTATCCTCTCCTGCAAGCATGTGCCACGCGTAAACACATACGTCCGTATAAGGGAGAGAGCATAGAGAGGCGAGCACGCAGTCACTTGTTCAGTGGGGGAGGGGTAAGGGGGTCACGCACAGGGGCAAAAACAGAGCTGCCTTCCTTATTTGTATCCACTTCAGTGATGCGCAGCCTCATGAGGTGCAGCACCCCCAAGCAAAAAAGAAAAACACACACAAGCAAGAAAGAGCTTTGAAGAAGGTCGCATATACAGAACAAGAGTACACGAAAGAAAGAGGGAGATGCGGCGGCGTAGTGCAGGGTCTTCAGGTGCCTGCGGGGCCGGTACCGCCTTGCGCTCCTTGTCAAGCATATTAACAAAAAAAAAAAGGAGGAACAATAGATGCGTACCTGTGACTGTATCTGTGGTACACATAAACAAGCGGTACAGAAAACACACGTAGAAGGCGAAACGAAATCAAAAAAAAAAAAAACAGCCCACACGCATGTGTAGGACGCGCATATCGCAACACCGACGACTACTGCTGCACCTCCGAATCTGGCAGAGATTTGCGTTGGGGCTTGGCGTGTGCATCCGACGTTGCGTGAAACTTGTTGAGCCACTTCTGGAAGATGGACAGTGCCTCGACATCCTTTGGGTCGATTGGATCGCAGATACGGGTGTTAGGGATGAACAAAATCACTAACGGAATGGCGATTAGCGGCGTGATGAAGTGGCCCGTGATGAGCAGCCAGCGCAGGTTGCTGAAGTCACACGGAGGGCTGGAGGAGAGAGGCCACACTGTCTCCATCAAAATCGCGCCAATTGTGGTGGACGTCGATGCGCCCACGTTGCTGAAGCTCGCCAAGATTGCAAACATTGTGCTCTCGTACCCTTTCGGGCAGAGGCGCGAGATGAGCATGTTCAGTGGCATGAAGTTGAGCATGTAGCACACCTCGTACACGATAGCGTCACCCATGATGTACATGGCGTGGTCCGGGATGCCGATGTACAGGTTCCAGCGCTCGACAATGATGATGTCAAAGACGCTCGCGAGAATCTGGACCAGGGTGGTGCAGATCAGCGTGACGCGGTAGCTCTTCCTCGAGAAAACGCGAGCAAACAGGTACACACCAAGCACGCCGGCAATGTTGCCAATGACGGCGCCGACTGTATTATAGAAGGTCTGAGAGAAGTGTGGCCCGTCCGGCAGACAGCTGGCATCCGACATGTAAAAGTTGTCCGTCCCGCCTGAGATGAGGATGTAGCACACCTGCTGGCACCACCCGAAGAAGTTCGCCTTCATGATCGTCATAGGGATGCAGAGGAAGCCAGTTGCACACAGGATAACCGAGATGCCGGCACAGCCATAGAGCAGCTGATAAGTCGTACCCATGATGTTGAGTACCGTCAACGCAATGACGCCAGCCGTCATGATGGCCCCATAGACGGCAGTGGAGACGTTGCGAGAGATGATCTCCTTGTTCACTCCAAAGATGCCGCACATGCAACTTGTCGCAACAAAGTCGTACTCGACCACATCATCGTCAAGTTCTCCAAAGTTTATCAGTTCGCTGCCGCTGTTCTGGGGAGAGGATTCGTGATACGGCATCGTGGACTTCCCTGTGCTCTTGCCCGTGGCGATAGTGTGCGTACCCACACCTTCCTTGATCGGCTCCGAGTCTCCCGCCTGCATCTGGGCCTCTTGCTTCAGCAAAAAGATGTAGTCCTCCTTGCGCTCGTCCACGTTTTTCTTCTCGCCATACCAGTTGAAGATGAAAAACAATACACAGAATGCCTGTAGACCTGCGGAGAGAAATATGCCGATGGTGGGGCGGCCCGAGTCCGACAGCGGACCTTGAATGGCCGACGCGATGATCGAACCCACCATGATAAGCGCCCAGATCCACGAGATCAGGTCCGCACCAGGAAGAGGGTGGCGCTTGATAAGGCGGCTGTAGTGACCCTCTGACAGCACATCAATGTTTGCAATGCAAAAGGTAGAGATGAAAATCATCGCACCCGCGATGCCAGCGCTCGACGGCTTGAACGGTAGAACGCCGTACACGATAGCGCACACCGCACCGGCAATGCATGACAAGGCCATGTACCACCTTTTCGTGTAGCCGAAGAAGGCGAACGTGTCACTCAAAATGGCTGTCAGCGGCTTGATGGAGAAGCCCAAGGAGCCGATGCCGGAGATGCGCTGGTACACTGCTGTTGTGACCCCGTAATTCTTCATGAACATGGCGTACTTGGAAGAGTTAATCAGCGTCCTCGCCAGGCCTTTGCTGAGGATGTACACAACGCCCAGAGACAGCACGCACTTCGGCCCAAACGGTACCACCGCTGTTCCAAAGATCGGAAAGTAGCGCATGAACGGGGAGGCGTTGAAGAGCGCGGTGGTGTCCGGGTGCACGTAGCCCTTGTCGTCCTCCCCCAGCTGCTTCTGGGGTGGGATTGTGCAAGGCATATCATCGGTGCTGACAACGTTTCCGGTCTTCTCATCAACGTCCATGGTCATTCGATGTGTAGATGTGGGGGAGTGGGTGTACAATGAAGAGGCCAGGGGCTGCGATAAGAGAGGAACGGGCAAGAACTTAATTTGCTGTCGTGGAAGGTGAGTGGGTCAATAAAAGAGTGAATGAGTCTTACTGAAAGAAAAACAAAATGGGGAGCAGTGTGCTCGTGTGTGCGCCGTTTTATCTGTCGGAGCACAAAGGGCGAGGCAGGTTTGTGCAGAGCAAAATAAATAAAAATGCAAGGCGCACGTAGTGGAGAGAGTGTCAAAAAAATAAAAAGAGTTCATCTTGAAAGCAGGACAAGCCCTGCGGAGAAAAGCGAAGTGTGTGTGCGCGCACGCATTTAGGACACACACACACACACACCATGTATCCGTGAGGCGCACTCAATGTTGCATCATCACAGTTGAAATAAATGAACGACGTGGCCTACTGTGGGCACAGGCAGTTGCCTCCCCCCCCCCTCACCCTTGACTCTTCGAAAAGGTGTGCAGGGCTCATGCATACGCATGGAAGCGCTTGCCCTGAGACACGCACGTTAGGCGAAGGCATCGCGCATCTTTTCCTGGGCTATTCTTTGTTGATAAGTCACTAGAACTCATTCAGGCTCTCAGAAGAAAAGGAAAAGACGCTTGGGAGTCTCCAAGTGCAGCAGCTTCCGAAGCATGTCACGCAGCGTTTGCATGTGTTGTCCTCTCCTCACGCAGCCGCGCAGTAACTGCCTGAAGTCCTTTCTCGTCATGGAGACGCGATCATGTACCTCTCAAGTATCACACTGCCTTCTTGCCTTGCTCTCTCTGGAGATAAATGGATAAAGAAAAACACGGGCTTTTTTCTTACTTCTGATTCCCTTTTTAATTCATCTTTAAAGGAGGTGCACCGCAACGAAGGGCCTTGCTCATCATACAAGCGTACATCGGAGCAAAACAGGGTGCCCACACATATAGTCAACTGGAGTGTAAGAAAAAAATGACCACACGAGTAAAACGGCGTATACCATCATATCTTTCTCTCCACTGTCCAAGCACGTTTGAAAGGAAAGGAGTGGTATGTGTTAAAAGAAATCTTAGCCCGATGTGTTTCTCCTTCAACTTCGACTTTCCGACGACAAGCCATATGGGAAGAGGAAGAAACAAGCCAGAGAGAGATGAAACGAGCTGAGCAAGAAAAAATATACAGACACGCAAAGAAGCTAGGAGAAGGACAAGAAAGAGGAGAGGCCCACTGCAAGTCTTTAAATTCCTCGCTTTTCGCTCTCTCGGTTCTTCATCGTGGGTTGAAGTTTGTAGCA
>CP119834.1:26785-199285 GCA_033953505.1 Leishmania tarentolae
GTAAAAGCGGGAGCTGAATTGAGAGCGGGGAGCCATCAGCATGAGCATGTGCTTGCTGGTATCTTGCTGCATATGGCTACTGCGCTCTCCCACTGGTTTCGGACTTTGCTGCACTCACACAACGCTGTGTTCCCGTCTTATTGAGCAGGGCGCTGGGGGACCGAGTTAGTGAGAAGGAGGGCTGGTAAAGGACGAAGGTGAGAAGAAAGAGAGAAAGGGGTACGTGGCATGCTCTCCTTCCCCTTTCGTGGTCACCCATCAAAAGACACGCACATTGGAAGTAAACATCATGACGAATAACAAAAAAAGACACGGGCAGCCCTAACGAGACAGGTGAATGGAAGCGAGCGACTGGAGTCTTTTTTTTATCCAATTCGTTATGCCATAGAGCATGACCTCAACTTCACTGTACCCCCACACCTTTCACAGGTCCATCACGCTGTGCTGAGGTGCACGCAAGTGCTACCACAACACCCACGTGGTCACTGCAGCACGGCCCCTCTGCCTCACACGCTACCCGCCCCTGCTTCGCAGGTCGCCTCACAGCCGCTCCCATGGTGCCGGGAGCTACGTGATGCGTCCACCTCGAGGCGCCTCAGGCGCCCCGCACCACTAGGTAGGGTAAGAGGCGTTCCAGCAACGGTGACACTTTGCCCATGATATGAATGCCACACGCCTGCTCGCCGCCGGTATCAGCAGCGATACATCGCTACTGGTTTCCTGTACGCCGCGGGTGATGGTCACTGGCATCACGTGAGGCGGCTCGGCATTGGTAAGGCTAAGGAGCTGCTTAGCTTCCCACAGAAAGTGGCGGTACCGAGCCCTAGCACCGAGCACTGAGGTGTGTCCCCACGCCAGCAGGGCAGGCAGAAAGGAAGAGCAAAAACAGGAAGGCACGCAGACAGGCAAATATATCGCAAAGGGACGGGAGAATCATGACATGGAAGAAACTGGGGAGGAGAGATGTGACTTCCGCGCCGAGGTGGCTCCACGGAGAGCTAAAAAAGAGAGAGCTGGGCAGAAAAACAGGAAAGGTGCCAACAGGCGGGGAGGAACGAAAAAAAAAAAGAACGAAGGAGGGACCGATTGTCTGACCAGAGCTGCATGTGCTGGTAGTGACACGCGGCCTTTCCATCGCCACCTCGAGCAGTGGTACGATTTAACAGGACAGCGCGCAGCGCACTGCATCGTTGATTCCGTCTCCATCTTTCATACGCATTTCTTGTATCATGTATCCTTCCTGATGAAGCCGTAGAACACGCTGATGCCCTCAGAAGGAATGACATAGCGACATTCCCTCCACGTCTCGCACAGCATCTCGACGAGGGATCGGTTGTCCGTGACGTAAGCATCGCCGATGATGTCCTTGATGTGGTGGCGCGTCACCTCGATGGCGTGGTAGAAGGGCATCTGGCTAAAGAGGTGGTGTACGACGTGGGAATTGTTGATGTAGTGCAGCCACCCATTAATGATGAAGCCGTAGTCGCGGTCGACTGTGGCGATGGCGCCGCGCACAAATGACCAGTGCTCGTGGCTGTAATGCGGGATGCGCAAGTCGGAGTGCTGGAGGTAGGTGACGTAGAGCAGCCAGAAATTCGTCCAGAGGTACGGCACGACGTACCAGCAAAAAACGTTGTATGCGCCGTACTGGTAGGAGCAGAGGCCCAAGATGAAGAGCGCTGCCACGATACCGACGTTGGAGAGCACGATGTCGGGCCGGTCCTCTTTGTTGAACAACGGAGACGAAGGCTCAAAGTGATTGGTGCGACGACCGTAGTCCTGACTTGCAATGTTGGCTAAGAGGTAGGCTGGCCAACCAAAGGTGAAAATGACAAACATATTCCACAGCATTACCAGCGGTGTCTCCTCGACCAGGTCAATCACACGTTTCTCCTTGCGTGGAACAAACGCCGTATCCTTGGTGAGGTGGTTTGTGTGCTTGTGGTGGTTGCCATGGCTGATGCGCCAGCTGTGGTACGGGACGAGGATGGCGGAGTCGAGCAGCAGACCGACGGCGTTGTTCAGTAAGCGGTGCGAGCTGAAAGCCTGGTGACCGCACTCGTGTGCGAGCACAAAGATAGCGAAGCCGTTGAGGCCTTGTGCTATCCCGAACACAGTCCACGCCGCAAACTTCACGGCACCGACAACGATCCAGCTGACAATGTTCGTACCAGCCACACCATACACGGCGCCCTCGAAGACAGTCAACACCGGCATCACTGCACGATACATTATGAAATATAGCACCAGTACCTGGAAGATGTCGCGGAAGACATAGTACATACCCCACACGGCCGACCGTTGAAAGTACTTGGCAGGGATTTGGTCCTGGATCTGCTTGATGGTGAGCTCCTTCGGTGGCACCACTACATCCACGTCCTTCTTGCGCCCCGCCTTGAGCACAGATTTCATTGCTGCAAAGGAAACTTGGCTGAGGAAGTGTGTGTACGCGTACGGGAGGCGATGCGTATGGGTTATATTGAAAATAATGCGAATAGCACGGTGAGACCCTTCGTCTCGCTTTGCGTATCTTCGTTGTCGTACGTTGCGGGGGCGTTTGAGTCTTTCAGGAACACGGTGTACGTGTGTGCGTGTGTGTGTGTGTGTGTGCGTCCTGTGAAGCTGTTCAGCATGTGAAGAGACAAGAAAAAAGGGAGAGGCGATGGAGTGACAAGAAGAAATGAAGAAATGGGTGTCGCATGTGACGACGCGGCACTGATGATAATACGCCGGTATGTACCTCCTCACACGCAGATTGTTCTTGATTGTGTCTCGTGCTCGCACGAGCATGCAACGCTTTCGAGTGCAGGAGAGGGAAGTGAGCTTTACAGGTTTGTGCGTCGGTAGACGTGAAGCATCCATAAAAGGAGAGGGCTAAGGCCTTCTTGGAGCCCTCGACCTCCTCCGTAATACCTCGCTAAAGCCCACTCACTCCCACACAAGAGCCGAGCGAGAGGACGCAAGGGGAGTGCTCAGCACTCTGTGCCGTACCGTTTGCCAGTTGCACAGTGTGTGGCATCGCGCATACGGCACGGACAGCGGCATGCAGTGATGGGGTACAGAACCATTTAGTACGTTTTTTTCGTACGTGCTCTGTTTTTCGTTTTGTTTACGGAACAACAGGCCTCACCGAGGTCAACACTGCACAACAGAGATGGTCGAGCCCGCGAGGAAGAGAGAAAGGCCAGAGAAAGAAAGAGCCGGAGAGAGGCGCGCCTCTGTTAGGGTGTCCGCTCGAATCAAACTAAAGAAAACGAAGGAAAGAAAAATAACTACGACAACAAAAGAGTGAAGGCACACTGAAAGGAGGAGGAGCGAACGGGCAAATGAAAAAAAGGCGTTTTTTCACCTCTCGGGCAGGTGGCGAGAGAGATGCGGGGCGCCCTCCACTACATCACATACACGGTCAGCATAGGAGTACTGGGAGTCACCTAAGCCTGCGTGTTTGCGTGTACTCGTGTGTGGGTGCTGGTTAGTGCAGGCATTTTGATCTCTTCTCCTTCATGCCTCGCTTCTATGTAGTTAGGTAGATGGGAAAAAATGAGGGGCAAGGGGTAAGGGTATGATCCGAAAGCAGTAGTAGTGTGCCTTCGGCTATACAACGATAGCCCCTCCACCCTCAGCCATCCCCGAAGGGAGCTGGTACGCATGGACAAACGTAATAACTGTGGTTTTATATCATACTTGTTTTTCCGGGAGCACAGTGATAATGCCTCCTTCTCTTTTATTCCCCTTCTCAACGCACCGCGGCATCAAACACATGCAGACTCCTCCTATTGTTGCAGTCTTTGTGCACTTACCTGAGAGAGGGCCGCCGTAGCGCACACTTCTTTTAGCTCACCGCTGCCAACATCCTCAGATTGCTGCAGTCTAGCACCTGTTGCTTCCATGTCCGTGTCACATACAAAGCAATCGCACTAGCAAGCAGAACGTACACGCACGAAGAGACATCACATATGTATATATATATATATATACGGCGTGCATGCGCACGAAGCAAGTGACAGTCACAAGCGTCCTCCTGTAGCAATGTGGAGGAGCCGCAGGATGAGAAGAGGGTGAAATGATTCGTTAGTTCATTGCGTTGTTGCGTTCCCTCAATCACGCAGGAGAGGTCAGAAAAGAATTGTGTATATTTCTTTTTCCTGGTAGGGTCTCAACGTGCATCAATGGCAGTACTGCCAATGCGGTGCGGAGAGAGGAGAAAGAGACACATACATGCGCATGCACAAGTGTTCATACGAAATAAAACGACAACGAATAAAACAGAAAATGGGAAGGGAGGAGTTCGCTATGTAAAAGTACGTATGTGGCTGGTGCAGAAAGGGAAAAAGACAAACAAATAATACTGAAGGATGTGAAATTATCGTTGAAAAGATCAAGATAACATATAAAATGGTACTTGAGGGCATGCGCACACACACACACACCAACGGAGATGGGGAGAGAGGTGCAGACAAAGATTCTGATAGAAAAGAAGGAAGGAAGTTTGAAAAAGAAGGAGAGCACAACGCAGAAAAAAAAAGGTACAACGACGAGACGAAAGAGAAGGCATTACATGCCGCTCATTTCGCTTTCTTCCCTCTCCCCAGCGCCCCATTGACGGCAGCTGTGATGATGCATTTTACAGAGAAGTGAGAGAGTGAGCCGTGTAGTATACTGCTTGGCTCTCCTTGGCAGTGGCTTTATCGTTGAACCCGTCCTTAGACACACACACAGCATGGACCGCAAATCCAAAAATAAGGCGCACACGCAAAAATAAAAAAAAATGGGGTAACAGAAATCCCAGGGGAACGTAAGTACTAAAAATGAGTAACGCGCGTGCGTTACGTCACAAGACTTGAAACGCTGCATCGCTTCTTCCGTGTATCCTCTCCTGCAAGCATGTGCCACGCGTAAACACATACGTCCGTATAAGGGAGAGAGCATAGAGAGGCGAGCACGCAGTCACTTGTTCAGTGGGGGAGGGGTAAGGGGGTCACGCACAGGGGCAAAAACAGAGCTGCCTTCCTTATTTGTATCCACTTCAGTGATGCGCAGCCTCATGAGGTGCAGCACCCCCAAGCAAAAAAGAAAAACACACACAAGCAAGAAAGAGCTTTGAAGAAGGTCGCATATACAGAACAAGAGTACACGAAAGAAAGAGGGAGATGCGGCGGCGTAGTGCAGGGTCTTCAGGTGCCTGCGGGGCCGGTACCGCCTTGCGCTCCTTGTCAAGCATATTAACAAAAAAAAAAGGAGGAACAATAGATGCGTACGTGTGACTGTATCTGTGGTACACATAAACAAGCGGTACAGAAAACACACGTAGAAGGCGAAACGAAATCAAAAAAAAAAAAAACAGCCCACACGCATGTGTAGGACGCGCATATCGCAACACCGACGACTACTGCTGCACCTCCGAATCTGGCAGAGATTTGCGTTGGGGCTTGGCGTGTGCATCCGACGTTGCGTGAAACTTGTTGAGCCACTTCTGGAAGATGGACAGTGCCTCGACATCCTTTGGGTCGATTGGATCGCAGATACGGGTGTTAGGGATGAACAAAATCACTAACGGAATGGCGATTAGCGGCGTGATGAAGTGGCCCGTGATGAGCAGCCAGCGCAGGTTGCTGAAGTCACACGGAGGGCTGGAGGAGAGAGGCCACACTGTCTCCATCAAAATCGCGCCAATTGTGGTGGACGTCGATGCGCCCACGTTGCTGAAGCTCGCCAAGATTGCAAACATTGTGCTCTCGTACCCTTTCGGGCAGAGGCGCGAGATGAGCATGTTCAGTGGCATGAAGTTGAGCATGTAGCACACCTCGTACACGATAGCGTCACCCATGATGTACATGGCGTGGTCCGGGATGCCGATGTACAGGTTCCAGCGCTCGACAATGATGATGTCAAAGACGCTCGCGAGAATCTGGACCAGGGTGGTGCAGATCAGCGTGACGCGGTAGCTCTTCCTCGAGAAAACGCGAGCAAACAGGTACACACCAAGCACGCCGGCAATGTTGCCAATGACGGCGCCGACTGTATTATAGAAGGTCTGAGAGAAGTGTGGCCCGTCCGGCAGACAGCTGGCATCCGACATGTAAAAGTTGTCCGTCCCGCCTGAGATGAGGATGTAGCACACCTGCTGGCACCACCCGAAGAAGTTCGCCTTCATGATCGTCATAGGGATGCAGAGGAAGCCAGTTGCACACAGGATAACCGAGATGCCGGCACAGCCATAGAGCAGCTGATAAGTCGTACCCATGATGTTGAGTACCGTCAACGCAATGACGCCAGCCGTCATGATGGCCCCATAGACGGCAGTGGAGACGTTGCGAGAGATGATCTCCTTGTTCACTCCAAAGATGCCGCACATGCAACTTGTCGCAACAAAGTCGTACTCGACCACATCATCGTCAAGTTCTCCAAAGTTTATCAGTTCGCTGCCGCTGTTCTGGGGAGAGGATTCGTGATACGGCATCGTGGACTTCCCTGTGCTCTTGCCCGTGGCGATAGTGTGCGTACCCACACCTTCCTTGATCGGCTCCGAGTCTCCCGCCTGCATCTGGGCCTCTTGCTTCAGCAAAAAGATGTAGTCCTCCTTGCGCTCGTCCACGTTTTTCTTCTCGCCATACCAGTTGAAGATGAAAAACAATACACAGAATGCCTGTAGACCTGCGGAGAGAAATATGCCGATGGTGGGGCGGCCCGAGTCCGACAGCGGACCTTGAATGGCCGACGCGATGATCGAACCCACCATGATAAGCGCCCAGATCCACGAGATCAGGTCCGCACCAGGAAGAGGGTGGCGCTTGATAAGGCGGCTGTAGTGACCCTCTGACAGCACATCAATGTTTGCAATGCAAAAGGTAGAGATGAAAATCATCGCACCCGCGATGCCAGCGCTCGACGGCTTGAACGGTAGAACGCCGTACACGATAGCGCACACCGCACCGGCAATGCATGACAAGGCCATGTACCACCTTTTCGTGTAGCCGAAGAAGGCGAACGTGTCACTCAAAATGGCTGTCAGCGGCTTGATGGAGAAGCCCAAGGAGCCGATGCCGGAGATGCGCTGGTACACTGCTGTTGTGACCCCGTAATTCTTCATGAACATGGCGTACTTGGAAGAGTTAATCAGCGTCCTCGCCAGGCCTTTGCTGAGGATGTACACAACGCCCAGAGACAGCACGCACTTCGGCCCAAACGGTACCACCGCTGTTCCAAAGATCGGAAAGTAGCGCATGAACGGGGAGGCGTTGAAGAGCGCGGTGGTGTCCGGGTGCACGTAGCCCTTGTCGTCCTCCCCCAGCTGCTTCTGGGGTGGGATTGTGCAAGGCATATCATCGGTGCTGACAACGTTTCCGGTCTTCTCATCAACGTCCATGGTCATTCGATGTGTAGATGTGGGGGAGTGGGTGTACAATGAAGAGGCCAGGGGCTGCGATAAGAGAGGAACGGGCAAGAACTTAATTTGCTGTCGTGGAAGGTGAGTGGGTCAATAAAAGAGTGAATGAGTCTTACTGAAAGAAAAACAAAATGGGGAGCAGTGTGCTCGTGTGTGCGCCGTTTTATCTGTCGGAGCACAAAGGGCGAGGCAGGTTTGTGCAGAGCAAAATAAATAAAAATGCAAGGCGCACGTAGTGGAGAGAGTGTCAAAAAAATAAAAAGAGTTCATCTTGAAAGCAGGACAAGCCCTGCGGAGAAAAGCGAAGTGTGTGTGCGCGCACGCATTTAGGACACACACACACACACACACCATGTATCCGTGAGGCGCACTCAATGTTGCATCATCACAGTTGAAATAAATGAACGACGTGGCCTACTGTGGGCACAGGCAGTTGCCTCCCCCCCCCCTCACCCTTGACTCTTCGAAAAGGTGTGCAGGGCTCATGCATACGCATGGAAGCGCTTGCCCTGAGACACGCACGTTAGGCGAAGGCATCGCGCATCTTTTCCTGGGCTATTCTTTGTTGATAAGTCACTAGAACTCATTCAGGCTCTCAGAAGAAAAGGAAAAGACGCTTGGGAGTCTCCAAGTGCAGCAGCTTCCGAAGCATGTCACGCAGCGTTTGCATGTGTTGTCCTCTCCTCACGCAGCCGCGCAGTAACTGCCTGAAGTCCTTTCTCGTCATGGAGACGCGATCATGTACCTCTCAAGTATCACACTGCCTTCTTGCCTTGCTCTCTCTGGAGATAAATGGATAAAGAAAAACACGGGCTTTTTTCTTACTTCTGATTCCCTTTTTAATTCATCTTTAAAGGAGGTGCACCGCAACGAAGGGCCTTGCTCATCATACAAGCGTACATCGGAGCAAAACAGGGTGCCCACACATATAGTCAACTGGAGTGTAAGAAAAAAATGACCACACGAGTAAAACGGCGTATACCATCATATCTTTCTCTCCACTGTCCAAGCACGTTTGAAAGGAAAGGAGTGGTATGTGTTAAAAGAAATCTTAGCCCGATGTGTTTCTCCTTCAACTTCGACTTTCCGACGACAAGCCATATGGGAAGAGGAAGAAACAAGCCAGAGAGAGATGAAACGAGCTGAGCAAGAAAAAATATACAGACACGCAAAGAAGCTAGGAGAAGGACAAGAAAGAGGAGAGGCCCACTGCAAGTCTTTAAATTCCTCGCTTTTCGCTCTCTCGGTTCTTCATCGTGGGTTGAAGTTTGTAGCACCTCTCTCAATCTTTCTTCAATGGGAGTGCAGCACTGTAAGTTACAAAAGGATGAAGAGGAACACACAGAAAACAAAGAAACGTGCTACGCTGAAAACGTTTCAAAAACACGAAGACGCAAGAGCTAACAGCCGCCCACCAAAAAAAAAAAAAGATGAGGCACGAACGGAGAAACAAACGAGTCGAAACAACACAGTAGGTTACATTAAAACACATGAGCAAGAGACCGAAGCAACGTCCTTTACAGCGAGTGATAGAGGGGGAGCGGGGCAATGGAACAAAAGGAGATCAGTCAGCCTTGCGCAATAAAATTCGTACTAATGGGAGAAGGTGTGTCCATGTGTAATAAAAGTGCGTGCAGAGCTGCATGTCTGTTGTAGGTGCCTGTGAGCGCACACGACAGTGAATGAACCGTAAACACTCATAAGATGGCAAGAAAGACAACTACACACATCTCCCCACAAACAACAGAAACCGCACACATGCGCCACTCTCAAATCAACATGAAGCAAAGAGAAGAAAAGTGTCTGGTGAGCAGCGGGGCTTTCCAAATCTTTCAGCACCAGAAGCTAAGAAGTCACACCATCAAAAAGATTGGGCAAGATAGTTTTCTCACAACGTAAGCATTTAACTGCCACTTTCAGGAGGGCATGCAAAGAAGAGGGGTCTACATGGCAGGGGCGCTAGCACCCTGGGCGAAAAACATGCCGGACACAATGGCTGTGATCACGAGGGTAAACACCCATCCACCGTACATCTTCAGCACCATGAGCCAACGGATGTTCAGAAAGCCGACATCAACCATGCTGACGGCGATGACACCACCAGTGATGCAGTGAGTAGACGAGACGGGAATGCCGTAGCCGGAGGCAAACGACACGACGAGCGCCGCCGACAGTTCCGCTGAGAAGCCGCGGCTGGGAGTGATGACAGTCAGATCCTCACCCATCAGACGCATCAGCCGGATACCGAAGGTGGAGAGACCCACAACAAGACCAGCACCACCGAGGCACAGCACCCAGATCGGAACAGAGGAGCTCTTCTCTACACTGCCTGTCTGGTAGACCTGGTAGATGGCCGAAAGTGGGCCGACGGCGTTGCTCACATCACTCGCACCATGTGCAAAGGAGGCGCAGATGGCGGTGAACACCTGCAGGTAGCGAAACACGCGCTCCGCACGCCATTCGTACTGCTGGACTTGAAGACCGCTGGCGCCAGTGACCTGGCGCTCTTCCGACCCCTCCGAGTCGGAGGCCTCCGATTGGCTGACAACATCACCAGTGACCTCATGACCCTTGTGCACATCCTCATTCTGGAGCGGCTCGCACTTATTGGATTCTTCTGACGTGCTCGGACGTTCCTCAGACGCAGAGAGGATATTCGCCTGGTCACGAGCAACCAAGCGCTTCAGAAGGGGAATGAAGGCGCACGAGACAACACCAGCGCCGACGCCAATGCATGCAGCCACCCAGGCAGCTTTGCCCACCGACCAATGGAGGCGCTTCGACGCACCCTTGAAGAGCACGAAGAAGGACTCCAGAAAGAAGGCAATGGCCACAACCACGGGGAGGGTGTACATCGCGCGCTTCACACAATTCTTAGGGCGAAGCACCAGGAAGCGGACAAGGCCGTAGATGATCGCCGACACAATGCCGGTGAGCACAGGCGAGATAAACCAGGATGCAACAATCGGGGCCACACCACTGAGGAATGGAAACTCATCCTTTCTCTTCGCCCAGCTCACTGAGCCACCGCCGCCGTAGACCAGCGCAAAGCCGATCACTCCGCCGCAGATACTGTGTGTCGATGACACGGGAAGACGCAGCCACGTGGCAATCGCCAGCCAGCAGAAGGCAGCACTGCAGGCGCAAAGCATACCGTACATGAAGACATACGGCTGCTTCGCGAAATCATTGGGGTCAGCAACCCCACTGGAGATGGTCGATGTCACCTCACCACCGAGCGTCACCGCACCTGCGAATTCGCAAACAGAAGCTACAATGACAATCTGCGTAAGGGTGAGAATGCGTGCACCGTATGTGGTGCCAAAGGCATTGGCCAAATCGTTCATTCCCACACCGGCGCCGGTGAGGAACGAGACGAACCCGCCCACAATGACGATCCACAAATAGGGGTTGACATCCGCCATTTTATTCTATTTCCTGTGTACAAGTGTGAAGTGAACAGATGAAGCAGGTGGTGAATTTAGAAAAACTCGTAGAAAGCTTGGAGCAATGCTACAGCGTAAGAAAAGACCAAGCGAGTTGCGGCCGCTGAGTGTTTCGAAATGAGGAGTTCGAATATCGCAGTATCGTGGCGGAGAACTCTACAGAGACACGGAAAAAGCGACGAGCAATAGAGTTGATAGTGACATGAGGTGGAAAAAGCGCTATACGCAGTGCTTCTTGGGTGGTTGCTCATGTAGCAAGGAGAACGGCATGCTTGGTATGAAGGCACCACGGGAGCTGGGTGCATTACACAACGCTCTAAAAGAAGGCGCTTTGTTTTGCTGGTGTCCTCCATCCGACAGGAAAGGGAAATATTGTGCACCTTTTCGAGAAAGTACACAGGAGAGGCCGGTTATGATAACCAGGGAAACCAGTGCCGGGCTGGGATGAGAAAAAATTGGCTCGCAGACGTAAGAGGAGAAAAATATCTCCTGTTTCAAAAATGGGGAGAAAGCTGCGTACGCATTCACTGTCAGCACCGAGCAAGTTGATGCTTCTCCAGGCGGTCTACTAGGGAGTACCGGCCTGATTATTTAGGTGAGAGCATAGAAAAAGAGGATGAATAGCTGACCTTTTTGTTGGTGAGTAGCGATGACTTCTGTATTGCGAGGAAAGCCTGGGAAAAAAAAAGGTAATCGCCAAACGATATTGTTTCTCATGACAGTGAACAGGATGAGAAACGTGACAAGTGAGGAAAAACTACAGCCTACGATATATGGGGTGACTTTGAAAGCACACAGACGGAAAGAGCATTTGTTAAGAGAATAGATTTAGTCAGGGTTCATTACGTCCGGTTCGAGGGCTCGCTTAATAACAGAGGATGCAGTGCAGTCCTTGCCGTGTTCTCACAACAGGTTGCAAGCCTTGCAGTCGCCGATGTCAACCTCACCAGGCACAATGCATCACGCCTCAACGGTGTTCGACGCTGCTCTCTCATCCACATTGCGAACACGCTTAGCATCCTCTGTGTCACAATGCGGACCAGAATGCGAGTGTTATCGTTGCCGATGTGCGCTAAGACATGGCTGGCAAGCCTTCAGGAAGTTTTCTGTTTTCTGCAAGTGACCCGTCCGTGTGGAAAAAAATATGCACCCTCGTGGAATTCATGTCGCCCTCGCTTCCACTTTGAGCATGACATATTCGCGAAGAGGCAGCCGCACTGTGCATCTCTCTCGGAGTCCACCTTGTGTCTGTAGTGGAGAGATCGCATGTTGCATGTCATTCCCCACGGCTTGTAAAACGCTCTCCACACCCTGGAAGTCTTTCTCGACGTCTCGGAGTCAGATGTCATTGCTGATAAGTTTGACGAGCCCCGTCGCATAATCGTGAAGTACCGTCTTGAAGCAGCTGTGCTCATAAAATAGAACCCTTTATTGAGCAACTGATCGCAGAGAAACGTCAATGAAAGTGGAATGTCTTTGTGCTATCATGAGTTTTAGTATCTTCAGCTAACTCGAAGGCAGCGACATAGAGAGCATTGAGTTGCAGGGAAGAAACAAAAACATGCCACGAAAATATTGCTGAGCTTACCTTACCTATTCACATGCAACTATACTCGATCGTAACCCGTGGATGATTTGAGAGCCCTCTGGTGCTTCTGGGAAACGTTTCCTTGCGCGGTTACCACTAGAAGCGATCCCACATTATCGCCCCTGCTTGCGTAGGTGAGCGTACGGATACCGTCCCCAGATTCGGATATCATGCCACCCACTCGAGGAGAAACCAGATTGGAATCAAACACAAATCTGCCCTTGATAATAGCATTTTTGTGTTCAACTTCGTTGATACCAGTATCAATCCATCAACATGCGCCATCAATGACTAAACTGAAATGCTTGCAACTACCTGTGTCGATGACAGTAGTGTCAGAGTGTGTGAGGTAAGCCCTGCTGAATGATGTGCATGTCACAATGATGTATAGGCGCAAAATATTCTGCACAACCCCTTATCATTGATTCTACTAGCGGCAATAGTGCGGTCTCGATCACCGGAACAAATGAGATGTAACACGATTTGTGTTTGCTCAATGCAGTATACCGATAGCCCCTTGTTGAGAATCATGCCTTCCGAAGACTCCGTCTGCAACGCCGTGATTTTATCAATAACGTGTTGAAAGAGACACTAATGCATCTGGAACGACTACGCCTCGTACTCACTAAACCTCAACTGCACCGGTCACAAAAAAAAACTGCTATTTTCAAACACAATATTTTATAATGTGAAACTTTCCTGTTCGATTTTCTATGCAGCACATAAGCTCCTATGGGCTCGTAGCAGAAGTCTTCGAGTACCACCGGCAAACGTGTTGTTTGCAGTTGGAAAAGGCTGAATCATGGACAAAGGAGAGTATCTTTGGTGAGAAAGGTATGAAAGTAAGATGTGGTAATTTATTCAACAATTTTACTGATGTATTTCTTCAGCCAATATTGTAAAACGCAACTGTAGACTAACCTTCAAAGTTTACAGATATTAAATGCTGTTTTAGTCCGAAAAAATGCACAGCTCGTCATATGATGAACACGAAAAAATAGTTGTAATAACAGAAGAGGAATGTGGGGCATTCCACAATACGTCCGTCACACATCCTTACTCGAAGGTTTTCTATCTTAGGGGTTAAGTATACCCATATTGCACCTCTCAGAAAGAAGTGACTATTTCTATAATATACGCGTTGATAATACAGGATACCCTGTTTTAAAGCAATTATCAGCTACCAAGACGTATAAAACAAGTCGAGATATGGTCTTCTCTCCCAGATGCCAAATACTCTTATTATGGTAGATACTCACGAGCGGTTGGTGAGGTATTGGGAAAAATGCAAGCATGAAATTATTTCTTTGAATCCCAATGAGGAGAAGGGTGATAACAGAAAGAAATCGGAGAGGTACGCGACTAAAACATTACATTTTTTTTTTTGGCAAGGTAAGCTTCTTGATACAGTTTTCGTCTCATCCGCAATGTTATCATAGTTCGAAGCCTTTACAAAATAGTAGAAGCAGGAAGAGTACCTGGTGATGGTTGGTCAACTTTAAAGTAATCATCTTCATTAAAAACCGCTACTACAATGCAGCACCATAGAAGCCTGTGTTCAGTTGGTTTCCAAGCCGAGACTAGTAAAGTGGAGAAAAAGTGTTTGTTAATAAGGAAGTCAAGGCGGGTCACTAGATTTGTAGTCATGCACACAATCAAATATGGACAAGGACGAAGCCACATATACAAAGTCGATGCACGTAAGGTATATGCACTGCACAAGAACATGTTGTAGAAATAAAAACTACCCTGCAGACTTTTCAGTCAACTGTTTCTTGACCTAGTCCGTCAAGTATCCTTGATTAGGCGAATGTAAGGAAGGTGTTGTATTCCTACCTTTGCAGATTTATACTGGGCGAACAACTTGCGCTCTCAAGAATTGCCACAAGAAGACACAGAAAACACCGTCACCAAAAAATGAAGCTTTTTTTTCAGTACTCGCATCAAGAAGTATACAAATTTGACTAGCTGAGTACTTTTGCTCGTAGCGCTATATTGTACCAAACAAAACAAATATCCCATTTTTGGAGGGGACGTCAAGTCCAACACGTGCAGTTTACCTCGGATGTATTTTTTCATCAATGATGTTCCCCTTTCTTTCGCACTAGTTGTGTGCGTGCTTACCTTTATAAACCGAAAATAAAATGCTCATAATGAGAGTGCAAGTACAAAATATACTGAGATTCTTTTGAGTCGCGTTACACACACACATATATATACATATGGAATAGGTACTTTTTTCCTTCTCGCACGAGGGCTCACATCATACAAATGTTTCACCGTAAATATTTGTTGCCAGGGTTACCGTGCCCACTGAAGAGTTCTTTGAATCACCTGAGAAGCACACAAAGACATATGTAACATAAAAAAAAAGAAGTGCTACGAGTGAGCGAAGCGAAAACAGAAAATGCAATGTATTTAAAAAACGAAAAAAAAAAACAGCTGTAGGAATAGCTCGCTCAGCTCCAAAAACATCAAGATCACTAAAACTGAAAAAAGAAATTACGGTGCCGGCGAGAGCGTCTCTCTCCTCTGTTGATATTTTGCTGATACGAAAAGAAAGGTTTAAACCAACATTTTTTTTTGAGTGGTATGCTAATTAAACAAAAAGCATATCCTTCGTTAGTAAAAATTATTTATTCTCAAATTGGCTTTGTTTCTTCTGACGTAATCGCAGCTCAGCAGCATTTCCGTGGTGGAACCAGTCAGGTCGTATTCGTGGCAATAAGAAAACATTGCTGAGAGTGACTTGTTCAGAGGCCTACAGGAGAGGGAAGCGAGAGAAGTTAAATCAGTGGGTTAAGCATTGAAATGAAAAAGAGATATTTTTACATGTGGGTAATGTCAAATGAGAACCCTTCCCAACTCATGAGACCTTCTTTGAATAGGGTTGCCTAGCTGATCGGATGACAACATGTGCAGATAGATGTTATGGTGATACCTCCTATAATTTTTAGGCAAACGTTTACAACAACAGAGGGACTGTAGAGATTCGTACGAAAGAAATGTTGAGCACCTTGTTTGGTATCAAAGGCACCTGTGGTTGACTGAAGCACGACGGTCGTGAAATGTCAGAAACAGCATCAGGAAATCTTGATTGCTGTAGGTGTATGTGATACTGAAAACAGTTGCTCGTCAGATCTACACACAATACCTTAGTGTAATAAGGTCTGTTTCTCTTTGCAGAAATGTGGCCTATCTATCAGGCATATTGCGAATAAAAAAAAAAGGTAGAAAAGGAGATGGAAGTTCAAGTGTGTGATGGTCTCTTTTTGCTGTGTCATGCAGCGAACTCCGCTGTGTTAATGTTAAGTAAGTAAAGCAGTTTCAATGAGAGCGGAAACACTAACAGCATGGGCATGAGGGATGCTTGTGTCATTCTTCTCTTGGTGCTGAATTGTGTAACAAAGAAACGTAGTTGTCAAAGTGAAATTGAAAAAAAAGTGAAAAAATGAAACGGACTAGGGCGCATGTGCTGGGAATGCTAATGCTTTCTGTAGCGCTTCCATCGGACTCTGGCAGTAGTGAGTTTTCGTCTATCTGAGGGATTGTAAACGTACTTTCAAAGTATTGCAGCAGGGAAAGGGGGAAGGACTGCCAGTAAGGGACTCGAGCTGTTGTGAATCGGCTAATCGTAATGCGGAGCGGAAATGGGGTTACATTATTTGTCAAGAAACTGCACGAATTCAGGTGTTGAGTTGTACAATAATCCAGATTTAAGGCAGCATCTTGTCGTTCGCGAAATCATGGAAATGATATGGATTTGTGAGTAACTACACCTTGTGGGTAAGGCTTAGTTGGCTGCTTGGTTGATCGAGAAGAGCGAAGGGGGTACACTTGTGATATATGCGTTTTTGTGACGTACTTCAGTGGAGAGCAAACAGAAAAATGAATCAGAGGGGGGGAATCTTCTGGTAAGGGGTTTGTGTATTCCATAGTGGTTCGATCTTGACTGCATTAAACGAAGGATTTCCCCATTAGTTGTGTAAGTTCAGATAATCAACAATTTTTGTCTCGTTGACGAAGGGGAGAGCACCCCAAAACGCGTTACAGAGAGTTTTGCCTCTCTTTGCAGAAAGGGCTTTGGTAGAGATGAGCATGGAGTCTGGAGGGGGAAGTATGGGGGTGTACATGCGCTCAGCGAAAGACACCGATGCGCTGTAGTAATAAGAACTGCGCTAAAAGGTAGTTGCGAGAGGAATAGTTGTTGAGTGATTATTTTTGCGCACATTCTATGCGTGAATGTGCATGTGTTGGTGTCGGTGGTCCCACAAGGAGTGGTTTTTTATGGTGTGTTCCAGTTAATCAGGTCAACCAGGTGTTAAAATAAGATAGCTACAGCTCTTTTTCCGTGATTGATACAACTAGTTTACAAGTCTGTTGCGCTTACAGATGCCGAGGCGAAAATTGCGGTCTGCAAATTTGCTATAAAATATCAACAGCGACTGTGCAGATTACCTGCTTATTATTCTCTTACTTGGAGGTGCCCTTCTGCAGAAAGTGTATGCTGATCCAGGGTGCCTGATGTTCGATAGCCTTGGATAGAATATTACTCGCACTGCACTTTTTTTTTTTAGTGTGGCGGCACTGATGCTACTGCTTTCACTGTGTGCGATTTTTTTTTTTTTCAGGTGGCTCTGAAGAGGGTCAGTGTATGTATTGGAGTCATTCCATTTGTTTTCTAAAGGTTGAAGGAAGTTGCCCAGGCTGATGCCTAAGCAAGACGTTTCTAGCTACTTTCATTGTTTAGTCGAGGGTAATCTTGCTGCCCCTGACTGGCTATTGCCCCTACGAAGTAGATCAACCTCTACAGCGTTTAAGCAACTTCTCCTTTCGGGGGGCTTATACCTCCCGCATAGCCCTCATCTCCCCGCATTTGGACTCCCTGAGTGCGCTGTGTTGGCGGGTTGTGGTAGTCAGACAGATTCATCTTCAATTAGCAGTGGCAGTTTTTTGTTGATGTTGTTGTGACAAATGGGACTGGGGCCATGACGCACTTGAAGGGGTGTTTACACTTATTTTGGGGGGAAGTCTCAGATGTATATGGTACGGTTGTGTTGTTCTCACTCCTTAGATGGCTATTTCTTTTTGATATTGAAGAAGTGTCCATGACTATCTGGCCATGCACTATGCAGTTGCTGTTGCTGTCTACGCTTCCCAATACGATATTACCGTCGAAATGCCATTGCTCCAATCAGTCATCCAAGATGGGTTTCTTTTTATAATTCTGCCCTCTCCAGGAGAGAAGTTTTTTGTGCTTTTAGAGAGTCCACCTGATACCCGTGAATGCGCCAGGGAAGAGCCTCTGATGGTGCTGCTTTGTTGGTGAACTACCCTGAACAACTTGATTGGCGCTTTTGTGGAGATGCAGAATGCAGTTTGCTTTTGTTTATCCAACTTGTGTCTTGGCTTTAGTAGGTTGTACGTTAAAATTCGATCTTTGGATGTTGTATAGATACTGACACATGCGATACCGCTATCAAGTGGAGTTTCCACTGCAGTGACAAGGCACTTCTGCTTTGGTGAGGCATTGCCGTACGTAATTTCTATTGGGGCATTTGCACACAAGCCTGCCTTTGCTTTTCTATCTCATATGGACATTTGGGCGTTACAGGAAGAGTATATTTTGGCCTTCTGTTAAAGGTTTTTGCATAACTTCATTGCGGATAAAGAGAAAGCGAAAAAAAAAAAGAGTAGATGAGTATGTGTGGTAAGTAGTTTTTTTTTTGTGTTTTTTCACCATGTTAGTTAAATATACACAGGAGCAAAGAGTTTGTAGCGAATGCGTCCTTGTGAGATCAAGTACTTTTCCCGTCACAACTTTTTAAATGTTTATTTCAATATGGCTCCTGTTTTCGGGCAACGGCCTACCTTCGTTGTATGTGTTCTTTGTTCATTATGTAGCAAATAGTAAAATTGAAGAAGTTGCACGTGTGCTGCTTGGAGTTTGTTGATGCAAGTAGGCCTTTGTATCTTGTAAGCTTGCTTTTCAAGAACTTCTTTTTTGTCTGCAGCTGGTGCGAAAAAATAATGAATGAACAAAAAAGCTTGTCGTGATTCACTACGAATCATTTTTTTTATGTGCTGACGCTCGCTTTGTTTTGAGTATAAACGGTTGCTGTGTGACTCGTGCGTGTGGCCTAATTCCTTCTCTTTAGAGGAGTCCTGAAATAGGTTTGGTTCTACCAATTACGGGTGTTGTAGGGGAATTTTAGTTACCTTAGTATATTATTAATCTGTGTTGTTGCACTACTTAGTATTATGGCAGTTTTTGTGCGCATGCATCGGTGATATGGTGCACGCAGTTTTTGTGTTCTCCGTGGCTATGACATGTGCTATTGTTGTGGATGCTGTCTTATCTGTGCTAAGGTTCTACATCTCTTGCTATGATTTGCTTCTTGTCTAGGCAACATATGAATGTCAATGTTCGCTTTTGTCACGTTTCTCTGATGCTTCAAGCTGCTAGGTGCGACCCCATCAATTAATTGAACCTTTTCTTTCAGCCGTACAGGATTGAATCAGACGTCATGTTTTTGCTAGTCTGAGAAGGGGAAGAACGTGTATCCGTAATTTATTACTGTTACTGTTTTGTCCTTGGAGGGATAGCTGAGTTTTTCTTTGCTCTTGGAGACAAAGGACCAGTAAATATTTGAGCACATAAGTTTCGGGAACACTTCAGCCTTGCTATGAACGCAAAGGGAAGAGTCCCTATCGTGTGCGGCTTGCTGGTGCTAAGATGAATGCCAGAGGCTTAAAAAAAGGCACCTACGGCGAAAGAATATTTTAGAAAGCGCCATCTCGTGCTGCTGATGGTGAGGTAGTAGTAACAAAAACAAAATCCGTATGTTGAAGACATCGCTATTCATTTCATGTGTGCTCAGCGCTCGTTATGTGGGCTGAATTCGAGGTATCTTCGTTTCGTGGGTACCCGTACAACTCTCTTCATTAATGCTGAAATGATCAAGTGCTGTTCAATCTTCGTGTTTGCACTAACTTCTTTTTCTCTTCGCTGGCTTATCATGGACATTATTCCTAGATTACTGGAGGGAAAAGAGAGTAAGAAAGCTGAAAGCGTTTTATCCTCGAGGCTGTAAAGGAGCAAATGCTGGGGAGTGCGAGAGAGTAAATCATTCAATTCACTCTCGGTGTTTCCCATTGTGCTTGCAAGTGCAGCTATGAACATTCTCTCCAGTGTATATAGGGATGCCTCTTACCGTTCTTACTGGGATACCAACCCTCGATTTTGTGTAGCTGCCGTAGCGTCACCTGTCGAGGATGCTGAAAAAGTGTCGCAGGTGCTGCAGCAAGTATCGCCTCGCATGGTCGTTGTTTGCACGGACAAGATCGACTCAAATACCGCAAGAGAACGTGCTTCATCGAGCACTACATCTCGACTTTTGAAAAGCAATTGGTGCTTCAGTCAACAACGGTCATTTTTCAGCTGTATCGTGTTAGTTTGCTTTGTGGATCGTCTGGACGCCAATGTGGCAACCTCAAAGGTAAGTGAAGAGCTCCTGCTGTCTCTCGGGCCGTCGCTCGACACAATGCGCTGCCGCGTTGTGTTTGCTCCGGTCTTCGAGTCGATCACCAACAGCAATGAGGAGCGCCGGAACAGTATTGAGACGAGCTTGAGAACCCTTCTCGGAAGCCGCTTTGCCGGGTCTGCGCTACAAACGATCGAAAACGGTGTCTGGAGGGGTATCGCTACGTTGCAGAGTCTTATATTTGACAATGCCATTGCTTATCACAAGGGAGAGGTGCGCCGACTCAATGAACGCAAAGAGATGATTAATGACGACAACGATCAGCAACTTCTTCCAGGGCTCCATTTCAAAACGGGCTGGCATTACTTAGTTCTTCACGATTTTTCAAGCGCAAGGCAACAGATGTTGTTAGGTCTGCGCAAAATTAAAACTCTGTTTCCCCTTTTCCCTTCATTCGAGGCTCGCTTATGCGGATCTGTTTTCCTGTGGCACTTTTTGTTCTGTATTTCTTTAAGGGAGGGCCATCTGAGTAGTTCTTCGGAGGGCTTTAGGGAAATACGGTGTTTTGTGGATTGGATAGGCACCGCTTACGGTGGTAGTGTCAAAGATGAGTGCCAGACAATTGTCTTGGTGCTCACGAAAGCTATGGAGGCAGAGTGGCTCGAATACCTGGCCCGCAAGACAGAGAACTTGGAGGCTAGAGAGTGCTGTGATTACCTTGTGGCTGCTGCACAAGCGTTGCAGGATTGCGATGCATTTTTGCCATCCCGTAAAGAAGTGGTCGATATCGAGGCGCCGCCACATATTGGAGAGGAGGAAATCCTGGGCAACCATGCGTCTGCGTTGTGGAAGTCCTTCGATAAAAGCGCTCTTCGTGGTCGGATCACGCGACTTCTCGCAGAAGCGAAGACAATGTGCTCATCACGGGAGACAGAGGTTGAGTATGTGGCGTTTCTTGCCAGTGACAAGCTCATTCAAGGTGCTCTCGATACTGAGGCAATCGATCGCATGCTGATGAAGTCAAGTAGCATAATTATATCTCGGCTAGCTGAAATGGCCTGGGGCAATGCCAGTTCGTGGAGTGCTCTGTGTCCGCGTTTGACAGCTGCCCTCTTGCTGCATGGCTGCGTTGACGCGCTGGGCTCTGTTGGTCAGGAACGGTACCATCTGCGTATGCATGAGTTAGAGGGGTGTCTGGACAGTGACGTCATTCTGGAGTACCCGAAGGGAAGACTGCAGTCTCCCTTCACTGCTGTGTCCTACTTTGACGAGGCGAGCGCCAAGGTAGTTGGGGACTCTGCACGAGTTGTTGTCATGCTCTATTCTACCTCTGTTGAGCACATCGATGTCGACTTGCGTAAGCTCACCCTCTGTTCCACAACTGTGGCTGGAGCCACAGAGACTCAGTTGCCGTTTAGCCCCCCTCGATGCTTTAAATTGTGTGCAACTAGTCCACAGGAACTTGTTGTCAACGTGCCGCTTTCACACAGTGGAGAGTTTGTGTGCAGCAGCTTGGTTGCCGACGTCCATGTTGGCGGGATCTGTGTTGCCACTCGATGGCTTTTCGCCGCCGGCTTTTCTAGCGTGGCGAAGAGGGTTTCAACCGGCACGTACGCGGCGCGCTCTTCGAAAATATCTCGGCAAGTGCTGCAGGTGGCGAATCCAGCGACTATTTTGAGTGTGGAGTGTCCCTCTCTCCTTGAAGCTGTCGAGGGAGAGTGCGCGCAGTGGGACATCGTAATTTCGTGTGCTTTGGTGGGGGTGCGGAGTGGCTACATGACCCTTCCATGCGAGCCGAAGCTTTTCAGGGTCGTATGTTGGAGCAGCGCGAACGAGCCACTTCCTCACACGGAGACTAACGGGCAGGTGCGCTTTGCCTTGCCAGACCTAGCAGCCGATGAGTCTATGCGTCTCCTCGTTAGTATTGCTTGCATTCGTAGTGCCGAGTTTCGTTTCCCCATTGCCTTTGAGTACTTCACAGACCGCTACGGCAGCGTGAGTTGCTGCCGAACACTCCACATATCGGTTGACCCACCTTTCAACGCTGAGCACTCGATGATTGGCGAGAGCCTCTGGGGTGACGCTTCGGCAGCGATATCTGTCCCGTCGAGGAGCTCGTCGTACGTACAGTACGACAAGAGCGTGCTTGTGAAGGCTGCCGATATCGTCAGCTCTCCGCTGACCACCAACTGGAAAGATGACTGCGCCCTGTATTTTTTCACGAAGGAGGCGACAGCGAAGGAGTTTGTGTGTCAGCTGGCTGACACTGTGACGCTAAGCAGCAGGTTTCGTTGCACCGCGAAGCGGGGTATCACAATCCTCCACGCTAACGTCATCGTCGGCGATGAGGTTGACGTGCTGTCGTTCTACTGCGGCGAGGAGAGTTTGTTTCTTGAAGAAGGTGAGTGCGTGACAATGATGACGCGCTTTCAAGCCAAACGTTCTGGACGGTTGAACCCAGGCTTTATACGGGTCTTTTTCGCTCCCCAACACTCCACGATGCGTCTATACTCTGACATATGCATCCCAAACGTCTACATCGAGGACTTCAGGGTACAGGTGTCTACAAAGTATCCGATGATCGCACCATATGGGTTGCCTCTCGCATTGGACGTCTGGATTTACAATGCGGCTGGTGCTCCGTTTATTGGTGAACTCTTTCTGGACCCACAGACAGATGACTTTGTGTGCGCTGCCACGACACGCAGATCGCTTCAAATCGGACCGGCTGAAGGGATTGTGACACGATACGAGCTCACCCCTCTTCGTGCGGGTGAACTGAGGCTGCCTCGTTACCACGTCCGGTGTGATGCGACCTCGCTTCTCGTTGCCAGCGCTGATGAGAGCTATGTAGTGCATGTCCTTCCCTGCTGTCCCCAAGGGTAGGGCGACTGACCAATGTGAAGAGGAAATCTGAGCATGTCGCTATTTAGAGGCGCTCGAGGACGTGACAAAAAATGAGTGACACCGTAGTGTGTGAATGGAGTCGCATGTCAGCTTGGCTGCTCTTGTTTCCTGTTTCTCTCATTGATATTTTGACGTGCCGCTGAATGCACGCGCCTGGACACAACCATGCGATGAAGAAGCGCTTTTTCGTGGACGCCAGCGCGCTGAGTGACGGCATGTGCTGCCATACTTGCCATTCAACCATCACTGGTACAATTCCTTGCGTTGTATCCCAAGATCTGCGAAGCGCTTCAACCACTCCCCCCTCAAAAACCCACGTGCTTCCTCTACTGCCTCCTCGTCTTCTTTTTGACCACTACTCTGCCTAATATTTTGTGCGGAAAAGTAAGTGCAGTGAAGTGAGAAAGGCTGGCTGGTGTTTATGTGTGGTTTTGCTGTTGACACTTTTCCCTCCCCATTATAAACGCACGTTGATTCTGAGCACGTGCGTTGCCACACGAAGTTTTCGTCACATTGTTAATTCATTTTTTTTTTTGTCTAAGTGTCGCTCGATATCGTAGCTCGCGCGCGCGGCTTATTTTCTCCCTCTTCTGCGGACAAGGTTAGCAGAGAGGTGTGAATCATATTCTTAGTCACCACACCTTTTTCGCACGACAAAGCATCATGAACATAGAGGAGCGCATAGCTGCGGCCATTGCAGCAGACGGCCTCGCAACCGATGACCTAAAAGAGGCATTGCGTTCTCATTCCTTGTTTTCCATCTGCAAAGCAATGGGGGAGTACTTGTGTACACCAGAGAAGGTGCAGTCTGCGATGCGGTTGCTCGCATCTGTGGCTGTTGGCCGGCCTGACCTCAGCAGGACCGATATTAAGCTTCTGTTTGCATTTTTCGCCGAGAAGCTGGCACAGCAAGAATTCCAGACAACGGCCCTGAGCTCTCTGGCGCTGCTCATTTCAGACATTAGGGGAGAGCATGCGTGCGATGCAGAATGGTTCAAGATTGTTGGCACAGCCTTCACAGAGTATGTGCGCGTTCAGCAATTGCCGCTTCACAGCCGCAAGCAGTGCTTTTCCATCATGCTCTTTCTTTTCACCGAGAAAACCGTGGGTCTCTTCGATGGCAACACCTTGGCGGCGCTGCTTGAGCTGATCGATGGTGAGAGTGACCCCGAGCTAGTACTGCTGACGTTTGACTTGCACGTGATGGCGGCAACTTGCTCCACAGGAGAGGCATTCGCCACCGTTGTTGAAGACTACTTCGAGAGCATTTCCAGCTACTTCCCTGTGGTGTTCTCTCAGCCGCCAGGCTGCAAGGTAACCAAGACAGACCTGCGTGCGGGCTTGAAGAGGTGCTTCTGTCTAGGTGTTTACAAGGAGCTCTGCATTCCGTTTATGCAGAGTAAGTTGGCCTCTCCATCCACCGCCGTCAAGGAAGATGTACTCGATGTACTGCTCACGTGCTTTGACACGTACCCCTCACGGGATTTAATGCCGCATTACCGATCGCTCGTGCTTCACATGAAGAACGAGGTGGTTAAACTTTCTTCCTTTGCTGACTGTACATCGAATGCGACGTTGAGCAAGTGCCTGCTCATGAGCTGTGAAGTTCTCGGTCGAGTGAGCAAGCAATGCAGTGTCAAGACACAGTCGGATGCGTTAGAGATCTTCGGACCTGTGGTGGAGGGGTTTTTGTCCGCTCTCACCGCCGACCCGCCGACGTGCTCCGCCTATGGAACAATGGTGGTTCATATTCTCACAGAGGCGTGGAATTGCTGTCTCTTTGTTGCCTCGTATCTCTTCTCGATGCTTGCAATGTCTATCGAAGGGGCGGAGCGACCTGCCAATGCGTATATTCTGCTCGCTGCGCTTGCCAGCGGCATGCTCGACGGCTTGGATGCTTTTCCCGGCGAAGAGCACAAAGAGCAACTGCGTAGCAGTATCGATAGAGCTACCACAATGATTGTGGATGCAGTGACAGGTTGCTCGCAGAAGTGGCGCACTGCCGGCGACGAGTCGTGCCTAGACGACTTCACTTTCATGTGCGGATGCGAGTTCCTCGTTTCTATGCTGAAACTCTCTGCTGCCCTTGAGCCTTGGATGCCGGTGGAGGCCTCGTCCGAGGGCGTCGACACCCTTGTGTGGGTGGCGTTGTATCACTCTTCTGAGGTCTCTAAAAAGGTGCACGGGCTGCTGCGCGACTATGCCGCTGTAAATCCGATTCAGCTGCAGGAAGCCCTGTCACGCCTTCTTTGCAACCCGTCGGCACCGCCTGAGAACGCACTGACTCTTGCATGTGAGCTGGCGAGTACCTCACTGGCAGCGCTGCTCCTCGTATTTTCCAATGGCTTTTTCTCCAAAACGTGCGAGTGGATGCGAAGAATGCCAGCAAGGCAGCGGGCAGTGGCTCTGCAAAAGGCTCTGCAGCATTTCGGGCGAGCGCTGCAGGATGACGCTGCGGGCCGTATGACGGCGTTACTGGACAGTGGCGATGTGTCTCCTGAATTCTTTGAGTGCGCATGCCTTGTAGCTTCGAATTTGAGCGGCGACACCTGTGGACAGTTACTCTCCATAGAGGGATCTCTCTCCTTGCTCGGAATCGCCGCAGTAGTGAGCGCTCGCAGAGATCTTCACTGCATGCATTACAATTGGACAAACGCGATGGCACAGTTTGCCGGCCTCACGACTTCCGACCACGAAGCGTGGCGTCGGGTAGGGATGGAGGGCATTACGGGGATGCTGATGAACAAGGTTTACCCATGGGGCACACAAGCATTGCTCACTCAAGTGCCGACAAGTGGGCATCTCAATGTGGAGATTGCCATTCTGTGGGGTAAGCTGCTCTTGGACCTCACTGACAGCGGCGAGGCAGCAGCGCAGCGGGGTGGCGAACTGGTATCTTCCTTTCTGTGCCAGCACCTGGGTGCAGAAACTCCTTCCTTGGGCTGCGATTGTGCAGCGGTGCAGGAGGCTTTCTCGTACATACCTTTCTGGGCCACCCAAGTAGCGGACCGCCCGTCCGTCTTGCAGCTACTCTTGGGATCTGAAATGTGTGATTTGGAGCTACCTAACCACGTACTGGGCTCAGCACTGCAGTGCCTTGTTGATAGGGAGACTGAGTGGCGAGTGCAAGCGTGTCTCACAGAACTTTTGGCGATGGTGAGCAAACTCACCAGCGGCGGCTCAGACGACGATCGTGCGCTGGCTCGCTTGCTGCTCTTCAGCGTCGACGCGAAGTGTAGCGGTAGTGTTACATTGGCTCGGTCTGTCCTCTTCAACGAGTCAAATCTGCAGGCGCTGCTGGATGGCACCGAGGACGCGGCGCTCACCGTGCGGTGCCGCAGTTTACACCTCATCGGGTCTCTCGCCCATGGAGCCTTGTCGTTGATGGGGAATAGCTCCCAAGAGAAGGCGGAGCTGGCGCGCGCGCGCGACTACATCTTGCTTTCCACGAAGCGGTCTCTAGGCGATCACAAACGAAGGGTTCGCCAGGCTTCAGCGGCGTGCCGGCACGAATGGTTTAAAGTGAAGTAGTCTCAATTTCACTACTGGCGGACTCCAGGCTGATACATTTGGGCAGAGGTCGGGAGAGGTCGGGAAGGGAACTCAAAAATCCGAACTGCTTAGTCTCCTGGCTTGCACTACTCCATGAAATATTACTTCATGCCTAAATCGAGTCCGACACACACACACACACACACACACACACACACACACACACACACACACACACACACACGCACGCACGTACGCATACACACATGATTCGCGTCTTCTCTTCGTCTGCTTCTCCATGTGCGGATGGCGCACCAGGGAAAGTCTGGTCATGTGCACTCCGCATTAGTCCATCCCATGAGTGGTGACTTGAAAGGGCTTGAATGAGGTTCCATTGAGATTGTGATGCTCGGGCTCACTGTCTGGGTTTCTCAAATCACTGCATGCGCTGGCGACGACAGTGCTTTGTACTTCTCAGCGTTGTCTTTCACACGAAAAAGAAAGTTGTTCCTTCACTTCGCGCGGTACTCTTTTGCCTGTAGATGGTATACGTGGGAGGTTTGACTTCCCTACCGTAGTCGCTTTTCGTTACCATACTGCTTCTTTGTCCTTCTGCTATCTCGTGCAATGCATGCACCCTCCCCCACCTACACGCACATACAGACGTACGTGTTAGCGAAAGGTTTCTGCGGCTGCCACAGGTCGGGAAAGCACCTTCGCGGGACCTAACCACTGTATCTAGGTGGTTTCTTCATGTCTTACGCACTGTACACAAATCCAGGGCACATACATTGAGCGTTTCCTCTACGCACGGATTGGCGCAGAGACACCACGGAATTGCGGAGCAGACAACACACACACACACACACACACAACCAGAAACCAACTCACCCTTTTAGGATCCAGGACGCCGGCTCCCATGCGTGCGGTTGTCTTCATCGATGTCTCCTCTGAAGAGCTGGAAGAACATATCCGATCCACCGCCTCCACGTCGTACGCCGAGGTAGTGTATGTCAATGTTTCTGAAGGCGCTGGGGCGGACCTGGAGACAGCATGGCACACACGCTACGGTGGGGCGTCTCACAGACCCCCAGTTACGCGTGACGAGCTAGACGATTTGAAGGACACCTTCGTGTGCTATTTGACGGAGAAGAAGACCCTTGAGGACGCCGACGTAGTGTACGCTGTTTTCGTAGCCCAGGTACCTACTCTTGTTCTCACTGCATCGGTGACGCTGACACCGTTGATGCACGCGGCAGCAGACGGTAGTGCGTCTGCCAGAAAAGCGGCCATCGAATCTTTTTTTTTGGTGGGACCGTCATCATGCTCTGCGGAAGTGATAGTCATTGACGGCGGCGATGGCGTTGGGAAGGAGACCCAGACAGCCCTCCTGGTGAGGCGCGCTCATGTAGCTGGCGACGAGGTTCACTCACTGGATTTCCCCTATGAGAAGGGCCTGTATGGGGGGCTTGTGCGAGCAGTTCTTTCTGGGAAGAAAGGTTCCATCAGCGAACTTAACCCTCATATCTTCAGCTTCCTTTACTCCCTTAACCGGTTTGGTTGTGCCCGTCAACTGCATTTTTGGCTTCGGAGAGGCAGCTCAGTGGTGCTGGACCGGTACTACACGGCAAATTTTGGGCATCAGGCCTCTAAGTTACCCCCAGAAGATCGGGAAGCATTCATAAGTGACCTGGAGTTCATGGAGGTGGAGTGGCTCGGCCTGCCCAAAGCGACATCTGTTTTCTACTTGGATCTTCCACCTGCTGCTGCCCTCGAGGCAATGAGGCGAGATGCGACCCGCATGAAGCTTGATATTCACGAGACTGCTGGCGGTGACTACAAAGAAAGAGTTCGCCAAACATATAAGTGGTGCTGCGAACACCTGCCAGGCTGGCATTGTATTGAGTGCTTCGGCGATGACGGGCAACGTCTGACACGAGAAGAGGTGCATGCCTCCATTGCAAGCCTTTTGCGGAACACCGAGGCACGTGCTATTGGTGCGTCATCGTAAAGCCCCCTGCGTACACCTCTGTTTTTTTTCTTTTCAAGCTTCTGTTTGCGCAACCCGACGTCGTGCTCTGTCAGAACTTTCCTCGACGTGCTGAGTGACACAAACAGAGCGATTGCTCTGCGTTTGTAGGCGTAAGTGAGTACTGTAGCGGTTACGTTTTCTCGTTCCCGCATTATACTTTGAATTCGAGGCTCGCTTGGAGCTTGAAGCCCACCTCGTTTTATGCTGTTCGTGCACGCAGTGCCCTGATTGTGCATATCTCACTGAGAGTGCATTAGGTTCTCCTGTCAGATGTCCGTGGATGCCTCCATGTGCTTCTTCAGGACGACAAACCGTGAGTTTCTTTTTTTTTTTTTTGGCGTCGGTACGCACCTATCCGGAAGCTCCTTCTCCTGAACTCATCTACCCACTCCTCTTGGAGGCGTGCAAGTTGAGAATGGGGAGTGCCCCTGCTACCACAGACTCATGAAACTCCCTATAGCGGCACATGCGACTAGGCCATGCAGGCACGCCCCTCTACGACAGTGACGGAAGTGACACGTGAAGACACAGGACTTCCTGGACCGCAACGCCGCTCTGAAGCAATCCTCAAGATTCACTAGGGTGCGCGCTGTGAAGCACAACTGTCATGCACCAGCATGACATCTAGAGAAGGAATGCAGGGAGAAGAGGAGCAAGCGTCATCGATGAGCAGAGCGAAAAGAGACCTACGTGAATCAGCTCTGAAGTTCGCACATAGATGGCATGCAGCATCCCCTTACATCCGTTGGTATGGGCGGATGAGGCACAGCTTCTGGAAGCTTCGTGAGAACAGCGTGGATGAAAATTTTGAGTCCTTCAGATTCCCATTTGAAGGTATTACACACCATGCTCTGGAATCTTTCGGCTTGAAACGACTGAGGGAGAGGCATAACCGACAAGCAGAGCGTGGAGGGTCTCAGTGAGCCTTGGCTTGAGGCTATCCACCTTCCTCGAGGTGATCCGCCTTGCCCCTAGACCACCCCTTCCTACCTGCGCGACAGAGGCGACGACTTCCGTCCCCTGGAGCAGGATCCTGAGCTGTGGCTCACGTGGATGAGGGGATGGGGTCCATTCAGGTCCCCTGTGGTGCTGATCACACAACGTACATCAAAGGAAAAGCGACAAGGAAGGACGACAGGAGCCCATGGGGCGCGTGGCCCCGATCGACGGCAGCTGGTTCGTCGCAGACGACCATTCTTCAGCCATATTTCTACAACGGTAGAAGAGGTGTGTCTGCACGCATATATGTGTAGATGCCTTCGTGGCAGAAGAGCATGGTGGAAAAAAAAATTGGTATCGCATAGACGGCATCACAACACAGAGAAGATGGCATGGCAAAAATACGAGAAACGAGGAAATAAGTCGAGTTGTGATACTTTTCCGCACCCCCTCTCCCTGGCTACTTGAAGATGGCACTCATTCTCTATGGGTGTGATAAGTACGCCTCCATGAAGCTTTTTTTTTTTCGAATGAGGGGGGCACGTGAAACATTTGCGACACTATCTCCAGTGATTATTCGGGTGTTATGTTTCTGTGCTGCGCGCAGGGAAAGACCGAATCATGGACGTAGTGGGGAGCAAGACACCCTGCATGTGATATGTTTTCTCTTCACCTGCTATAAACCGACTATACCTCTCCCTACAACTTTTTCTCTTCCTCCATACGGTCAACACCACACTCTCACACTCTGCCTTTCTCACCGCTGCACCCGAACATCGCACCTAAAGGAGCAAGATGACTACCTCAAAGGTCCATTCGCAGCGCAGCAAGAAGCTGCACCAGCTGTCTGCGAAGACAAGCAAGGTAAACCGCAACCGCAAGGCGCCTCGTCTCTACATGAAGGGCACGCTGGCCGGCTACACGCGTGGCCTTCACGGCCAGACCAAGCAAACTGCACTGATCCGCGTTGAGAACGTGAACACCCGTGAAGACGCCACGTGGTATGTGGGCAAGCGCGCGTGCTACGTCTACCATGGCAAGAAGGTTAAGCGGTGTGTGCGCTGGAGCAAGGCGCCCGCGCGCCGCAGTACCACCCGCGCCTTGTGGGGTCGCGTGACTCGTCCGCACGGTAACTCCGGTATGATGCGTGTGAAGTTCAACGGCGCGTCTGTGCCGGCGTCCGCCATTGGCCGCCGCATTCGTGTGTATCTGTACCCCAGCCAGATCTAAGGTAGTGGTCCTTATGTGGTTCTCTTGCTTTCTTCATTTTTTTTTTTCCGCGTGTGCTCAGTTTTAGAAAAAAAAAGCGCAGTGAATAAAATCACAGCGACCACGTCCGGGGCATTGGACAGACGTCGTGACGGCTCTCAGTTATGTTTGTGCAACCCACCTGGAGGAAAAACAAACATATTTTTCCACAGGCGTATGGGTTACGGCCATCGACACTCTTCAGTGAACTTTTCGGCAGGTGTTGTTGAAGCCACACGATATCCTAGACACGTTGGGCTCTTTCAACGAGACGCTCGCTCTGATTCTCTGCAACTCATCCTCTGTGCATCCTCTGACTTGTTTTATTTTTCTTTTCACCCGGCTGCCGCCGCCCCCCACCCGGTGAGCATGGCAAAAGCGCCAAACACGTAAAAAGCATCCGGGCTTCTCGTTTGCAAGGCACTTAACCTTGGAGGAACGAGGGCTGTACCTTGACCGACGGCTCTCGTACATGTTGTAGGGCGTTACGTAGAAGGGCTGTTGAATGGGAGAGTTCAGGCCGGTGACACCGCTGTGTCACCGCTGTAGACGATTCGATAGAGGCGATGCTGAAAGAGTGTGACTTCTTCTCGGACTCATATGGCTGCATCGTTACCAGGTCTATCGGGTATCAGGCCCCGTTCCCTCTCGGGCGGCTAAGCAACGGGCGGTCCACGGGGATACCTGACGGGGCATGCGTGCAGGGATCATGCTTCGTCTCTGTCAGTGCTGATCATAAAGGATCACGGGGTCGTCTTCTCACCATGGATGTGGCAACATGTACGTCGAGCGTTTCCTTTTTGCAGCTGCTGTCGCTTTCGTGGCCGCCGTTGGTTCTCGAGCCGGAAGTCGAGTACGTATCGAAGATTGAAACCACGGAGACCGCCTCCGCAGTGGTGACTCGTGGCAGAGGAAATCGGTGGAGCACGTCTGTGTACGTACAGGGCGAGGATGTGCAAGGCATTACGTGCCCCCAGCAGGTGCGCTTTCGCCGCGCATCCGCTGCGTCTCTGTTCCGCTCCTTACTGTGGTTGATGGAGGCGGCGAAGGAGGACTATGGCGCCCACGCGCTACACCGCTATTCACTTGAGACGGCCCTTGCAGGTGGGGTGTCAGAGTCGACTCTTGTGAGCGCGAACCTCGGCGGACCACTGGATGTATTTTCCCTCACCGAGGACACTGCCCTTGTTCTTGGCAGAAAAGGCGTCGCGATGGCTGATCGACGACAGCGCGCCTCCGACGTTATCTTGTTTTCAGATTTATTAAATGGCGGTGCCACAGGCGACATGCAGTTTCTGACCTTTGGTGAAGACTACACGCTGCGCGCCTACGACTTACGCAACGTATCTGCTCCCCTGTGCGAAGCAACGTCCGCTACCTATCTGCGCATCAAATCGGAGATGGGAACGCGGGCCTCGCTCTTGGTGGCGTCTGACATGACAGGTGTGTTCGACGTGCTGCACCTGACAACCGTAGCATCCTTGCAACACTCTGGCGACACCGTGCTGGATGCAGCTGTTCTACCTAGCAGAGACAACGGAGTTCGTGTGTGTACGAGCACTGGAAGTGGGATGATCTACGATTGGACGGTGACGTGATTCACGTCTGATCACAGTATCGCTGCTATTCTTTGATCCTCATCCTCGAGGGCAAACTCATCTGTTTCTGCTTCAAACGTGCCCTGATTTTTCTCAACAGTATTAGGCAGCGGTCAGACAAGTCAGCTTCAATTTTGCGTGCGTGGCTTGCTGGAGTTTGGCAATGCGTGCACTTCCTCATCGCCCCGTTTAACTGGGCTGTACTCCATGAATCGCCGTCGAGAGGGGGAGGCGATACACCAGCACACACGCGCAAAAGGAGCACTCCCAGTGGTTTGCGAACACTGAAATTGTTTCTGCAGCGCAGCCGTAGCGCATCCTCGGCACATGCCTGCCGTAATACACATTTCATTGCCGTCTTTGTGTTTCCTTGCTTGTTCCATGTACGCCTTCCCTCGGACTGATGACAGGGCCATGGTTCTCGGTGCGTCGTATCAAGGAACAGTACCGACTCTGCGGGGAAGACAATCAGCCCCTTACCCCTTGCTTAATGCTGAACCACCTGCAGCGGTGATAGGGCCAAGTGCCTAAGACGTACGCGGAGATGAGCGCAATGGATCCCTATCGATGTCCTGAGATCGATTTCTGGATTATGTTTTGCCAAAGTGAACGGCAACGGCAAATATGCTCGCGCTATTCATGTGATGGTCCGAGTGGCAACACAACTCGAGCGCATCCCACCCAGCCCTTGCAGCCGCTTGGGGTGGGGGATAGGCTGCCCTAGTTGGAGAGGGATATGCCAGGCGGGGGACCATTGAGGTGGGGGCGAACAGAGTTTGGGACGGAAGTTGCGCTCTGATGGCTGAGGCCACTGTTGGAACGTGTGTGTGTGTGTACGACCGCTTGGTACTGCGGGACGGGGCCTGTGACAAGACCGGGCTGTGTGGCGTTCAAATCATGATGTGTGGCAGAGTGATCACGTGGAAAAAGAAATGTCTTGTGCGTCTTCGCCGCGACATGAGGAGGATGTAGCGGAACCAGATAGACAGACACGCAGAGAACGGGTGAGAGAACGTAGCAACCGACTAGTGTGTGTGTGTGCTTGTGTGTGGCAGACTCTCGGAAGAACCCATATTTCGGTTACCAGTGCCATGGGAGAGAAAGAAGGGAAGCCGTGGGGATGCGATGAAGCGAGAAAAAAAAAAAGGTGCCCCTCTTACGTGCGCACCATTTCTTATTTGCCGTCTGCGAAGGAGATTTCCACTTACTGCTTTCGTCTGCTGAGTAAAGGCAGCGCTTTGCAGTCAGGACTGCCATTTCCCACAAAGTTGGGTACCTGCACCTCGTGCTCCCTCTCTTTGCTCTTTCACATCTTGCATACGGAGCTAGAGGAGGGAAAAAGCAGGCGGCAAGGACGATGGATGGGGAGTCTGTGAGGCCAGAAAGCTACACATCGTGACTTGTTTGCCGATGTCGTTGGTGTACATGTCTTTTGTCTGTTTCCATGCGTGCACTTGCGCAAGTGTACAATTGTGTCACGCTTTGTGCACAGTCGTGGGATCGGTGTGGGTGTGTTCCCGTGCCTCTGCGTGATTATCCATACAACTCCCACACAGGTGCAAAGGCGTCATGCTGCTGACAGATGCTTCGCCCACTCATGTGTGCGTGTACCCCTGTACATCCCGTCACAAATACGCGCACACACATCCTCGAGACAAGGAGGATGGAGCTCATAATGACCGACTCTTTGTCTTGCATGTGCTGGTGAGGGAGGGGGTAAGAGGGAGTGGGGGGGGGGGAGAGCCAGTTGCGCTGCGAGTGTGGTGCGATTATGAAACTTGTTGTATTCCCTTCTCATTCACTCCCTTTCTCGCCTTTTCTAGAACCATATGTCAAAAGTGGAAGCACGCCTGAGTGCCACGTCCTGAAGTGTGTCTATAGGATTTCTCCTTGTCATTTCAACTTTCGCGATCAGGGGACATCGAGAAGTGAGGGAGCGAGCGAACCAGAGAGAGAGTACGGAGAAGGGTCTGATCAAGGAGCGTGTGTTCATCTTTCCTTTTTTGCTACGCACATATTCTAACTCGTTTTCTTTTCGCTGTTTCTGCGGACCCTATGTGCAGACTGACTCTCGCCAAGTTTGTGTGTGCGCGCGCACTGATGTTCAACGGGGAAGGCCCTTCGGTGCTCTGTCCTGTTCTTCCCACACCCTTTTCGTGGTCTCGCACATGTGCACGTGTCCCTGTGTGCTTTGTTTGTGTGCACTTGAGGGCCTGTCTCTCTCTCTCTCTCTTTCCATCTCTTGGCACGCTTTTTTTGGGCGGGGCACAACGGCCGAAACCACAGAGACAGAGAACTGTTTGGATGCCGGGTAATAATCACCAAACAGGAGCGGTGAATTACGAGACAAGTGAGGACGTCAACCGGCGCCTCTTCGCTTTGTTTTGCGGGGCTTGCACCTCATTCCATGTTGAACTTCCTTTCCCTGGTCGCGCGGGAACAAATGCCAGAGAGAGGAACGAACAGGCTTTTATCTGTCACGCACTTATAGGGAAGGCATATGGTTGCTAAGGGAGAGCGGAGTGCTCCGCATAAGCGAGTAAAGAGTCGAGCACGTGCGCACTGGAAGTTGAGTAATCCAAAGATGCGTGTGCGTGTAAAGAGATCCGTGACCGACAGCCGCAGTACCATTCTCTAATTTGGTTTCGCACCTCGCACTTCTTGAGAAAAAATCTGCGACGATGCTGAACGCGGTTAGAAGCGTGAGAGTCTACACGCCGGCGGCTCAGCACCTCAAGGAAGACAGGAGGGCTCTACACAGTACCAGGACTGCAAGGTATCTGACGGTTCCATCAGGTGCGTGAATGCCAGTGATCGCGAGCAACAATTCAGTCCTACGGATGCAGTGGAAACGAGGGCACGCAGCCGATTGTGTATACAGATCGCAGGTACGGCTGACACACCTCGCACGCACCGCCGCCAAGCTCGCCTGGTGCCGGTGACGGAGGCACAACGATGGTACACTTATTATTATCACCCGAATGAAAGTACCCAGCCGTGCAAGAACGCTGCTGCTGCGGACGTGCCTCTCCAAGCTGCTCCGTGTCACGCTATCACTTCTTCAGGTGGAACGGTAGCCGTGGTGCCAATGGAGGCTGTCACATTGCCCTCGTTGTCTATGACGGTCGCTTTTTACGCCTGCAGCTTTATATGGTATAAGTACATTGACCCTCCACGCGCTGCGGGAAAGTTTTGCGGATGAGTGCAGGTGGGTCAGACCTCAGTAGTCAGTGACGTTAGTGTTGCAGTCGTATTGACGCGAACGCTTCTATTTTCTGAAGGCCTACGTAGATCCCTCGTATTTGGTCACTGCACACTGGCGTCCTCTTCCCCAGAACGATTACGAGTACCGTAGCTGCACCGGTGCATGAAAGAGGGTAGTCGAGTAGCCGACTAACCGACGCTGCGCGGTCTTAGAGACGCCGCTCTGCTTACCCGCTGAGTTTTACGGTGACAGGTACATGCGGTTGAAGCGCCAAAGAGATAGACCAACATGCTTTGATGGTACGGTGGCCAGTTGCAGATGTTTCTCCCCATCACTACGATGCTGCTAGCACAGCTCTTGCTTGCCCTCTGCGTCGACCTTCGATGGGCTTTACCGGCTTCTGCCCCCGTGCATGGTGTGACTCAGCCCCACCGTGAGCTGTGCATGCCCTGGAAGGCAACGAAGTGAGACGAGGAATAACGATGTGTACGATTGCGTGCTTGTGTGGGGCTGACCATGTTGTCGCAGCCATCGCTCTTGCACTGCCCGTAGTGCCCAGAACTCGTTTAAACCCGTCACGGAATAACGCGGGAGAAGCGCTGTCGCGCGCTCCCCACTTGCTCACCTCTCTCGTATGGGATGTAGTGGATTATTTTCGGTTCCCAGTGTAGGCATGCCAGGGTGCTGCGTTCAGGCCTGTGTGCAGAAATACGGACGTAGTGTTGTTGCCTCTATAGCGCTGCCGCTGAGCGTATGCCTGTGAGGATGTTCAAGTATGACGCCCATATAACTGCGTGGGTTCCTCGCTCCCTTTTTTCTCTGTTGTGATTTGATTTTGTGTTTCTTCCTAGCACCCCCCCCCATGTCCATCTTCAGCTCTCATTTGTACCGTTTTGGCCATCGAGGATACGCCCTCTTCCCACTTCCCTTAATGAATGCCTTTGATCATGTGCGCCTACGTGTGTGTGTGTGTGTGTCTGTTCTTCGTGTTCTCTATAGTTGAGGCTGCTGTGGTACGTGCTCGGAAGTTCTCGAAAGGGTTGCTCTGCGCCCGTTGTTCTCATACGCTCCCCTCCTCTTCCCTGCATTTCTCACCTGTGTAGGCGCTGAAGTGATGACTCACAGGTACTGCGGCAACCACTGTTGGCAGTCGTGTCTTTGCTCTATTCGACCTTGCTTATTCTTCTCTCTTTTCGTTTTTGCTGGGTACGTGCGTCATTCCAGCCAGCACTCCAAGTTGTGCAGCACTGCGCTGGTGACGGCAGCACTACGTTCGCCATGGTCGGTTTCTCTTTGGTTCTCTTCTTGCATCTGCTGACGTTGTGTGGGTGCCGCGGTGTCGGATATGTCGCACCCATTTCGCATTTTAGAACCTTCTCTTCTTGAACGTGTGTGTGTGTGTGTGGTATATTGATCGTTTACAGTGGTGCTGCACCTCTGCTTTTTTATTTCTGCTTCCTTGACGGGTTCGTATCCCTGTTGCGCTCACGTTTCCGTCACAGACCTCTCGGCCGCCCCTCGGCACCGTCGCGTCATTTACACATCGAAAAAGCGGAAGGAGAACGAAAAAAAGATGAGAAAACAACCGCACGGCTACTTCACATGCAGAGACGCGTGTGAACAGCTACTGAAGCGGACTCGACTGCAGCAGTGCGCGGTAGCGAATCTTCTCGATTCAAAAGTATTAAGCACATGTTTCCTTTCCTTTCCCCCGTACCATTTTCCTCTACCTTTTGTCAACCTCGACGTGTCGTGACGTAATCAATCATGCGCTTACACGCGTACCCATGTACATATATATCCATGTTCTGTTCTGGTTTCACGCTTCTGCACAACCGCATCTTTTCACATAGACTGCAGCAGGGGATTGTTGGCCGCGCATCTTTTTCTGCTCGTGACGCCCTCTACATCACTTGATACTTTGTGTGCGTGCTTAAGTATCTCCCCCCTACTTCTTCTCACAGTAAACATCACTCAGCCTCACACTGTTGCACTTGGAAACTTGAGAAAGATGATTCACGTGGGCAACTGCTATATTCCCTGGGCGGTGTTCAAGCTTGCGGAGTTCCGCGCTGTCTCTTGCCAAGTTCTCTTGCTGGCTATTTGGTATGCTATGCTCGGCCCACTTTCCCGCCGCGGCGTTACTGGTGTCGGTTTCTTGGCTTGCTACACGGCGGGCATGTTTTTCTTTCAGAGGCGCGTCGCGTCGGGCTTCCCGGTTCGGTTTTTGTCTCTGCGTGCCTGGCGGTCGTCGCCGGAAAACTTCAGAAAGACGTCTGCGTTTCTAAAGGCGCTGAAGGCAAAGGCGACACCTGCCGCCGGCGTTTCAGCGGAAGGCTTTGGTGCGCGCCCTGTTGTGGTAATTACTGGTGGAGAACGTGGAATCGGCGAGCATGTTGTGCACCAGCTTCTGCGCGAGGGCATGGACGTTATTCTTTGCTGCCCATTCGAGGTGGAGGCGCGGCGTACCATCGCGAGGCTGAAAGCGCGCGTCTCGAATTCGAAGGCTCATTTCGTGAAGCTGGACCTCAGCGACGAGGAAAGTGTGCGAGAGTGCGCTGCGGAAGTGCTGGGTCTGACGCCGCGGATCGATGTGCTCATCAACAACGCCGGATTGGTCAGGTCGTTTTCGTACAAGTTGAACAAACGCGGCTACGAGGTGGTACTGTCGATCAACTTCCTCGGTCACGTTCTGTTCACGGAGCTCCTGCTGGAGAGGGTGAAGGCAAGCGGCCCCTCCCGCATTGTCAACGTCTCATCGCTCATGCATCTCGATGCCTGTGTGCCAGGCCCATGCAAAACCGCGCTCGACGTCATGGCTGCCAACTGCGACCCTACATCACCTCATCACACGCACAACTACAGCCTTTCTAAGTTGCTCCTTGTGTGCTACACTCGCGATTTGGCGAGACGTCTCCGCGGAACGGACACTGTGGCGGCCACGCTGCATCCGGGTGTGGTGCTGACGGACATCTACGCTTCTGGCGCCATCTTCATGAAAGTATTCTTACGGACCGTATTCAAGTTTCCTGGTGAGGGCGCCGAGGTCGTCCTCTACTGTGCTTTGGCGGAGAACATTCGCAACGGATCCTTCTACGCCGACTTCGCGGAGTACAACAGTCTTCTCTCACCGCTCGCTGTCGATGACGCGCACAACGAGCGCCTCGGACGTGTACTGTTGCGCTATTTTGATGTGGACGGTTCCAAGGGGACGCTGAAGTCACTAGCAGAGGTCGTGCAGTCGACGCCGTGATCGGCTTCGCGTGAAGCACCGCGTGCGATAAATCGGCGGTGTCAACATGCATATTAGGGGTGCTATATACACACCTTCACAACCGACTCTTCTCCCCGCCCAGCAAACTAAGCATACGGCTCTGCGTGGTGGGCGGGATGGGGAAATCGCTTTAAATAAATGCTCAGTGTGTCCTTCATGCTGGCAGAGTTTGCCATCGTGCTCCCGTGCCAGAGGACTGTGGCGACAAAATCAATAATGGTTTCCTCGTACGTCTCCCCTTTATTAATGCCCTTTTCCCTTTGTCCCCGACACAGCTTTTATCCCCGACGTTCATGTGAGTATACACACGGAACACTCAACATATTCCACCACGTCTTCTCATGTCGTTTTTTTTTTTCTTAGCTTAATTTTTTTTTTTCCTCTGGTATTTGTTTTCCATTCTGCACTGCCTTGCCCTCACTTTCAGATCAAGCCATGTGCACATCTGTCTCGTCGTATCCTCCCCTCCTTCGCTTTCCGCGTGCGGTTTCCCGAGCGCTGGATCTAGCTGTAGAATATGGCAGTGCGCATGGTCGACATGCAGTTTGATGCTTTTGTGCAGGATGGAAGTCGTGGCATCGCAGATGAGTGGTGAGGGAGAGAAGGTGTGCCGCTCACACGAGCACTGGTGCACCCTACTATCTTTGCGTGCCTCTACTTACTTCTGTTCGAGTTCATCGAGTGCATCAACCGGCACTGACCGTTTACTATATGTGGGCATGAAAGCAGCACACACAAAAAAAAAAACTTAGAGTACATGAAGTTATTCACCAGTGGCAAAGGTGATTGACACGACATTCATGTACAGGGTCACATGCCCTTTTTGGTGACAGGAACACAACGCCGAGTTTGCACTCTCAGAGCCGTCTCGTGTCGCCGAGTTGCGACGCCATCTTTCCTGTTCCTTTTGCTCTGTTTGGCGCCTTCCTTCCTTCAGGACACCATACATGTGTGGATCTACGCAGTCCACAGATACTCAGGCATTCTTGTGTGTTCGCTTTTCACCTCCTCCTAATTCCTGCTGCGACCGACTTCTTTGGCTGTCCGTCTTTATCGCGTGGCGGAGGTTTCTGTGCCATGGCGGCACTGCGATCGCCGTTTTTTTTTATCTTTCCCACACTCGATGGTGTACAGGCACCACCACCCATCTGGAGCTCAAACCGAACGATCATTGACACACAAACACACCACCACCACCGCCCGGGCAAACACCGTTGTACTCCCTTTTGTTCTTGTCCCCCCTAAATCATGTCTCGCGCTGTTGACCATCTGGTGGCGGAGTATCTCGCCGATGAGTACCCAAGCGTAGCAAAGGCGCTTCGGAAAGAAGCGTCTTCGACAGCGCCACCGTTGCGCTCTCCCTTCGGAAAGAAGAGCCTGCAAGAGGTCGTGTTGGCGTATCGTGCGCAGAAGGTTACTCCTGCAGTGGTCAACAACGGCATCACCTCCGATGATGATAAGGTGCACTGCCCACCGCAGAAGACTGCGAAGACGTTGTCACGATCGCCGGTTTCGAAGCCAGCAGTGAAGAGGGCGCCGATCACCGACAGTGACCACGATAGCGATTTGGTGACAAGACCGGCGACCAAGAAGACGTCGCCGAAGGCTCCTCCTAAAAAGGTGGCTGTGGACAGCGACAGCTCCGATGATGACGAGCCCGTGCCAAAAAAATCGAGTCCTGGGAAGAGGCCTATGCCTCGTGGAGAAGAGGGGCCCGCGAGGAAGGCGGCGAGGACAGAGTCCCAAGGCTCGGCGCGACACACGCCTCATCACCTCAACGAGGACGGTACTTTCCATCGTTTCCAGCGCATCGACCCGGCAAAGGTGACGTTTGAGGCCGATGTCTTGCGCGACAACCGTCCCGGTAGGGAGCACCTCGTGCTGCGCCAGAACCAGGAGATGATGCGCACCAAGGGTAAAGGCTTCAATAAGCTGAAGCAGAAGAACAAGGGCAAGTTCTACGGCGCTGGCGTCGACCTAAGCGTGCGCGCCTACCAGTTCCCCGATAGCGACGACGAGTAGATTGTGCACACGTGGGCTTTGATGCACAGCGAGGACGCCAATGGGCGAGGAAGGGGCTGAGGTAGTGAGAGAAAAAGAATGTGATGTGACGTGATGGGCTGCTGTGCTTCATGGCGTCGCCTCCGTTTTCTGCGGGGACATCGCGCTGTCGACTTGCATCCACAGGTTGGGATTTTCTCGAGCGTTAGTGTGTATGCGCACGTGCCGAGCTCTCTCTCTCTCTCTTTCGCTCTGGATCGTGTGGACCTGCGAACGTGTGTGCTCGTCTTCTATTCTTTTGCTTCGCTCCCCCCTCCACCACAACCAGCGTACTTTGTTAAGTGGCGCTCCTCCACGCCCCCTTTTTTCTTCGCCGATTAACACTTCCCCAACGCCAGTAAGCACTCCTCTGTGTGAGACAGGGCAATGAGAAGACAAGAGACTGTGAGGGAGCGCCGTTGTTGAGAGTGTTGCTGCTTTTTGGTTGGGACCGTGCTGGAACAGCGTGTGCACACACATGCGTTTCTGTGTGTCTCGACACTGAATAGCCTACTTGGATAGGCGTATTGCCGACTTGCCCGTTTGCGGTCAACGGCGGCGTGGGGCACGAATGCCCCCACTCTTCTCGCTGATTCTCTCGTGGTATATTACCGCCTTGCTCCACAGATAACATCTTTCTCCAATGCGCGCTTTCTGGCTTGCGGCTGTCTTTTTGACGGGTCACAGACAGGGCTAGCCACGGTGCATGGTGTGTGCTCCGACGAACTGCTGGTGCGCTTGCTTTCTCATCTTCCGTTACTCATCTTCACCTTTTCTCAACGGTTCCACGTGTGCCTTCTCTGTCTCGTTGTTTCTCTCTCCATGACCTCTCTCCCACTGCCTTTACACGCGCACACATACGCTCATCTGCACGCCCTACTCCTCTTTTTTCGTACCCATGGCAACCCCTGCCCAAGCCGGCGTGTGCGTGGGACGTTGACCGCCGAAACCAAGCAGTCTATTTTTCCTCCCTTTCACGTGCATCGGACCGACCACGTGGACGTGTGATCGTTCAGCGACGGCGACCCAGCTGTACAAACGCGCACTCGGTCTGAGGATGAAGGGATCCATGATTGGTGACGGCACGGCGCCGGTGACAGAAGCACCCTTGTTGCTGCCTAGAAGGGCACCGCAAAGTGTGCAGGTACGGAGGATTGCCACGCTCAGAGGTCACAAAGATCGTGTCTGGTGTGTGCGCTGGTGCCCCACGGCCCTTGTCCTCGCCTCGTGCTCCGGTGACACCACTGTGAAACTTTGGGGTCGCAGCGGGCTCGTGAAGAACGATGATGATACTTGGATATGTCTTGGTACCTTGGAAGGGGAGCATAGCCGCACTGTTCGTCATGTCAGCTGGAGTCCCAGCGGTGAATACGTTTCGTGTGCCTCGTTTGATCACACCGCTACCGTGTGGCGGCGTAACAGTGACGACGTCGAGTACAGTTTTGAGATCGAGGGCGTTCTGGACGGGCACGAGAGTGAAGTTAAGTGTGTCGAGTGGGCCACTGACAGCATGCTCGTCACGAGCGCGCGGGATCACACGGCGTGGATTTGGGAACGCGTGGATGAAGGTGAATACGAATGCGGTGGTGTCTTGACAGGACACATACAGGATGTTAAGCACTGCCAGTTTGTGCTGCCACACAACGATGGCGACGTGCCGCTGGTTGTGACGTGCGGGTACGATGATACAATCAAGGTGTGGTCTGAAGGACACCATCACGACGACTGGCAGTGTGTGCAGACGATGACAGCGCATGAGGCCACCGTCTGGGCCACAGCTCTCCAGAAACTCGAGGTGCCAATGGAGCTGGTCAGGGCATCGCACGCGAATCACCAGCCCCTTCCCCAGCCTTTGCTTTGCAGCTGCTCAGACGATCTCTCGATCATCTTCTGGAAGCGCAGCACTGAGGGCAAATTCGTGGAAGCCGCTCGCCTCTCTGGCTTTGTGGAGCGCTCTTTATTCGACGTGGATTGGGCGCCGCACAACGCACCATTGGTAGCGTGCGCCAGCGGTGACAACAGCTTCTCACTGGTGGGCGTCTACGAGGATGAAGCGGGCGTGCACGCGTGCACTCTGGCGCGCGTCGCGGATGCGCACCTGGCAGATGTCAACAGCGTTAGTTTCGCTTCTCAGGGGACCCTCATAGCATGCAACGCCGAGGGCGAAGAGACAGGCGTACTGCTGGCCACTGCCGGTGATGATAGCGTCATCCACCTGTGGAGGGTTTCTGCAGAGGTCGACTGAGTAAACCGACTCCGACATGCGAAAGAGGTAAGGGCAAAAAAAAAAAACTCATTTGTGTAATGGCTATGCTCGTGGCTAACGCCAGAAAGAGAAGCATACCGTGGGCACGGGCCCGCAGGTTGCTGCCACTTCACATCCTCCTAGTATCTTCCCTGTGCCTCCAACTGCCGCAGCATCTCCATGTAGTGCGCGAGGAAGGCACAACTTGCTGGTGCCACTGTGGCTTGGACTATGAAGCACTCCTCTCTCTTTGCATACGGTTCTCTTTCCTTGTTTTTCTGCCCCGTACCTGCCGCACACATCGCAACGATTACCGATGACAGTCGCCCACTCGCGCTTCATTTACTTTTCATTGCTTCATACAAGAGACAAAACAAGTCCTCACCCTCGCCCCTCACTCCTCACACACACACACACACACACACACACACACACGTACGCCTTTTCTTTGCGGTGTCATTTTTTTTTTTTTTGTGCGTGGGAAGCTTCTTTTCAATCGTACATCATCGTTGTCTGCGTCTGTCGGTCTATTCCCATCTTGTGTATCAGCTTTGGTGCGCTTCGCCGACACGTGACGCGTCACTTCTTTTTCCTGTATCCGCCTCGCGCGCATTCCTCTACGAGCCATTATTGACTGCTCCCCCATTCTCCACAGGCGCATTCCTTCACTGTGTTACCCTTTCACACGCACATAAAGCACGTCGAAGAATTCAGCGTTTCAGGCTTGCTCCCCTTGCCGACCTCATCGATACACCCCTCAAGCTTTCTTCTCTATAGTCGTCCTCTATAGCTTCATAGACACCCCTTACGTTTGCTGTGCCGTGTGTTGAGTATTAATTCCTTTTCCACGCCACCGTCTCTCCCCGGTTCCGGTCTGACGGCTCACTTTTCCCTCGCTGACGCTCTCCTGACTGTGTCGTGTCACGTCCACCGTCGGTGTATTTCTCGATACCGTTTCTCTGCTTGGGCCCCACGCCCGACCCTCCAGGCGCAGAAACTGCACGTCGTCGCAAATCACAGGCACACACACCCACACACACCCACACGCGCGAGCATCGCTCAATTCGCACGCGCATTAACTCTCACTCTTATAGACGTCCGTCTCAGGGCATCTTGTTCTCTCTCCTTCCATCGCTCTCTTACGGTGCAGCAATCGTACACATCTGCACTGAGAGGTAGGCAAGAAAGCAGAGTTGCTACCTTGACTACACACCCATAGAGAGGTTGTTCGCATACAAATACTGCTTGCTTTTTTTTTCCCCCCAGCGAGTGCAGTGGTGTTCTACCGTGCAGTTCAGCACAGCACTCCCTCGTGTCCACACACACGCACGCTCACGTTCACGCACACGCGCGTTGATTGGAAATGCTCCGCGGATCTCCGCTTACGGACTGTACCCGCGACACCATGCAGGCCATGAACCAGATGCATGACCTTTCGCACGGCGTCTCGGCGATGAAGTTCTTGAAAATAAAACGGCACAACCCATACGCCAATAAGTTGCTGGCCCCGGAGGACTCTGTCGAGTTCAACAGCATGCTCAGCTCCCCACTCTCCGTCCATCAGTCCCCGTTGAACTGGGAGGCACGGGCCTTCGACCCGACGTTTATGTACAGCAACGTCAGCACGCCGTACCTGACACATTCCCTCGCCAGTGTGTCAACTGACCTGCATGCGCGACGGCCGCTCTTCGGCGACAGCCCAGCTGCTTTCACGTCTAAGTCTCCTTCGGACGCCTCCACGGAGGTTGGCGGCGGCGGCGTGCAGGTCACGGCCTCGTCGGTGATGCGAGCTTCTCTCACGGCCCCACCGAAAAAGACACTGGGGAAGATATACGTTGGTGGCCACCCCGTGGTGGTGCCGCAGCACGATAACAAGGTGACAGTGCAACTACGCCACTGCGAGGCCACTTTTGTCATTCCTGACATTTACAGTCTCATGGCGTTAGAGGAGGAGACGCGAGACCTGGTGGGGTTGCCGGTCATCATCGAAGGTGACCGAGGCGAGGACTTTGGTGTGATTAGCGGCATGTTCAAAGAGGTAGCGACAGAAACAGCCGCGCCGTCGCCGAAGACGGCGGAGGAAGTAGCCGCAAAGGCGTCGCCAAGCGGCGCGACAAAACCGCTGCTGAAGGTGTTGCGTGTCGCCTCGGAGTTAGAGGTCCAGAGTAACGAGGCACTGCCGCAACGTGAGGCTGAGGCACTCGAGTACTGCAAAGCCTGCCTGCAGGAGGTGCAGCTGTCGGTGCCTATCACCATCGAGGGTGTCATCTTCCAGTTTGACCGCAAGAAGCTCACTGTCCGCTACACAAGTGACGCGTACGTGGACTTCAATGATCTGACCCGAATGCTGCACAAGAGGTACAACTGCCGCATCTGGATGGACCAACTGAACCGTGATAGTGTTAACGGCACCGACAAGCGTAACCGCCGCACCGAGCAGGGTGGTAAGAAGAGCAACTCACACAACCGGGGAGCAGCGAAGCGGCGTGAACAGCAGTGAGTTAAGATGTGATGCGGAGAATAAGGAATGGGCCCGAGGGGAGTCAGGCAGCGGTAGTGCCTGTGTAAAGCAGCGTAGTAGGTGCTCGTGGGACTACACGCAGGCCTCATGCTCTGTGGATGCCCGACGTGCTGCGTTTTCAATGTTTTTTTTTTTCCTCTTGGTGTGCTCTCCCTCCTGCCCCGTCGTGCGGCTTGTTACGCCAGCGCCGCGCACGTTTCTGCTTCTTGTGCGTTCGATGATTCAAGTGCAAGGAGCGCTGACAGACACGGCTTCTGAAGCGTCATCGCTATCGCTAGGTTAGCCAGCTGCACGTGGGCCAAATACGCGTGGTGTGCTTCCTTTGCTGGGGGTCACCCTGCGCCACCCTTCTTTTTCTGTATGCTCTCACTCGCTGCCCCATCCTTCCCTTTCTTTTGTGCCGTCTCTAGACACCCCTGATAACGACATTCGCCCGTTCTCCCTTTTCATTCGGCTCTTACTTGTGTTCGCTGTTGTTGGCTTCCTTCTCATGCTCTGTATAGACGGAGTGCTCCTTGCAGTGCTGCTATCGTAGCGTGTGCTCCCATCCTGCCCTCGACAGTAGATCTGTTTCACTCTTCCTCTCTCGCACTCCTCGTGTGTCTTCGTCGCACTTAATTTTTTATCTCCCCACCATCTTTGTTGATGGAAGTAAAATTCTTGCTTGCCTGCGCGTGTGTGTGTGTGTGTGTCGTTGTCGGTGACGGTAGTTTCTGTTGCCAGATGGCTCTTTCCTTTTCCTGCTGTGCGTGGATGCGGTGGCACGAAGAGGAGGGCACCTCAAAAAAAAAAAAATGTATATTGGAATGCTCTTCTTTCTGGTCTGTATGGGTCTATTTTTTTTTTATTTGTTTGTTGGAGGGCGTGCTGTTGCTGTTGTTGTGCTTGTGGTGGGTGCGTGCGCCACTGCGCACGGGGTTCCTCTTTTCACCCGATCTCATGTTTGGTGTTGGTGTGCAACCTCCCTTTCTCTCTCTTTTTTTTGCTGTTCCTCTCCGTTCTTGCTGTTCTTTTATGGAACCACACACACGCACATGCGCAAACATCACTTTTTTTTTTTCTTTGCGGTTGCCATCTTTGCTGAGCGGATGCACATGCGCCTGTGCGTGTGTGTGTTGCGTCTGCATTGTCGAGTGTGAAGTTATCGAGATGGAGGTGGCGAATAGCTGTACACATACCCGTGCAGACCGCTCGCCCGAAAGCTCCATCTAGGTGGTGTGTGTTTTCGTACAGATACTTCACATGGCAAACTCGCGCGCATAACCCCGCTTGCCTAAGTTGCTCGTGTTTGTTTTGTTTCGCCTTCTCTCTGCTTTTTTTTTTTTGTTCTTCGTGCTGTGTCCGCGGCTTTTACGAACACTTTCAAGGCTGGGGGTTCGTTGTGCGTGTGCTCCCTGCGTGCGTGCTCCTTTCATAGATCTGTGCTTTTCTGCCGTCCTCTTCTATTACCCCACTCATAAGTCTTCCTCTTTCTTTTTTTACATATCTCGATCATCGTGTGCGATTGCTGTACTCCCACCCCTTCTTATTCTGTATTGCGATTTCCTCGCACTCTGCACTGCTTCCTTCCAGTTTACCCGGGATATCGCGCCCAGTCTCTTGACGACGATGCTGCGGCGTCCATGCTATTTATTTATTGGATCCGTGCGTAGATGCGGTCGCGTTGTACAACGTCAGCGGCAACTGCTGCTCGCAACACTTCTGAGGCTTCGCCGTCCATTTCAGATGTGAAGGGCCGCTCCACGCCACGCCCGCGACGCGCACGAGGACGATGGTTCAAACATAGTGACACTTCCGCTTGTTCTTATTGCACGCCGTTCTTCCCCTTAGACAGAGGTGCGCGCAGACACCCAACATTCATAGAATATTGCCGATTGTGCTTTTTTTTTTACGTCCCACCTGCTCTACCTTCTCCTGCTCTCTTCCTCCTCCGCTTCCCCAGCTCGGGTTCCCCATGCACCTTTTTCTTCCGCGGTGACATGGGGAATTTTTGCCCTTCCTGCGTGCCCCCCCGTGGTCATCGTTCAGTAGAGACTTGTATGGCATCGCTTCACCTTTCCGAACTGGCTCGCTCTCTCCGTGGTGATGTCTCTATCGCCTCAAATTTTCTCTTTTTCCTTTTGTTACGCTTTCCGTTTCCACTCGTCATAATCTCACACGCACTTGCATGCACCCTCTCACCTGCGCCGGTCGTGTGTGCATGTGTGTAAGCCTCTGTGTATGTGTATGCGCGCTGCACCCTCGCCGCTGCTCAGCCCTAACATATTTAACGACGGTTGCGAGACGGCTACACAGAGAGGCGCACATGCACCTCTGCACAAAAGAGAGGGAGAGGGCTGCGCCTGCATTTGTACGCTATTCACGCTTTTCTTTTTATGTTTCTCTTCTTGCGGAAGAAGGGGGTAACGCTTCCATTGAATGTACCAGTATATGGCATAGGCAGCTGTATACATATATGTATATATATATATATATGTATACAGCTGCCTATGCCAATACAGGGGGACAGTCACGCTGCCACTGAGACACGTTTTGCCCTTCTCTGCAACACACACACACACACACACACACACACACACGCAGACGCTTGGGCACGACACTTACGCCTTTACCACTGCCCAGACGTGGCTAAGGATGCCCAACTGTGACTGCATCATGTAAAGTATGTCTTGTCCCTAGAGGTCTCGTGTGTACACGCTGGGGACTGCACTGGTCCGCATGCACGCTGGATGACGACGACACATGCCCGAGGCAAAACCGATGCAGCGCGTGTGCGTGTTCTCATTTTGCGTTCGTCCACGACTACTTCATTTTCCTCTCTTTCCTACCAGACAGAAAACTGCGCTTCGACCGCTGACGTCTACAAATGTTTTGTGCGCAGGCGTATTGGCTTGCATGCGTGTGTGTGTGTGTGTGTGTGCGCGCTCCACGCTCCTTGAGTCAGGCGGGGCGAGGCGCAGTCAAGATGTCTGTCCAGCGTCTGCAGCACTCATTGACCTTGTTTGTTCCTCCTCGACACGTTTCCGTACACCCCCTCCCCCCGTGACCCAAAGGTGAAGCTTGGAGGCAAACTCTGGTGCGCAACAACGAAGTGCAGAGCGTAGAAAGGGCGCATCTCTCCTTTTCCCTTCCTGTTCGGAAGCCTTTTTCGTTCCTTCGTCCTGTTCGAGGAGTTTTCCAGGCAGACACACGTACACGCACATGTCTCTCTCTTCATGCACAATAGCGCTTGCGCGTGTACATGTGTGGTGCGTATTTGTTCGCTGAGTCGCGTGCCATTTCTGAAAAGAAGCAAACATGTTTTTTTTTTTGAGCTCGGTTTCTCTGCCTCATCTCATTCTTTCACCTCTCTCCCCCACTCCCGTTATCTTTCCTCTCTCGTCACCGGACAATGCGTTCGTCACCGGGGTTTCTCTCCACATTCTTACGTTTGCCTTTCTCCTGGCGTGTCTTCCTTTCCGACTCGGTGCATGCGAATGTTTGTTTCTTTCTCCGCCCACGTTTTCATCTCGCTTCGCTTGCCTATTGTCTTTGAATGAGCTCTGCCCCCCCCTCCTCCCCCCTCCCCTCTTCTGCATTTATCTTCCTGCCCTCATCGCGTTTATTTTCTGTTTGCGTGGCCGTCACAACGGAAGTGCCCCCGTGCGCTTGTCTTGCGCTAACAAGCTCCATCCACTCTCTCCCGCTTTCCCGCTGCGTGGGCGTTGTGTGTGGCTGGCGGTGCGTGCGTGCTCTTACCCTTTTCCTCAGCCTTGCTCTGCTGTGAACTTTGCCGAAGACAGCTCCTCTTCACCCAAAGTGCACACACACACACACACACACACACACACACACATACTGCATGATCACTTAGGCGACGCAGTCGCCCATACTCCGCGCAGATGCACGTGCCCATGGTAGCGAAATCGAGGGCTACTGTTTTGAACACGCACACGCTTTGTGGGATCTTGGCTCATGTCTCACGTCTTTTTATTATTATTCCTCTGTTCTTCCTCCCTCACTCTCCATCGTTTTTTTTTTTTTTCGTGTTTGTTACCACACTGTTCCTTTACCCCGTTCTTGCCTTGCTGTGCCACAGATGACACGGCGAAGCCGCGCTGAAACGCCGAAGGAAACATAGGAATGAAACGAGGAAGATAGCGACCGTGCCAATGCGCTCCCTCCCTTGTGGACCCCTTGCTTTTTTTTTTTGTTTCTATTAAGAGTCGACAGAGAGCTCCACATGTGTCTGCATGTGCAACGACCCGTCGCACTGATTCCCTGACGATGTATCCTATTGTGCTGATTCGCATTTTAGAGCTGTTCCTTATTTGTTGTTGCTCCGGTGCCGTGCTGCGGAGGTTTTGTTTCCCGCCTCTTTTCTTGTTGGTGACTTGCTGTTCTGACACCTCTCCGCTTCAGGTGCGCTGCGGAATTCTCCTTTCACTTTTCTCTCACCGGGCGTGTGCGTGTGCTCCACGCGTGTATGGACATGCTAATGCTACGTCTTCCCGTGCTTTGCTTCTGCATCTGCCGCCGCCTTGTCTGTTTATGCTGGCGTTTTGACCACTGTTTTGCTTCATGCTTGCCGTCTTTCTTTTTTTTTTTATACCCCTTCTATGTGTTTGTGCGCATTTCATCTCTCCCACATGCGCATGGAACACCAGTGTGCAGAGAGTGAGTGCCTGCCGAAGAAGATCCCCCCGTACCGAGTGATGTGTGCGCGTTTACGCCCGTGTACGTGCTTTTGTGTGCCTCAGCTGACCGCTCGCACAGGCAGGCTAGTAACAGGAAAAAAAAAGGAGTCCGAGGAGAAGGTGCCGCGTATGTGTACAGCAGGCACTGAGACCTCGTTGTGCTAGAGCGACTCGCGCTATACAGCGGAGTCCGTGAGCGTGGCGCAGAGAGCGAGGGAGCGAGCGCACAGTTTGCACGTGAGCGTGAAGGATTCGGTGGCGGCATGGCAGGGCGGACAGGGCTGGGGAGTCCACTGCCTTTCCACCGGCAGCTGCTCATCTGTCTTGTCTGCCTGTGCGTATCTCCATGTGTGGAGCGGAGCAACACGACACCAGGACACATACATGCCGTAGACGTGCACGCATGCAACCACGGAACATATTCGGTCTTCGAATGGGCGTCCTGGAAGAAGGCGCGAGTATGCCGCCGCTATCACTCCCCTGTCCCCCTCCTCCGCCCCCCGCCCCATTGCTGCATCTCCCTGTTCCTTACTCTCTACGGCACTGGTGCTTCTACTCACACACGTGTGCATCGACTGTGCTGTGCCGAACACGCACGCATCTTCTTCGGCGTCTGTCTCTCTGCTCTGTCTTCATTGATCATCTTTGGATCTCTCTTTATTGTGCATTATTGCGTGTACGTGCGGGCGAGAGAGAGTCTGTCTCTGCTTGTCTGCGTGCGTGTGCCCGAGTAGGTCTCCACGTCCCCAGCTCCTCCCCTCCCCTCCCCTTTCCTCCCCCTCTGTGTGCGCTGTGCCTCCGCCTGACCGCCAAAATTCCCCCTTTTTTTTTCGCCTTGCTCTTTTTGTTTTGCTTTGCGCTCTTCTGCTACACACACACACACACATCGATCCGTATCTCTACCTGTATCTGCATCTATATAGATACGTCGACTTTAGTCGACAGCAAACACAAGCAGCGACGGTTCGCGTGTTATTTGACGACGTGCCTATCCGGTCTCAAGAGGAGCGGTGGCGGGGCGCGCACAAAGGGTGTGTGAAGTAGGTGTGCTTTGGGTCTTCTTTGAGTTAGCCACTCGTCAAGCACAACGCACATTGACGGCTCATACCTTCAACACGGTCTCGTTTTCGAATAGCTGGCAGCCACAATCGAGGTTACACGCACGCCCACTCGTAGCAGACCTAACGATGCCTCGAGAGGCGCACGTGTTGCGCTTCAAGGTGATGACGGTGGAGTGCGCAGCCCTGCCAAATGGCCAGCAGTACACCATCATGTACCACCGCGGTGACACCAACCGCTCCACTCCGTGCTTCACCGCGCAGGGCGGCGTGATCAACTTCGCCAGTATGCCGGAGGGCGCCGCCGTACTTCACTTCAAGTCAGGCCACGGGGGTGCCCGCTTCGCTCCGAAGTACATCCGCTTCATGATAGAGGAATACACGCGCGGCATGCCGCGCCGGCTGGTGGGGGAGACGGAGGTGAATTGCACCGAAGTGTTAAAGGACTACGGCACGTCCGGCTCAGGTATCCTCGCCGTTGTCTTCCGCCTCTACGGCACCACCGCCAAGATGAAGGTTGCTGTGCTCGTGTACCCAGAACACGCTCCTCCTCTCTCTTTCGACGGGTTGATCGACCCAAGCGAGGTGGCCGCTCCGGCGCCACCGCAGGCAGTGAAGGTGATGAACCGTGGGGAGGCCATGATGATACTTATGGGGCTGGAGACGTTGCTTGAGCGGCGGCGAACGATGAAGTCGGAAGGGCAGAGTGTGCCACAGTCTCGCGAGGAGAAAAAGCTGACGGAGCTTGAGAAGCGGCGCAAGGCCCTCGTGGGTTCGGAGGGGCTGGCGACAAAGGTGATCAAGACCCGGTGCGAGGAGGTGGTTGCTGTGCAGTACACTGCGCTCGCCCGGAAGCACCGCAACAACTTTATTGGTCAGACCGCCGCCTACCTCCGCGAGATGGCCATAAGTGCTGGTGAAGACTTCGGCGACGACGTCTACAGCAGCGACAACACGTTGACGGAGCAGTTGAACCGTGTGAACCGCAGCATTGATGATGTGCAGGAGCAGCTGAAGAAGCTAGAGGAGGAGCAGATGGCGCTCGGCCGTATTCAGCAAAAGGTCGATGTGATAGCGGAGTTGAGCGCGAACCTCGACAAGGTGGCGTCGCTTCAGCAGAAGCTGCAGGTGTTGAAGGAGTCCCGGGCAGCACTGACGGAGGCCGTAAGCAAGCAGGCTGCCAAGAAGAACACGCCACTTGCACGAGAGGTGGCTGCCATCAACGCCCGGATTGCCGCGCTGAAAGTGGAACAGCAGCAGATGACACCGAAGATCCAGCACATGATAGAAGTGGCCGCTTCGCACGTGGTGAAGTGGGCCCGCAGCAAGAACCCACCAGAGCCAGACATCAAGAGCGACGTAGATATCTTGCGAGACACTGGTGACAGCGGACGCAACGCCGTCGACGACCTGTTCAGCAACACCGGCAACTCAAAGATGACGAAGGAGCAGTCCATGCTGAACGACATGCAACGCAAGCAGGTTGTGGAGGCGCTCAAAGGGCTAAGTGCCGCCACCGCACCCGCCCCCACCCTACCCACTTCGCCCACCTCAGCATCCTCTAGCTCCGGCCACCGCACCCCGCGTGACCTCTTCGCCGACACGGATCTGCCTACTATGAGCGCCTTCGGCAACACCAAGGGGAAAGAGAAGTCAGAGCCCAGGAAGAAGGGCGAGACCCCCGCAAAGCCCATCCACGAGGACCCGCTTAGGCCCTCTGGTCTCGGTATAGACATGTTTTCAGCGAAGCCGGCTCCAGCTGCCGCCTCCAACGTAGAGGCAGGCTTGCCCTCAATGAACGATTTTATGCGGTCTTCAACCTCGTCAAGGCAACAGGATGGACAGCCCACGTTTGACTTTGGCAGCATTCTGCACGCAAGCTCAGCCTCGCCGCAGATGGACGGTGGCTTTGTGCTGGAGCCGCAGCAGTCGAACCCAGCGTCTTCGAGCTTCGCCGCCGCGGCACCTTCTGACGTCAGGGGTACCTACAACAAGAAGGATGACCCCTACTATGACGAGATGGACGACTTCACGGTGCCACCGGACGCCACTGACAACAAAGACTTCAATGCAGTAGAAATCACCGGCAGCATTTTTGAGGTTCAGGAGGGCACGCGCTCAACAGGTTACGTAGCGCCGCGCCCCACTTTCGACTTTGGTCCAAGCGGCGGGGGCGATGATGGACCGAGCGGGACTGGGGCCACAGTGGCACAAGCAGGGACCTTCTCTTTTGGCGGTGGAGCGGCGGATGAGCAGTCGAGGAACAACCATCGAAGCGGCACCGAGAACCCATACGACGGCATCACAAATCTGCCGACTTACAACTTCAGCAACTGAGGTGGGAACACGTTGGGGGTTGTTGTCGTCATAGCCGCTTGCGCTTAGCTTTTGGGCAAGGATAGGTGACGGGGGACTAGGCTACTGCATACATCCATCTGGCCCTCCCGCTCCCTTCCCGTGGAGGGCAGCTGGTGTGACGTGCACGTCTACTGGGTGTTTGTGCTCATGTGCTTTGACGACTTCTTCGGCCGTTGCCTACGGTGCCCCCGCGTCTCTGGGATTCATTGTCTGCGTGTTTTCGGCACCATTCCTGTGCATGCGTGTGCTCAGCAGTCATTGTGGTCGCTGCAAGATGGTTTCATTGCCGCCGCCGCCGGCGCACCGACCTCCTCTAGCGACATCTTTCTCCTAGTACCACCTCAACTGTGCGTCAAGGATACGTGTCATTGGCCGTGAGAGCACCTCCCTTTAGAGGGGCGGGTGTACAAGCAGACATATACGGTTCGCATCGTTGCCATTCTAGTCGTTAGTGTGACCAATCACGCGACTCACATTATAGCGCCTTGTAGGGTGTGGTCGGCTGCATGGAGTGTCACGCGTGCTTGGTTGATGGACGGTGCTCACCAATTTCTTGAACGTGCTCATGTGCTCATGTGCACGTGTGTATGTGTGTGAGTTGATGCGCTTGCCCTGCTGACCTCCAAAGGGATGTGCTGCTATAGCGATCGTGGTAATAGAGGTGGGTCAAGCACGTCGGTAAGCCGCTGTTTTTCTTCGATGGGCTGTCTTCCTTTCGCTTTCTTTGTTTTACGATCCCATGGACTCACCACCGCGTGAGGATGGTGATCGGGGACGCTGTTGCGCCACTGTGTTGACGTATGTAAGTGTGTGTGTGTGTGTGTGTGTGTGTGTCTGTGTGTGAGACAGTGCGCGCTTTGATGTTCCGTCCGTGTTGCTGCCGATGGATCCTCCCCCCTTTTAGCTTGGTCTTTTGACACGTGCTTCATGACGCACGTTTATTTTTTCGATACTCTCCGCGTGTTAGTTATCATTGTTTGTGCATCATGGTGCAGGTGTGTGTGTGCGTGTGTGCGTGTGTGCCTGCGCGGACCGTGGAGAAATTCGAGATGCTTTTGTCTCGGTCGGGTGCGGTGTGTGAACCGTGTCATCGGTTCTGGCCGAGACAGATGGCAGGAAAGGGACAGGGAAAAGAAGCATGCAGAGGAGCCAACAACATTGAGGAGAAGGGCACGTGACTCGCTCACCACCGCGCCCCTTCTCGCCCTCCCTTTTCCTTTCCAGAGGGATGTGCGTTCTTCACTGTTGCCTAGGGGTCGCTGCCGACACCTCTATGTGCTCGAGAGTGCCAAAACAAAGAACAGTGTGTGCTGCTTCGGTGTGCTACTGTGCAACTCTTCCCACTCATTTTCTTTTCTTTTCGTGATGTGTTGCTCTCTAGCTGCATGTGCGGCGAGACCTGCGTGCCATCGAGCAGGCGCTGCACGTCTTCCTCTTTCCATCGTCTGCCCTGCCTGCTTTCCCGCAGTCCTTGCTTTTTCCCCCTTTGACGATTGCCGAACGCTCGCGCCTACTCCGACTCCGCTCCTCCCCTCTGCTGGCTCTGGTGTCTTCCCGAGTTTTTCATCTTTGCGCGTGTTCGAGAGGTGGGGAGGGGGGAGTGCTGCGCTGCCCACCATGCTGGCATCTCTCCTCGCCGCTGCGTCTCTCTCACTCGCATTTGGGCACCGTACAAGGACGGGGGTGAAGGGGACTACGCCTCTGCCACCAGCCTCCAGATCTCCCTAAAATTGCTTTCGTGTGATACCGATTGCTTACAAGGAGGCACAAAAAAAAACGTGAGTTGCATTCAAACGTGTGCACGGACATACACGAGGAGTCACAGGCACAGGATGCGCACACGTGCCCAACGATGCCTTCATGCCACTCTACAAGGCTCCTGGCCTGCATTCATGCGTGGCGCGCGTGGAATGCAACACCGCGGCTTTTTCGATACACTCGTCGCCGATGAAACCGCTGTCTCGGGGATGGCAGCGTCCAGTGCGTTGTCACGGGGCTCGTCTGCCACGGATGACCCCACTCAGAGTGACATCGACTCTTCCTACACATACCCCCTAGACGTGAACAACGCACCCTTCAGGCTGTACGAAGAGTCCAGCACGTATGCCAAGGAAGACGCTCGGCACATCTTCTCCTCTGCCAAAGTGCAGAGCTACGACCCCGCCATCCTCTTGGGCGATCTTCGACTGCAGGAAGGGCACCAAGGACTGCTCAACTCTACCGGTGGTCTGGGCGCTGGCCGATCAGGGGACTCATCACTGGCAGCCAATGACTTGGAGACAGCAACGCGAATGACCGAGGATGATGATGACGATGCCGTCATGCGCACTGGGCGCAACAAGCAAGAAGCTGCAGGAGCAGCGGCGATGGCTGCTGCAATGCTGGACTCGCGCCGTGCGGCGGACGGCATAGCCATGGTACCAGGACATCCTCTTCCGGTTGTCTTCCCGCGATCGGCTGCACTGTCGTCGCCCCCGCCAGTGAAGAAACTCGGCTCGGGAGGTTCGCCCCAGACACACGCTGATACGCAGGTGCGTCAGACGAGGCAGAACAACGAGGAGGACGTTGATGCGATCATGTGCGGTGAGGTGATGGGGAGCGAGCGGGGCGTTGAGTCGCACAGCCTGCAGCACAGTATCACATGGCGTGTTCAGGTGCTTGATGAGCACCGAAAGCCCACTCCCATAAAGCACTTTCAGAACTTCCGCGAGGCGATGGATGTGCTACCGGCCCGTGTAATGCAGGGGCTGAGTGAGTTGGGGCTCATGCGCCTGACGCTCTTCCAGTCCGCCGCCATCCCGCAACTCATGCGCGGGCGAGATGTCGTCGGCGTCGCTCCCGATGGCAGCGGCACAACAGTCGCTTACGCTGTGCAGTCGATGGTCGTGCTCGTGAAGGTCAAGACCACCGAGGAGGAGGAACGGTCGGCGAAGATGATGGAGAAAGGTACTGTCTCGGCGCCACTGCCACCAGAGTTGTCTGAGGCCCAGTCATCCCTGTCTGGCGACGTCGTTGCGCATCCGTTTGTTGTCGTCCTCTGCACCAACCGCCGAACGGTGCTTCGAACGGCAGCGATGTACAGCAGCCTCGCTGGCGAAGAGGTTCGACTCGTGGCAGCGTACCGGTCTGCGGACGGTGACCGTGAAAAAAGTCAAGTGAGCGTCATTCATAGAAAGAAGGGCTGTGACGTGATTGTGGCTACACCAGCTCGCCTGGCGGCGTTGGTGCAGGAGGGCCATGTCTCTCTGAGTCGCGTACACGTACTGGTGGTGAACAGAGCGAACCAGCTCTTCTTGGCGGACCCCACTCCAGATGGCCGCTCAGAGTTTCAGCACGTCGAGCAAATCATGCACGCTGTGAAGGAGAACGGTGTGGCTCATCAGTTTTTGCTGCAGTGCACAGAGGTGAGACCGTCCATAGAGTCCCTCGTGCGCAAGTATATGTCACCTCGTACCGTGACAGTGATTGCGATGCGCGAGGAGCACACGGGCGTGAATGTACGTCAGATCCTGTACCCGCTGCGAAGCCGCAATGACCGCATCAAAGCCATTCAGCAGCTGTACGATCAAGGCACCATCTTGAAACGCGACCAGGTGATGGTGTACTGCGCCTATCGCGAGACTGCAGAGGAGGTTAGGAAGGAGCTGATCAAGGCACTGTCTGCCCCTTCGTCAATGGTTCAGTGTGTGCACAGCGGCCTGCACTCTCGAAAGCGCACAGAACTCTTCAAGGCTTTCCGGCACGGCGATATACGCATTTTGGTTGTCACGGACGTGGCGACGAAGCGGCTCGATGCCGAGTTGGGGCACGTCATTCACTACGACTTGCCTGCCTTCGTCGAGGTGTTCATGCAGCGCGTTAGCCAGGTGGACCGCTCCGGCCGGCAGGGAGTGTCACACACCTTTCTCACCCCCGGCGACACCCGTGTGCCGCCAATTGCCCGGCTCGTTGAGAAGCAGACGAGCCACACACTCAATGATGATATTCGAAAGATGATCGCTGACATTGAGACCTCAGACGGTGAGGGCAGCTGGGACACCCCGCTACTGCGCGTGCGTGGCCACGCTGTGCCACACAGGAAATGGCGGGTGCGAGGACGACCGGAGATACGACAGCAGGTGGATATTCTCTCTGGTCTCGTATCAGAGTCAGACAAGAAGCCCGTATGCTAGGCACAGGGCGCGGTGGGTGGGGCAGCATTGCTGTCGGTGACGATGTATGGATGCAACCTTACAAGAGAGGAGTAGGAGAGAGAAAAGGATTTACACGCAAAACGTGTTGTCACCGCACTTCTCCTCTTTCGCTTAAAAAAAAATTGGAGTGCGGCGCGGGGCTTCAGAAGCCGCGAGGTAGGAACATCAGAAACGCAGGTATCCACTTGGGATCGTGGGAGGTGGGGGGCGCGAGAGTGATCGCTACCGGGGGTACCGCCGCTGCTGCTTCGGTGGTGACTGTGGCGAACAGGCCCGGTCTCTTCGTTTCTAGCGTCACCTCTCGTTTGAGGGCGGTGACGGTGTGCGGGTGCCTCATCGTGAGGCTTTTTTTTGCACGGGATGTTTTTTCTCCGTTTTCTTATCATTGTGGGCAACCGTATTCTTTCATGATCACTGCATGCCCAAGAGTCGACGCAGACTAAGCGCTCGAAAGGGAGAGGGCACCGAAAGACGGTTGCATGGTAACGTCTCTGCTTGACACAAAGACTTCTATTTTCTCAATTCAGCTTTGATACAGTGCCCGCGCGCCCACAATGAGCTTTTTTTGTGTGGGCCACACCGTTCGGCTAGTGGGATGACGCATGCGTGTGCGCACCTTGGCGTCGTGTCATTTGCAGCAGAGCTCTTCTGCTGTGTGCTCACGCAGCTTCCACCGATACACCTGTGCACTGCATTGAGATGACGCTCTCACCTCCCCCCTTCTCGCTCCCCACCCCCTTGCCTCTTTATGACGTACGTGTGTTGCAGGCGTGTGCATCGCTTCATGCGACACCACATTGCACCAAATTGCGTTGGAACCAAAAAACGGGAAGACCTGTGAGAGAGCAGAAGCAAACATGACCGAAAGCGAAGATGACCATTACGTCTCTTGCTATTCTTTCCCCACCGTCGCCTTCCGGCCCTCCGGCATCCGCTCCCCGACATGCTGAGTATGCGGTTGAACGGGTGCGGCCCGATTTCGAACAGCACACATGCCGATTCGAGAAGGGACTGGGGGAGGCGCCCTACGGTTTGCACACCCTTCCACACCTCAAGTGCTCTGCTCCCTTGAACCGACAGCAGCAGATGGCCACAACTAGGCAGTGCCTCAAACCGTAGCAGATGTATGAAAAGAGAAGGACAGAAACGTGCACTTCCTTCACAGGGAAAAGTACGCTGCGCACTCCACTGTTAGCGATCGAAAGAGTTTGAACAGGCGTTGGCGCGTTGTTCTTCGCTCCCACGTCATCTTCCCTTTCGCGTGTATTCTGCGTTTCGTAGGATTCTTGTCTGCTGTGGCCTCACCCCGGCTCCCTTTCCCTACCCACTTGCGTTTTTCTGCTGTACTGTTGCCCCTCTACGTGATAGTTGCCATGCGCGCGTGTACGTGTGTGCGCGTGTGTGAGCGTCTCCCCCCTCTCTGAGCTCCATTCCGCGAGTCGGGTCCCCTCTTCCCTCTCTTGTGCCCTGCGTACCTGTAGACCGCCCATCTTTTCGACGGTGCGCAAACCCCATCGTGTCCATTTGAGAATGAAAGCCTTCGCCTCTCCCCCCTCACATTGTATGACCAACACAAGGAGGAGGGGAGGGGAGGGGAGGGGAGGGGAGGGCTCCGCGAACTGCTTTTTACGCATGTTAGATCACGTAAATGAAAAACAAAAAATGGAGTGCTTCGCCAGGAACCAGCGCAGGCGAGACACGCGGGCACACTCCCCCACCTCCACACTCGCTGGCAAGAGCAGGGAGTCAGGAGGTCCTAATTGTGAAGGGAAATGGCCCAGCGGTATTGAAGGCAAGAGTGGAAGAATCAAGGAGGAGGAGGCCGAACGCCCACCTCCTCCTTTCCACCCCCTACCGTCATACGAGGTCTCTCTCCCCAGTAGTTTTTTTTTTTTTCCGTGTTGCAGTGTCTTACCGTGGTTAGTTTCTTCGTGACACTCCGCTTGAAGTCTCACCTTACTTCCTCTCTCCCTGGGCCATCTCTGTTGCGCTTCTGACAGCTTGTGTGGGGCTCTGTTTCCCTTTCCGTTGTCCCCCCTCCTGTCTCCCCCTCTCTCCCATTCTGCAAGTGTCTGGGCAGGGTGCAGCCGCCCAATAACCCATTCACCGCCATTGCCCCAGGCCCCAAACGGAGGCAGTGCACTCTTTCTTAGTTTTGATTTGTTTGTGCGTGTGTATGCCTGTGTGGGCGTGATGGACTCACAAAGGTCCTGAAGGGTGGTGAGCGCTCTCCTCGTGTGCGATGCCCCGCCCACGGCCAGCGGCGCACGTTCCTTCAGCCGTTTTCTAGTGTTCATCGCGTTTTGCACTCTACAAGAGGACCAAGTCTTTCGTCGTGCGTGTGTACCCGCGTATCGCAGAAGGGGCGTTGACGCCGTGCTGCACCACCAGCAACCACGCACACACCGTGTGTGAAGCGCTGTGCTCTCGGTTTTCTCCCGAGGCTGCCTGCTGCTGCCCTCTCTTCCCTTCTTCACTTCCTTCCTTCCTCCTCTTTTCACTCCCTCGTCATGGGCTGATATTGTAGCACACTTGCGCACTCTTTCCGAACACATCAACACAGCTGCTCTCTCTCTCTCGCTCCTCTTTCTGTACAGCCGTCTTCATTCTTGTCGATTTCATTTGCTCTTGTTGCTGCGCACTCATCTTCTTGGCCTGACTCACACCTGTCTTGCCCCCACCCCCCACCACGCCCCTTTTCAGAGCAGCGGCGGGGCACTTCAGCTACGAAAGGAAGCAAGGGGCCGACAACATCAAGGCAGACGCACACTGTTGAAGAGGCACGCACATTGTAGCCAGGAGATCGTGAGGGGAGAACGTACTTGCGCATCCGATTACCCGTAGCTACGACACACCGAGATAAGGAAGTAAAAATAAGAGTGGAGGAGGAAAAAAAAGAGGAATTCGACTAAGCGACGCCTTCTCCTCTTCCTGCCCTCCATTACCCTCCCCATTCTTACATAGAAAAAGAGGAAAGGGAAGAAAAACGACGATACACGTATCTGTGCGTGATCACACACGTCAGTGGCTAGTGCTGCTTCGAGGATTAGCAGTCCTTGCGTGTGTGTGATGCGGGTGCGCTCTCCTCTCTCCCTTTCGCTGATACACACACACACACACAAGTTCTTTTCGTACTCTTTATTTTTTCCTTCCGTTCTTCCTTTGTTGTGGGTTGACCTGTGGGCGGCGGCGGCGCGAGCTCCAGACAGGTGTTAGCTTTGCCTTCTTCTGTACTAGCTAATTTTCGTGATCTGGGACTTGCCTCTCAGTCTTGTGCTTGTGTCTGCGTTGCTGACTCCTTTTGTCGCACCCGCGTTATCGGCCCGTTGCTGCCACGTGCGCGTCTTTTTCGGCTCCCCCACCCGTTCTTCCACCTCGCTTCCACCCCTTTCCCTTTGTTGTACTTCTCGGGCTGCTCTGTTTATAATTTTGTTAGTGCTCCTCCGTCACGCGGCGTGCAGGCTCTCTCTTCGCTTGCCTGTAAGGAGAAGCGGCTGTGTTGTGGTGAGGTAGTGTCACAGAGCAGTGTTGCAGGTGCAAGTTCCGGATCTCCACAAGGACGTGGAGAAAGACGAAAGATGAGCGAGATGAACATGGACATGCGCATAAACACCATGAGGTACACCGGTGGCCTCGAATCGGATCCCTTCACTAGTGAGGACGCCTTATCCACGAACGCCGATCCGGCCCAAGGCTACGGCGCCCCCGCTAATGCGCTTGGTGCCCACTCCACTTTGTTCCACGCGCTGGCTTCGGTGGAGGAGGAAGACGATGAGGATGAGAGCAGCAACGACGTACTGCTGCGCCTGCTGAACGAAGTCAGAGCTGTAGAAAGCGACGGCGACCATGTGGAAGTCGGGGTGATAGATAATGGCTCTGACGAGAACGCCGCTGGCGTGCTCGCTCTCCCCCACGGAGAAGAGCCTGCAAAGCCGTACATGTCCCCCTACATAGCCGCCTCCTGTGGCGGGGCGGCTATGATTGCCGGCGGCTTCACTGTCGAGGGCAACGCCTCGTACTCGTCTGCTGCCAGCCTGCCCCCTCCTCCACCCCCGCCCCCCCCGCCGCCGCCGCCGGCATACAGCCCGCCAAGTATGGCTCCGCGCAGCCCATATGTAAACTGTTACTCAGGCATTCCGCACCTCTCCACTACACCCCGATCGAAGCCGCCGCCGCCGTCGTTCGCGGAGGCTATGGCGACGGCTCACGGTACTCCTGCCTCGCTGGTCGGGCGTTCGGTGCCTTCACAAGAGTGCTCTCCGATGCTGGCCAATTACGTGCCACCCATGCCGGCAGCCCCGCAGGAGACGGTACTGCTGCGCAACAGCAATGGTGTCTTTTTACTGCAGCCGATCTCTAAGCCGACGCCACCGTACACCCCACCCGCTGGAAGCACCTCTCCCCCGGTCTCCCCGCTGCCTCGTTACTCGCTGCCGCCGGCCGCTGCATCCACGTTGAACACCGCTGCCACCAACGGCTTCCTCGGTAGCTCCATAGTGCAGGCGGGTGCGCGGGCTTCCAGCATCGCTGAGCCTCTGCATTATGCCCCATTCGGTCCCGCCGGAGGCAGTCCGTACCTCAGCACCGCGGTCCCTTACTCACATGGCATAGGTTCGGTGCGTGGGACCCCGTCTTTGGGGGCTGTGCCCCCGCCGTATGCGTGTGGCGCCCCTCGAGGGCCGTCGACGCGCTGAGCAAACCCAGTGAATGAAACCGAGGAGAAAAATACACGCCGTGTCTGTCGCAGCATCAAGTTCCAGCGCTGTTGCACGTGGAGGTGGTGCCAGGTAAGGTACGCGCATGTGTGGGCACGTTAAGTGTGATGGTGTCGATGTAGCCGCGCCCTCACGCACGTGTCCTCGACGAGAGGGGTGTGGGCTGTGGCGGTCGTTCCCTTTTTATTTTTGATTCTGCATTATTATGTTTGCGCACTGCTGAGGCGGCTGCGAGTCTGTCTGCGTGCCTTCCCCAGCACTCTCCAGATTCCCTCCTCTCGTCTCCTCCATGTTCATGTTTCTCTTCAGTGTTTGCTTTGTATATTTTAGTTCTCTCTTGGCCGTCTCTCCCCCGCGTCTGCTCTACACAGATACTTGTGTGTGTATTTGTTTCCATTATAATATTTTTATGTGGCGGAGCTGTGAACGCTCGTGCTCTACGTCTCCATTCCTGTTCATGTGTGTTGTTTCGTGTGCGTGTGCGTGCATGTGTGCGTTGTGTGCGTGTGTGTGTGCGACCTCTTTCTCTCCCTCTCTTTTTCCCCTATATCTTCCTGTGCGGAAGATACCACACACGCACACACGCACGCACACCGACGGGAGGCACACTCGCGACGGCGTGACCGAATAGTTGCAACCGAAAAGAAATGAATGGAAGACAACTTCTGAGGAGAAGCAGCACTAACAAAAGGGCACAGTATTAGGCTCACGAACCCTTCATGAGATACACACACACATACACACACACACACATACACACAGATACACAAGCGTGCCAGCAGCGCGAGGCTGCATCAGTGGGCGGCTGCTTGCCATTACGGCACCCTGTCTCTCTGCGTTGTCTCTCCTCTCTTTGTGTCGTTCTTTCTTTCCATTTTTTTGTTTTCTTCGCGCTTTGTGGTCATGTCTGCTCCATTTCTTCTCCTCAATTTTTTTTTATTCTCCGTGTCTCTCATTTGCCATCGGAGCACCACGCGTGTATATGTATGTATATGTGTATGTGTGTGTGTGTGCGTGTGTTCAGACCTGTTCCTGGTCCCCTGGTGTAGGTGTGCTGCGTGCGTGTTGCTGCTTTACCGCTTTTCTGTCGTGTTCTACGTTGTGGGTATCTTCTGTGCTGTGCGGACGCTCTCGCACATGTGCACGTGCGCCTCTGTGTCTGCGTGTGTCTTTTTATGCGTGTGCGTAATAGTGGGTGATGACCGACCCGAGAAAGTTCGGGGGTGAAGGCGGCAGCAGCAGCAACAACAACAAAAGTGTTATCGTAAAAGACGAGAAGCCGCTTTCATGAGTGGACCACCCCCTTCTTGTGCTGCGTGGATGCGCTGGGGTGGACCCCGCGTGCCCCGTGTTTGTTGCGGAGCGTTACGTTCTCCATCGACGGGGGCTTAAACATGATAAAAAAACGGAAAACACACGAGCGGAAGGGTTCCACGTGAACTCGTCTCACTTTGAGTTCACCGCGCTGCTCAGCACTGTCGTGCTGCGTGCGAGAATGCCGTCTTCTTTCGTGATTGCTGATCTTTATGTGTGAAGCCAGGCGCTAGGCAGTTGATTTCTAGCCCCTTCCCCATCGCCAGGCGCACCCATCCTCCCAGCACCCGACAGGCACTTTCCCGTCGAGCCTTATGGCGTTCTTTCAATGCGCCACGCTCACTTTGCACAAGCCTTGCCCCCTCGCTCTCTCAGAGACATTTTCTTTTTGGATTGTGATTGATGCAAAGGAGGTGCACCACCTGTGCGAATATGCGTGTGTGCGTGTGTGTATGTGTGTATGCTTGCCTCGGTACGCGTAGATTCATGTGCCTCTGCACGGTGTGGGACCCCGGCAGAGAATGTGGTTGTCCGATCTCCAGACGACGTGAAAGCACGGGGGGTAGACGACCCGTCTTACTGGCGTCAGCTCTGCTCCCTTTCTCTTCTTTGTTCCCTTGGTTTGCTTGTGGTCCCCTCCCACACTTTGGGTATGGCTGTGAAGGCCCTTCTTACGCCATGACACGTTTTTTTTTTTATGCGGAAAGTTTCGTTCCTGTTCTGCGTCGGTCTTCGCCGCCGACTGCGCGCTTACGCTTTACGGACCTTCTGCCTGTGCCGCTTTCTGCGCATGTCTCGTCTGCCGTGGGATGTGAGGAAAGACGAGTCGGTAAATGTGTGTGTGTGTGTGCGTGTGTGCGTGTGTCTGTAGGGACCCACGCTGATCCAGGCGGGCACATCTGCGGAGATCTTCGCTTCTTCACTGTCGCTCTTGCTTCGATGACGCGGCGATGGTTGGCTCTCTCTCACTACGTAAAAGGGGGGGGGTACAACGCCTCCGCATTCCATTCCTGGATGCTCGTGCTCGACTTCCGTGTTTATTTTATTTGCATTGTATTACTTTGCATTGTTTTTCGACTGTTGCTCCCCTCCCCTCCCCTCCCCCCTCGTACCCAGTCGGCTCTCCGTCGCTTCTTCTTCTGCCTTGTGCCTGCGTGCGTGTTGGGCCCACTTAATGATGCATAATTCGCGCGTCAATTCCTGCGTCAAGTCTTCTCTCCTCGCTGCTCTCGTGAGCACACCCCCTCGAAAGGAAAGGATCAGGGATGCTGGTCAAGACACACACACACACACACACACATACATACATACATACATACATACATATATGTATGTATGTATCGAGGACGAGCGCAGTAGTGAAAGTTCTTTCTATGCACGCACAAACGAATGAAGGCCTCTTCCGCCTTCGAAACGTTCGTGCGGCATCTGGTGCTGTCAGCATGTGTTTGACCCCCCCTTCCCCTCCCCTCCACCATGTTGGGGCGGAGGAAGAAGCGGAGGAGGGGGTGGGGTTGACAGAGAGAGAGATACGATTCAGAGGAAAAAGAGCAGGTGCACTGTGATCGCCATCAGTATGCCATACACCGCAAAGTGCACGATCGTTGCGCATTGTGTGTGCGCACGTGTGCCCTTCTTCTCTACATGTCTCTCTCGATCCTGTTGCGTGGCGGTGGCCATAGTCTCATACAAAGGTATTTATCTCCCTGCGGCTTTCCCCTCTTCTCGCTCACCTGGCTGTGTTTTTCAACTCTTCGCTTCTCTCGCGCGGTCTCCCGCTTGTGCATCGGCGTCTGTCGTCCTCTCCGCTGGCCCGCTCGCGTGGTTCATGTGAGAGCAGTGATGCGCACAGCGGAATACACAGAGACACACTAACAATTGCCGGCGGGCAGGAAAAGGAAGCGAGGGGAAAGCGCCGTCTTCGCCTCTCCCCGAACGTCTCCCCGCCCTCTTTTCGCCTGTTTTCTTGTGCGCGTGTGTGCTCTTGTGAGTCATCTGTTTTATTGCGATTACCTTCTTTGCCGCCCGCTCCCATCCTCCCTCAACTCAGCTCCTCTCTTTATATATATATATATATATTTGCCTTCTATTTCTGTTAGAATTCACACTGACGCGTACGCATTCAGCGGTGTACGGCTTCCCTCCGCGCCACACAATTCACTTGTTCTCTTTTCAGCTGCTGCACGACAAACATAGCGGCAAAGTAACGCAGAGGCCAACGAAAAAGGAGGAACGAAGAGAAGGGCAATAGCCGTGTGGCGATCCAATCACCTACGTGCCCTCTGCCTTCTTCCTCCCCTCTGCTGCCAAGTATACACACGTACACATAGTTACACATACGCGAGGAACGCTCGTCCCCATCGCTGCGCTTGACTTGGGATTCAAGGAGGACGAGGCAGGCGCAGCCACATCAAAGCAGAGAAGGGCGAGGCTAGTGTGAGGCGTCTACTGCTTGGTGCAACGGCGGTGCGCGGAAGCGGAGACACACTGCTTCGTTTTCACGGTTTCCTGGGTACGCTGGGTTAGTGAGTAACACATATACAAATATATATATATATAGAGGGTGCTTGTGTGCCAAAGGAAAAAACACATCCACAAAGCCTACTCACTCACCAGGTGACCCACCTACGCACGCACAAGGCGGTGTCTATCATGGACTCAGGGCGACATCAGGTATCCCCGCTTGTGGTGCCGTCATCGGCGCATTCGCGAAACTTCTCGAAGACGACAGTCACCAGCGCCAACGTGGTGAGCATCAGCGACGCAAACCTCTCTCTAACCTCCACTTGTCCTAGCACAAATGATCGCCACCCACTGCGTGGTGCCCACACGCCCCACCGTCGCACCTCCATGGTGGAGAAGCAGCAGCCCACCCCACGCGGCTCCTTGCAGTGGCCATCGACGCACCGCTCCTTCTCCAGTGCCACAGTCACACGTGACAGCTCGCGGCACTCCCAGATGGCTGACCGCATGAACGCCACTGGTGTGAACGTTTCGGTTGTGAGACAACACGGTCACGCAGGCAGCAGCGCTTCCCACACGCCGATGTCATCTCACGACGAGCGCAGCGAACACCAGCTCTCCGTTTTCAGCGGTGTCGGGTGTCGACGAGGCTACAGCCTCGGCCACCACCCAACGGCACCGCCGCTGGTAGACTTTGGAGACTCTCCCTCCTTCAGCCGTCACAGCGCCGCGCACAGCATGTGCACGACCGCGCTGTGCACGCCACGCGACGGCACTGCCACATCGTCCCACGCCCCCTTGGCGTCGCCATCCATAACGATGAACTACAACAGCGCTAGCATCTCGGGCCCTCCCCCGCTGTGCGACTTCGAGGCGGAGGCACATCTCCTAACGCGCGAGCAACTCGAGGAGCGGGTGTTGCAGATGCGGGCGGCCAACGTTGTGCTGCAAACTTCGGTGCTTCGACTGCGTGAGTCCCTAGCGACCCTGCAGGAGGGCATGCGTGCCAACTACGCTGACCTAGAGCGGCGGCAGGAGTGTATTGCGAATATGTTGCTGCGACGCCTGGAGGCGACGAAGCGACGCCGCAGCAAGCTCGTCGCCCACCTGCGTACTGTGGAGGCCGAGAAGGCGTTGCAAGAGGCAAAGCTGCGCAACATCACACAAAGCATAAAGGACCTGTCGAAGCATCTGAAGCAGGAGGAGAAAGAGATTGCCAACCGCCTGCAACGCCGTCTAGACAAGTTGCACGCCCAGCGAAAGCAGCTCGATCACGCCCTGGAGGAGCAGACCAACACGCTGCAGCAGCTGGAACAGCTCGTGCAGGAGGTAGAGGAAATGGACAGGAGCGACGCAGCGGACACGAGCGCCGGCTACCTGGCCACTCAGAGCGCAGCGTTGACTCCTGTGCACCCCAGTGCACTCTCGAGCAGCGCCACAGCGCCGAGCAGCAGCATCATTCTCCCTGTGCACGAACGTAGCAGTAGTCGCATGAGCGCAGCGAGCTCGACCACCGCCACCACCATGGCAGACGTCGCGTACGACCCTACTGCCATGATACGGTACTTGGAGCAGGAGATAACGGCAGCTGAGAGCCTACGCACGGAGGCACTGTCCAAGGCGGAGAGCTACGTCGCCACGCGCGAGCGGCTGGAGCGGCGCCTTGCGCGAGAGAAGCAGAAGCGTGCCGAGCAGTATTCCCGAACGCAGGCGCTTCGTCAGCAACTGCAGGATGCAAGCACTGCCGTGAATGAGAAGGAGACAGAGCAAACGTTAGCGATGGAGATGGAGGCGGACCGGCATCTGAACAGCTGTCGCTTCGGCGGCGACCTCATCTCCAGTGCTAGCAGCACGTGTGCTACGCCCCAGTTGCGTGTCATGAGCGCTGTGGCTAGCCGAGGTAATTCCATGTCGCCTAGTTTCAGCCGACCTTGTCCCGGTACTGCTGCGCAGGAACTCGAGGCACGCCAGCAAGACTCCTTTATGCTGCCGGTCAGCAGTGCGTGCGGCGCTCAGGCAACCTCTGCGAGTCACCAGGCCCACTTGAGAGACATCAGCGGCGTGTCGGTGAGCATGTCCGGCTGCACGTCGCTAGGCGATGCTCCGGCAGCCGCACCTGCGTTGGATACACTGAACCGCCTTTCTTCTTCAACACCGCTGAACGCGCAACCTAGCGAGGAGGCAACAGTTTATTCCGAGGGCGGCCAACACGGGCGGCTGCTTCAACAGGAAACCTGGCGCGTGGCTGCCCCGCGTCCGGTGACATCCGCAGAGAACACGTTGTCATCCGCCTCCCCGCCCAAGTGCGATGCCCAGGGCCCCATGCTGTAGCACTTCTTCCCTTCCAATGTGCTGGGCTGCGTTTCTGTATGCATCAATATGTGTGTTGACTTCTACATGGTCACTGTGGGCCGCGATGGGCGGAAGCCTGCGATTTGTGAGATGAGGCGAGAGCTGGGCGCCGCGTGTGCTGTGCCGCTACAAGCCGCTGCCGACCCTTTCCTCTTGTCCTTTCCGAAAAAAGGTGGAAGGCACAGGGTTTCTCAGGATGCTCTCGTGCCCTCAGCGCGACGCCTACCCAATCACTTCGGTTGCACAGGAGAAGGTGGAGGGTGGTGATGATGGGAGTCGTGAGAGACTCATGTAGCACGCCTTCTCTTCACCGAAAGTCCCCCGTCGTCTCCAAGGCGCCATGACAAGCACAGAGACAGTGCCGAACGACTCTTATTTACACAAGCGCCTCCTCTTGTGGGCTCTGGTGTGGTGGCGGCTTTCCTTTCCTTCTCATCGCTATTTTTCTTTGTAGCCTCCTTTAAAGCCATCTTTTCTGTGGGGCGAACTGTACCGTGAAGTCACTACCGCCGCCTATCGACGCGCTCACACGCACACACGCACGTATACATACACATACGCGTACACATACACACGGTAGGTGCCATCTGAAGCACTACCACTGCCCTGTGTGTCTGTCTGTGTGTGTGTGTGTGTGTGTGTGTGTGCCTCTGTCTCAGTCCGTTGTACTGCCCTCTATTTTTCTGCAGCGACTTCCTTCCTTCCTCTGCCTTCATTCTCTCTTTGTGCTGTGTGTCTGTGTGTGCTTGTGTGTAGCTGAACTGGTGCTGCATGTTGTCTGTGCATGCTGATGTCGAAGACTGTGTTCGTCTTCCTGCACGCCCGCCGCTCTCCGGACTGCCTGCCTACCCTGCCCTTCCTCTTTTTTGTCCCCGTCTCTCTGCCCTTTCATCTGTGCCTCACATCTGCTGGACCGACTTCCCCCTCCGCTGAGACGGCCGGTGGGGAGGGGGGGGGGAGACGAGGAAGGAGTCGGCCAAAAGGAGGAATGCGGAGAAAGTTTAGAGGGCGGCGCAGCGAGCAGGCACAGACTGGAGATAGACAAACAACAAGTAAACAACCGTCACAACCGGAAGCGAGAAGAGGTCAACACGCTTTCTTCTACCCCCACTCCTCGTCACTGCATCTGCTGGCGTTTGGATACCGAGGTCATCAGCCAGTGCTGCGGAATTCGTGAGGCGCGCACACGTTGTGTAGGTGTTAGTGACGAAGAGAGAGGTAGAAGTCTCCTTACGCGTTGCGCTGCTGATCAGCAAAGTAGCCAGCAGTGCCTTTTGGGGTGGTGGAAAAGCGTAGTGTTGTGGTGATTCTCGCACGACTGCTGTGACAGCTGCGGCTCTCATGCCCGCGCCTCTTTCCTGCGTTTCTTTCTCCCTCTCACGAGGGTAACACCTGTGAGTGTCGCCCCTGTCATGATGCACAGAGGGCGATCGCTTCCGAGAGTCTCTCCCGGACCTCCCGCTGCAGCACTCGGCCAGGCTATTTCAAATCCTGTGTTTTAATTTGCAACGTGGTCATGTCTCGCTTCTTCTACGTCCCCCCCTCCTCCCCGTATCCTCCGCCTCACGTCTACACCAATCGCGGCACACTGACTGCATACCACGACACGCACATACCCACGCAACACGAGCGCTCCCGTCTCCGCGGTGGTGCTTCGCTTTCTCTCCCCGTGACTGCTGCTTCAGCTCCCTGCGGTCTGTGCAATTGTGTTGAGCGTCACCTCTGCTACCTTTTTTTTTTTTTCGGTGGGCTTGCACGGCCTTGCGTCATGGAGGCTAGATCCATTGGCCAGTGAGACTGTAGTTGCCTTTTACTAAGGGCAAGGCAATCCTTTGGAGTTGTGTGCGCATGCGTACTCGAGTCGACTTCAGCGGCTGCCGCTCATCATATTCCCACTCCGTTCTTTGTGTTGCTCAAGCGCATGGCGGCGTCCACCTGTGAGCGAGGGTGGCTGCAGCGTTTCGCTTGCGCGTCTCCGATTCGAAACACACTGTCTCGTATCTTCTCCGCTCCCATGGAGGCCCGTGCCACCGGCGGCAGGTTACGGGGCAGTACGCGCCGCGCCGTCGCGGTCTTTTTCACCGCTGTGTTTGCCGTGGTCTTCCTCACCGTCTATGAAGTTGGCATTGGAGTTGCCAATCCGCACCAGTCCCTGCACACACAGCTCACGGAGAACGCTGTGAAGAACGGTGAGGCACAGCTGGCGAACTGCCGCTATGTGAACGCGAATTTAAAGGGCAGTGGTGGCGTCGATGCCGCACAGGCGATGGCGGAGGTAAGGCGGCAGAGAGAGGAGCTGATGAGTATGCTCGAGCTGGAGCGTCAGCGTGTCTCCTCGGCGCGTAGTCGGTTGCAGGCTTGTGAGGATGCACTAGCGAAAGACCTTCGTCTTTCCTCCGGTGTCGCCGACCACCACGTCACCGAGCGTTCCCGTTTGCTAGAGGAGAAGCAGAGATCTCTGGAGGAGTGGCACACGATGCGCAGCGCGGGACCTTTGCGTGCAGTGGAGTCCCGCCGGAGCAGCGACATCCGCGCACTGCAGGCTGCTCTCTTTCACGAGATGCGTGCCTACAAGACAGCAGACAACGATGTGGCGAAAGAGGAGACGTGTGCGAAGTCTTCGGCCAAGTTCTCCGTTGTATTTGATATCGGCAGCACCGGAAATCGTGTTCATGTCTATAAGTATAGAGTAACACCTCTCAGGCATATTGCTGCCGCGGCTCGGTTTGAGCTCAGCGACCTGGACCTCGTGGAGGAGTTGTTTGAGCTAAATCACAAAGCTCTCAGCGAACTCGAGAATCCGGTGCAGGAGGCGCCAGACGCCTTACGGGTATTGTTCCTGAAAGCCAAGAACTTTGTTCCGGCGGAGCTTCACGCATGCACGCCAGTTGAATTCAAGGCCACTGCGGGGCTGCGCATGTTGGGGGCTGAGAAAGCCACCGACATTCTTGCTGCGATTCGCGCACGCTACCTCAACGAGACGTTCTGGTTGTGCGGAAACTCGCCAGTGCGCATTTTAGATGCCCGCGAGGAGGGCCCGATGGCGTGGCTGACGGTAAACTACTTGCTGGGGGCATTTTCCAGGAGCACGACGAAGGCAGCCACCTCGACAGTGGCCGTCATCGACCTCGGCGGCGGCTCCACGCAGATCGTCTTCGAACCCGGTGAGAGCGTGTTCCGCGAAATGGGCACCGACTTCCGCTATTCGGCAACCTTGGGCAGCCGGTCGGTGAGAGCGTACCAGCACAGCTACGAAGGCTACGGCCTGCACGCGGCTACCAAGGAGCTCCTTTTCCACATTCAAGGCAAGCGCCAGGAGAACCCGGGCGGCGCTACCCCTACCACCTGCACAGCAACCAGGACCACCACGACGGCACCCGCAAGCAGCGATGACAAGGCTCCGTCGGTTCGGGACCTTCTGGGAAACGTGGCTGCAGATGCCGGTGACGCGCGAGACGACATTGCCACGAAGAGTGTGCCACCGCCTCAGCGGGATGCAGAGGCGGTGGAGGCGTTCCCGTGCTTTGCTGTCGGCTACGAAGACCCGCTAGGGGTGAGGAACATCAGGCGAAACAATGCCGAGGAGCCGGTTGTGCACCCAAGCTTCCAGAGTTGCATGAACCTTTTCCGTGATCGGTTGCTGAAACCTGTGGGGCTGACATGTGAGGCCGCCAACTGCGGCATCGCCGGCGTCATGCAGCCGTCGCTGGCTAACTTCACTGGTGAAATCTATATGTTTTCATTCATTTTTGATCTGCTAAGCTTGGCGAACAGCTCACTAGTGCCAGCGGGGGCTGCCGTATCGAAGGAAAAGTTTGAGATCAAGCTACCGGACCTAGCGAGGATTGCGGAGGGTCACTGCGCCGCCTTCTCCCTCACCCGTATTGCCGAGGCGGCCGCGAAGGGGGGCCTCGGTAGTCTGAAGCCACAGTACGAGTGCATGTATTACTCCTACGTATACGCTCTTCTCCGCTACGGGTACGGGGTACCAGAGGACCGCGTGCTGCACGTGGTGAAGAAGATCCGCGGCTACGAGGCCTCCTGGTCCCTCGGCGCCTCACTCCTCTCTCTCACTTAACGGGCCTTCCAACTGAAACGGTTGTGAAGAGGGGAGGAGAGGGGCGGGCTGGGCTGCTGCCGGTATGCATGCCGAAGGGATGGCTGTCACCATGACCACCACAGGCGTGTGCATCGAGGTCGCACTTGTCTATTTTCTCATTATTCTCTCTCTCCAGCGGAGAAGCGTCTTCGCGGCCAGCCCTTTCACTGGCACCGTATCTCAGGCGATGCTCATGCCGCTGCCTCTGTCGGCTGTGCGTGTGTGTGGGCGTGTGCCAACCTACTCGAGCGCAGTGCTGTTCGGGGTTGCGAGGCTAAAGGATGTGTGATGAGTACGCGCGTCCATGGAAAGAGGAAACTTGCCACCGACAGTGAGCGGGGAGGAACTATTTTGCACGCATCACGCCCCCCCCCCACACACACACGTTCTCCTGTTCTTGTTGTTTACCTTTTGGTTGCTACTCACACTGTGCAGGCTTGCGAGTGCGCCCTGTGCATGTGGGCCATGTCTGAGTTCTCCTTTCTCTGTCTGCGTGTCCGTCTGATGCCGCTGTTCAGTGATCAGCAGAGACACCTCCCCCATTTGTCTTCGAGGAGCACGCGGCACGTGCGTGCTGTGCTGGCTGCCCTTCCCTCTCATCATTGTGAAAAAGATCAACAAAGGTCAACGCACACGAATGCTGAATGCGCAAAGTGGTGGAGTCGCCTTCACTGGGGGGGGCGAGGAAGCCTCCTTTTCATGGCGAAGGCTTGTTGTCTCGTGCGCGTATCGTTACGAGCTTCTGCTGATGTTTATCTTGTTCAGTGTGTGTGGACGCGTTCTCCGCTACCGCTGCCTTCCTGCATCTCTCCCGCACCACCTGCGCGCCCGAGAGTGTGCACACACGCACCTGTGGTTATCACTCCACGAGAACGGAGAAGGAGCCACTGTCGACCCCCCTGCGTCTCGTACTCCTCATATAGATGCCGCCTTCCCTTCTCCTACTCCTGCGCTCTCCTTCTCCTATCTCCTCCCCTCGCATACGCACGGCATGTGACCACCACCGCCATCACCACTACTGTCATCACACACACACACACACACACACACACACACGTTTGCGGTGGCCATGCTCTTGGAATTGTTTCTACGTTCGTGCGTCTGCGTGCATGCGTCTCCAGCATCCGTGTTTGATATCCCTCCCCCCTCAGTGTTTACCTTTCCTGTGTTCTTGTTCGTGCGGGCTACCTTCTCTGTTCCTGAGTGAGTGTGCTTTGCTGTACGCCGTCCTCGTATCAGTGCAAGACGCCTTCCGCTACACCGCAACGTAGGAGGTGCTCAGCAACGCTGCGACCGGCCCCCTTTTCACATCTTGCGTGCATTGCCTCTTGCGCTCTCTCTTAGGTGTTAAAAGACGCGTGGGCGCATCACTTCCCTTTCACAAAGCACGATTCACATTCAATGGCCATGCTGCACCGGACATACCCCACGTGCTTGGCACTGGTGGAAGCGGACGTCGGCGAGGTGGAGGTTCAGAATGCACTCGAGGACGGTGCCAACACGCTCTACTTCAATTACCATGTGGACTGTACCGATGTACCCTCTGGTATCTCTGCGCTGCGCGAACAGCTGGAGGTTCTCCATGTAGACAACAACTACCGTTTCACAACCATCTCACCCCGCGTGACGGCGTTGAAGAACCTGCGCTGGCTGAACGCAAGCTACTGCTCACTCCGCAGCGTGAACCCCTCTATCAGCCGCCTGTCAAAGCTGGAGCGGCTGACGCTAAACAACAATATACTGACCTGGCTGCCGCTCGAGGTCTGGCAGCTGAAGGCTCTGGAAGAGCTGGACCTTGACAACAACCAGCTGAATGTGCTGCCAGGGTGTCTCCTCTTTCTTCCTCGTCTTCGTGTTTTGGCACTGGAGAACAACCCTCTCTACACGCATGAAGAGGTTGACGGGGCGGCTGCAGCAACCTACATACCCGCGCAGCGCAGCGTGGACTGCAGCGGATGCTGCATCCCCACCCGCAACTACCAAGTCTTTGTCACTTTCCACACGATTGTGGGCCATCGCGACGTTCCATTTGTGCACTTTGTATGCTCCGACGACTGTGGCAGACACCTGCGAAGGCGCTTGGAGGAGTACGACCGAGCCCACGCCAAGCAGCAGTGATTCGCGCGCGGTGCGCGTCGTATGTGGCTGGTGCCGGTGGGAGAGGGGCGTGTGTACTAGTGGTGGAGTGGCAGTGTGTATCGTCACATGCACTTGTGAGTGAGACTCCCTCTCTCAGGATCCCTGGAATCCGCGTACGAGCGCCGTTGCCCACCTCCTCAACTTGCACACCCCTTCCTCAACTCCGGTGCGCTGTGTTTGTGTGTGTGTGTGTGTGTGCTTTCGCTTCTCCCTTTAACGCTGCCGCTTGTTTCCTTCTTACTGCTGATCTCTATCTCTTTCGCTGTTGAACTTCTCTGTACATTCGAACTACTCACCTCCCTCCCCCTCCCCCTCCCCCTCCTCCTCCCTCTCTCTCTCGCAATGTTTTCATTTACTGACGAGTGTGTGGGTGTGGGTGGTCTAGGTACGCGTGCGGCTCATCGCGTAGTAGTAGTATTCTGCCCCCGCCCATCGCTCTCCACGGCCCTTCCCTTCCTTTCTGTATTCTCCGCAAACTTCGATGTGTAGGCCTTGCGAGGGAAAATGTAAGCATATGCGTTCTTGTGTGTATGGCTCTGCCGCGGCTTAGATGGCGGCGCCATGAACCCCCTCTGACGAGTAAGGCGTGCGTGCGTACGTAGGCGGCAAAATCGCTCCACGATGCTTCTCCCTCGAACGCCCCTTCAGCCTCTCTCTCTCCTCTATAAAGTGTTGCGCAAACGCTTCTCCTTTTTTGCCCTTTCCTTGTTTTCTTGTGCCCACTGGCGGCAGGCACGGTGAGACGTGTCGCACACTCTCACTGCCACCCCACCCCCTTCCCTTCGTGCGCGTGTACGACACCCTTCCTCTCCTCTTCCCCCCCCCCCACTGCCGCAAGCGGATGTCTGCTCTCTTGCACTGTTCTCTCCTTTCTCTGTGCGCCACCTTCGCCGTCTTGCACACGCGTGCCGTCCCCCGCTGCAGCGGGTCCTTCTTCCCACCCTTTCGGTGAAGGAGGGGGATGGGGCAGTACCGCACCACTTGTATCGGCCGGCGCGTAGAAGCGCCGTATGCGTGCCTCGTGAAGCGTCAGAGAACACTCAAAGAAAGTGGCAGAAGGTGGGACGGGAGCCGAGGACTACCGGGAGCTTGGCGGGGCGGGACGTCTGCACACGCCGAGAGACAAGGGAGAAGACGGTGGAAACGAAGAGGAGGGGTGGGGGGGGGCGAGGGGCCGTGCACACGAGGCCCTGTGTGGATCAGACCCATGTAAAACATCGTCCAATGCAAATATTTCAGCCGTCCCTTAAGCAGGCATTTGGCTTGCCTCCATCTTCTACTTTCCGCTACTGTGTTCGTTGGTTTTCCCCGTACGCCGCCTTTTTTTTCTAGGTTTCGCGGTGACGAACCACCGCTTCAGGCGACACGACTGCCCGAGTTCTTTGCAGTGGTGCCGCCATGAAACAGTTACAGCACTGCCGCCCACACGAGTGCCTCTTCTTCCTCCACACACCCACGCCACGGAGAGCGCACGTATGTGAAGACACACGAAGGGAGCAATATGAAAAGCACGGAACGCATGAAAAAAAAAAAACTGACCTGCAAGACCCCGCGAAAGTCACTCAACCTGCAGCTGTGGTGCTGGCACTGCCCCTGCGGCACGAGATGGTGTGTGCCGCAGTGATGAGAAGGTGTAGGATGTGGTTGCCGGGCTGTCGTGCGTAAGGGCCGCGAGAGGTAAGCCAGCTGTCGCAGTCGGGCCTGATGCAGACCGCAGTGCCACACTGCCACCGACACTGGGGCAGATTTCGGTGCTTCCTTTTCTTGCTCACGGATGGCTCCTACACCTGACTGCCTTTTGCGCTAATTGTTTCGTTGGGGTGCGTGCGCGTACATGGCGTGCTGGCCCTGCTCGAGGGAGGAGCACGACGCCGCTCTTCCTCGCCACGGTAATGCCTGCACCTACTTCCTGAGACGCCCCTCTCTCTTCGCCTGTCAACTTTTTTCATACTTGCCGGCCCCCCCCCCCAGGGGGGCGGTAAAGCCGCGCTGCACGTTGTGCTGTATTTATTTATTTCTAGCCACCTCACCCACACATGAGTGCCCCTCTCACAGAGAACAACCTTTTCAGTGTCCTCCGCGAATACGCGTCGAGGCTGGAGGTGCAGTACATGATCGAGGAGGAGGTGAAAGCGTTTCAGAAGAAGGTGCTGCCGCGTATCTTGTCGGAGGCCTTCACTACTGCGTCGGATGCAGCAGAAACGACGAGTCAAACGTTCTTGCCACCGTCATTCAGTGCCGCGGCGCCTTCGCCCGCCGCCACCATTCCAGATTCCGAGTGGGTTCAGACGTTTCTCAAGGCACACGTCGATGACGTGCTAGGCCGCCGGCTTCCCTCCATGATTGCGCAGGAGGTGCAGCAACAACTGCGTAACGCGGTTGGGGGTGCATTGGCTCCGTCTTCGTTATCTGGATCGCCGCCCTACGACGACTCGCCGGTACCGGTGGCGTCTGCGCGAGCACGTGCTGGCTTGCCCCCGCTTCCGCCGTCTCCCCATCCGTCGCAGTCACCACCCTGTGAAACCACCCCCGTGTCGGCGGGGAGGCGGACACCCGAACCTCAAGGAGATGACAACAGAGACTCAACGCTAGGCTCCTCTGCAGCCCATGACGAGGGTCGTCGACAGCGCGAAAAGATTCTCAACGCCGTGGCGGATATGGATCGTCAGCTCAAAGGTCTGCAGCGTGAAGTCGACGAGGTGGTGCACCACCAGCGGCTGTCCCGGTGCCGGCTCGAGTACTTCTGTGAGACACTCCAGGGGACGGCCTTATCGCTAGGCGCGGAGAGTAAGCCACCGTCGCTGTGTGTGGCATTGGAGCAGGCACTGGATGATCGAAAGACGGACGTTGTTCGAGCGCGTCTCGCATCCATTCTGCAGGGTCTGCTGCTACTGCCTACGGAGCCGGACTCTGGGAGGGTAGCGGATATACACAATGAGACTGTCTTTTCATATGGTGGCTCGTCATCGCTGGCGCCGCAGGTCGGCCGGCTCTCCCATAATTCTCTCGCCTCCGTGAAGGCTGACGCTGTACCGAGTTCCAGCCATGAAACTCCGCTGCCGCTGCAGCATCGCTCCTCTTCGTGCGTGCACCGTGACGCGCAGGCCCCATCTCTCATCGCCACTGGCGCGATCGAAGCACCCCCGGCGAAGTCCCTGTACTCGTCAGGAATGCATCCTGTAAACTCAGCCCCAACGTCTGCGCACACCCTAACAGACGCCCCCCATGGCGATGCTTCCGAGACAGCTGCACCTCTACCGAAGGCGCAGCGGTCCATCAAGACACGTGGCACCGCAGCGTCCGCCGCGACCACCAAAGCTGTTTCTCCATCACCGCGGCCATCGATGCAGCAATCGTCGGCACTGCTGACGGCCAATGAGACAGCGCCGCCCCCTCTACCTCTACTCCGCCAACAGTCTTGTGCACCGCTCGATGCGGGTGGGACAGTCTCGCAGTCGGCGCCTCTGACACAGATGTGTGCTGACATGAGCCTGCGCAAGAGGTTTAGTAGGGGCACACACGAAACGGTCTCCATGCAAGTGTCGGCCGGCTCTGCCACGGATGTGACCTCCACCCCCTCTCCAGCAAGCTGCACTGACCATGCTAGGGTTTGTTTCCGCGGCTCTCAATGTCGCCGCGTGCCATCCTCCTCCACTCCGGTCGCCTCGCCGAGAGAGGTCGCCACTGCTCGCGGGGCGCCCCCCGACGTGGTGCTGGGCATCGATGCCGTGGATATCCCCTCTGGCGTGCTACCTGGGACACTTGGCCAACGAGGGGCTGTGCGCGTGGAGTCTGTTAGCCCACTGCAGCTGGCAGACCGCTCTGGCGTGTGCCGTGGCGACGTTCTACTTTCGGTGAATCATCGCCCTGTTGGCAGCTGCGAGCAGCTCCGGACTGTGCTAAGGGCCCTGCGGGCGACGCAGCTGTCTGTTGCAGTGGAGCTCTACCGACACACGATACAAGAGATCATCATGATCACGCTGCACCTGTAGAGCGACAGATGCATACACGCGTACCCGCACTCTGCAGGCACACAAGCGCGTGTGTGGTGGCTTATCCGCCCACCAGTGCAGCACTGTCGCCGCTGCTGGAAGGGGAGGGGGATGTTGAGTCACAGTGGTGCTGAGATGTTCTTTGTTTCCTTGTTCGTATGGATATACATGAGGCCGTGCTTCAGCGGCATCCACCGCATCCCCTCCCTTCCTTTGCATTCTTCCCCCACGCAAGTGCACAAGCACCGGCACGTGTGAGTGTGTGAACGCACCGCATAGATGGCATTCAGCGCAAGAGAGCTTCCGCATCTCTCTCCTCCATCGTGAGGGTGACAGGTTCAGGCGCCGTCGCAACACCAACGCACGCAAAAAAAAAAGAAAGGTAAGTCAGAAACGAAATACGCGAACGGCGAACCGGCGTCGCACCCTCATCCCGCATACAGAGGCAAGGCTGCACAGGCCGGCGGACCAGCTGCCTTACCAGCCGGAGGTCGTCTCTCGTTCGTCTTTTTCCTATTGCATGGCTCTACAACTGAGGTGGTTACCCTCCTCCATCATTGCACCTCCGCATCACTGCTTCTGCCAATTTTTTATTTTTATTTGAACTCTGTTGCGCTGCGTTGCAGAGCGTGTTTCCTTCTCTTTATAGTTGTTTTGGCTGTACTCACATACGGTGTCTTCGCCACTGTAGTCGTCTCTTCGTTGTGGGCTGGCGCTCTCTCTCTCTTTCTGCCTTCCCTGTAAGGGCGCGTGCCACCGTGTCGACTTGTTTTTGCTGCAGTGCCTGAATGGGCCACTCACTTTCTGTAGGATGCCACCCAAGAAGAAAGAAGTGAAGGTAGAGGAGCCGCTCTTCGTAGACGAGGAGGGCAGCTACGTGCACGAGGCAGAAGGCGCCCGGTACAAGGGCGGAGTACGTCGCTATGCGCCCACAGGGTCCACCGACGCTGGCGGCGCTACCGCGCCACCAGCTAAAAGCATCCGCTCTAGATCTACCTCGCCTCCAGCTAAGGAAGGGGCAGCACCACCGCAGCCTGTAGCCGCCGGTGCGGCGGCGAGCACAACAGCGGCCGGCGACCCAATGGTGTTTCGCCATGGCCGTGGTGTATATACGTGCCCGTCTTTCGCGTACGCAGGTGACTGGGTCGAAGATGAGATGCACGGCAGTGGCCAGCTTGCCTTCGTCGAGTCGGGCAACATCTACGAAGGCGAGTTTTCCCACGGCTGCTTTTCTGGACAGGGGACGTACCGGTGGCACGACGGGGCGGTGTACTGTGGGCAGTGGCGGTCTAATCGTATGCACGGTGAGGGCGTCTACACTGACGTGCAGGGGCACGTGTGGAAGGGGCGGTACTACAACGGCACTGGACCGGGGCTCATTCGTCTGTACCCCACGATGGAGCGTGTAGACGACGCTGGTCCGGTGTCGCCTGCGCTGACGGCTACGAGTATGGCTGCCACGGCGGCGGACTCCTGAGGCGCAATGCATTGTCAAGGCCCTGTCGGCTGAACGCGACAAAGAACGGGAGGAGGGAGATGCGAGTACCCCATCCCGTGTGGGACACCATGCTTACTGACGCCCTTTATCTTTCTCCGTGCCGATACGTGCCTTGTCCCCCCCCCCCCAAATACACAAACGCACACACGCACTTTTCTCTTCACCACGCTGGTGTGTACTTGACGGGCGGGGTGCAGACTGGGCAAGGGGAGCGCGAGGGAGACGATCGAGCGACTGCCTACGCGTGTGGGCGTGCCGCTTTTTTTTTTTCGGCGTGCCTGTCTTACGCACTCTCCGTACTCTGTGGCTGGCGAGGACACGATGTATATCTTTCTGGATCGGAGGCATGCGCTCATCCATCCCACCAAACCCCAACCCCAACGACTAACGATTAGGGACAACACAAAAAAAAGGTGGCGGAAGGCAATGAAACCGATTCGTGGGGGTTTTCGCAGCTTTGTATGTCTCGGTGCATCACCTCCACACATGCATCTGCAAGCGGCCATCCGCCCACCCGAAGCTGCGCGTGTGCACACGCACGCACACGTATCTCTTGATGGTATCCCCCCTCCCCCCTCTTCTCCCATGGCATATCGTAAGGGCTTGCGCTGTCTTCTCATCCTTTTGATCTCTATGGAGGTCTCTCTTGCGGACATGTGCACGCGTCTGCTGGATGGGGCGGGGGAGACGAAGGAGGTTTGATGGTGCCCAGCGCATGAGCAACCGGCAGTGTCAACGTTGGGTGCCTTTCCCTATGCACCGTTCTCTTTCACCCAGCACGCACGCCTGTGTGGATGGTGCTCCTATAATTGCCCGTAGACCCTCTCGTGCTGGCCTCTCGTTCTTCTTTCGCCCTCTCTACCCGCTTTCACTTTCGTGGGTGCAACCAGCACGCTCCCGGCAGGGTCTCTCTCCCTCTTCCTCTCCACGCAACTGCAAACCTACTACGTACAGGTTGTCGCACACACCACTCACCGCTGCACCAAGAGCGCACACATACGGCATAGAAACAAGACTAAGCGAAGAACGCTTTAGGGGCCGCTCCTTTGGAACCTTTGCGTTATAGCGCCAATCCACCTTCCCCCCCTCCTCCCGAATTCCTCAGGTGCTGAGTAATTCAGATTACAGTAGTGCTGATTGGCTTCTCAAGTCGTTTCTGCCCTCTTCTGTGCTCGCCTGTTGACCGTTCTTGTAGGCGATTGCGCGCATTGGGGCAGGTTGCAGTCATCTTTCTCTGAAGATCGCCACCCCCGCGCTTTCTCTCACCTCCTTCATCCCAACACCCACCCCGCCTCCGTTTTTTTTTTTTTCCTTCTACCCTCCTCCCCCCCTCCCAGTATCGAGGATGCAGGCTAAAGGCGAAGTTGCAATGCGCGACTTGATCGCGGAGCTGCACGCGATGCAGTCGCCCTACACGGTGCAGCGCTTCATCAGCAGCGGCAGCTACGGCGCGGTCTGCGCCGGTGTCGATAGCGACGGGATTCCTGTGGCCATCAAGCGCGTGTTCAACACCGTCTCGGACGGCCGCACGGTCAACATTCTCTCGGACTCATTCCTCTGCAAGCGCGTGCTACGTGAGATTCGCTTGCTCAATCATTTTCACCACCCAAACATCCTAGGCCTGCGTGACATCTTCGTGCGCTTCGAGGAGCCCGCGCGGCACAAGCTGTACCTGGTGACAGAGCTCATGCGGACGGACCTGGCGCAAGTCATCCACGATCAGCGCATTGTCATCTCGCCACAGCACATCCAGTATTTTATGTACCACATCCTGCTTGGCCTACATGTCCTCCACGAGGCCGGCGTCGTACACCGCGACCTTCATCCCGGCAACATCCTTTTAGCGGATAACAACGACATCACCATCTGCGACTTCAACCTCGCGCGCGAGGACACGGCGGATACGAACAAAACGCACTACGTGACGCACCGCTGGTACCGTGCGCCAGAGCTGGTGATGCAGTTCAAGGGTTTCACGAAGCTGGTGGATATGTGGTCGGCAGGCTGCGTTATGGCAGAAATGTTCAATCGTAAGGCCCTTTTCCGCGGCTCCACATTCTACAATCAACTCAACAAAATTGTTGAGGTGGTGGGTACACCCAAAATAGAGGATGTAGTCATGTTCAGCTCTCCCAGCGCCCGCGATTACCTGCGTAACTCGCTGTCGAACGTGCCTGCTCGTGCTTGGACGAGTGTTGTGCCCGCGGCTGACCCGGTCGCGCTCGACCTCATTGCAAAGATGCTGGAGTTCAACCCTCAAAGGCGCATCAGCACGGAGCAGGCGCTCCGCCACCCGTACTTCGAATCGCTCTTCGACCCGCTGGACCTTACAGAGGGGCTGAGCGAGCGGTTCCATTTCGATGAGACCGTCACTGATGTGTGGGACATGCACAAAATGTTTAATGCCGAGGTGGAGCGCTTCAATGGCCTGCGAGAGAGGCGGCAGGAGGTGGCACGCGAGCGCGCCATGACGGCACAGCAACAGGGTGAGCAGGTGCTAGGTACCGACCACATGCCTCGAACACACAGCCTCATGGAGTTAGCAGGTAGCGCGCCGGCGCCGGCGTGATCGAGCTTCGGCGCAACTGGCGAAGGAGGTACACGTTCACGCCTGTGTCTGCGTGTGCGAGCTCATGTGCGCGTACAGGGCCACGGGAAACAAAGCTCAACAGTGTCGTGAGCGGCGAGCAGGGATATGGTAGGAAGGGCTGCAGCGTGTGACGGCGCAAGCAACGAGTCTGATAACTCAGAATGCGTTCGGGGTGAACGGTGGGGCAAAACCAAAGAAGAACCCGCGGCGGCGGAGCGAGTCGCCGGCGGCAACAAAAAAGGAATCAGGACGGTAATGGACTGCCCACCTCCGTGCAATATGTGCAGGTAATCCCCCCCCCCCAGTACGCTCGCGTGGATGTGTGGGCGTGCGACTAGAATGGTATCCAGCGGGGACATCTACGCGCGTAGGACGTGTGTATAACGCTGTGCGGCCCACGCTCGTCTGCGACACGGCAGTGTGAGGGAAAAGCACAGGTGCTTAGACAGGGGAGGAAACAGGCTCCCTCGCACGCCAGCGGAGACGGTTGCTTGTGTGCGTTGATGTGTCTTCTTTCCCACTCTCGAGTCTTCTCGCCTTGTCGCACCTCAGCATGACCACCACTACCCCTCTGAGCAGGATGCCCGCTCGTCCCACCCTCTCTCCCTCACCACACAGCAGATCCCACTTGCTGTTGTTCGGGTAGTAGATGGCAAAGCTCCTGCACATCGTCGTCTTCTCTTTTTTTCTGGTTCCTGCCAGCCTTTATGTGCCCGTCTCTATCAACCTTCTTCTCTGTCTCCTTGAGCCGTAGCATTGCTCTGGTAGTTGCCCCGTGTGCTCGCAGGCCGCAACGTGCTCGGCATCCTCACAGCACACGAAAAAGGCAGGAGGAGGGGGAAAGGCAACGATCGTTCGGCTGCTGCGTTCTGCTGCTGCGTTCGATTGCGTGTGTGCGTGTGTGTGTGTGCGTATATGGTTGCGCCATGAGCTCTTCGGGACCTTTTTTACTTTTGCTTTGCTGCTGCTGATGTGCTTCGCCTCCTTTTCAGTTCTCTGCGAGATCACCGTCCTCCCCTCCCTCCCTCCCTCTCGGCTGATCTCTCTGCGCACCTGCATCTGCAAGGCGACAACAGAAAAAATCCAGCGTATGTGTGCGTGTGTGTGTGTGCCCTTGTCTGTCTGTGGTGTGTCTTTGGCGGGGGGGGGGGCGCGTTCCTTCCTCAGCTCGCCTTCTCCCGCTTTGTGTTGGGCCCCCTGCCGCCGCCACACCCCTTCGCTGTCGTTTCACACGCAGTCTTTTCGCCCTTTAGCAGCGGCGCCGTAGCGCTTCCGCTCACCCACCAACACAAACAAAACGGATCTCCTTTTTTTTGTCGCCTCGCTCGATGCGTGATGCCTCCCTTGCCCCCCCTTCCCCCTCCCCCCTCACACAGAGCGAGACAGCCGCCCCGCCCCGCCCCGCCCCGCTCCCCCCCCGCGCGCCTCGTTCTCACTGCTTTTTTCTGTCTCTGTTTGTACGCACCCGCTCTCGTTCCCCCTGCTGCTCATGCCGCGTGAGCGGGGGAGGAGACATCATTATTGACATCACACACACACATACACACACACTCATACACACGCACGCACGCACGCACACAGGCGTATCACCGACGTATACTCGCTTTGAGCTGCCTACCGTTGGCTGCGGAGACGCGCTCATTTGTGTCCCCCCCCTTTCTCTCACTCCCTAGTCTCCACCCCTTTGTGCGAACAATGTGTTCCTTTATTTGTATATCTATGACCCGGATGGCACACGAGCGCGCAAGCTTGTGCGTGTGACACTTTTAATTCGCCGTACGTGTGCTCCTCCGATGTCTTTGTGTTGCGCTGGAAGCGTTTGTCTTCCCTTCACCTGCGTTCAGCTTTCCTCATCGCATTCCTTCCCTTCCCTTCCATACCTTTCTTTCTCGTTCTGGTTGATCTTATCTCGCTACCCTGTGATGTCTCGATGAGCTCGAGAAGCACACACCAAAATAAATAGACGTCTGGACCTCCTGGTCGTCGTGTTGCCGCTCCCACTTCTCATATTTTCTGTGTTACTGCGATGTTTCTCTACCTCTATCGGCGCTTTTCCTCTGGTTGGTTGAACATTCCTGCAAGCAAGACAAGAGCAACGACGCACCGCACACACGCCAGCACGCGCGTAGGTGTGTATCGCTGCTCTGGAGGATCAGCGTTTGAGTGAAGGCACCGTGCACGTGGTCTAGTCTGTGAGGGGCGACCTGCTCGTCCGGACGTGAGGCATCCTCAGCGGCAGACGCAGTAGGGGCGGCAAACGGGAGGAAAATGCACTTCCCTTTCCCGGTTCTTGTCTGGCGTGCACTCCTCACAACGCGAGCAGTACGATGGACTCGTATACGTGCACGTGACGTCGAGCTACGCTTGTGCGTGTAGACACATCGCGTGCACGTGCACTCTCTAGCACCGCCGCATGTTTTGCGACCCCCCTTTTCATGGGTACGCCCAACGTCTATGTGGTAAGTGTGGGCGGAGATCAAGGCCTTCTTCGCGCAGCTGCTTGTTTTCAGCGGGTTGGGGGGGGGCCAGAGAGGAGTGGAGGACGCTCTCCCCCCTCTCTCTCGTCTCCTGGAGTACGCACAGCTCTGTGACGGCTGTTTGCTTCGTTTGTGTACCGCATGACCATCGTCTCTCCTCTGCGTGGCCTTCTCACCTTTCCATCATTCACCGTCTTCACGCTATTGAGCAATCACAAGGAAAAGACGAATGCCTCCAGCGTCCGTTGCACTTGCGCCGCTCGCCACTCAGGAAGACTCCGACACGGAGGATCCCGCGGCGTGAAGGGACTGCCACCACTCGTTGACACTCTTCGCTGCTGGCGAAGGCATGGGGCTGTCGTCGTCACGCTTGCCTGCAGCCTTGTCAAACGCTCTGGAGCGCCGACCCCCCCCCCCTTCGATATGAACTGGCTCACGCGGCAAAAAAGATGAGGGCTCTCTAGCTGTGACAGCCGATATCGCACCGTCTCGAGCACGGTTCCCCCGTCTACCCTCCTAGTGGCGACTGCCAACGACTTGGGCTGCCAGTGCGCATAGCCGATGTGCAGTACCCTCAGTTGGTAGAACAATGTGTGTCCTGCTGTGCATCGGGAGCGCAACCCCGAACACAATGTATCTCAATCAGCCGCGTCGTGGGCACTGCCACAGTCGATGCCTTGGTCGTGGTGTAGACACCGCTGTCAATGGATACACAGACAGGCCACGTGTACCAATCAGAGTGCGGCGCGCGCAGACCGGCAAGCAGGTCGCGTAGCCCACTGACGATAGGGGGCGCCCACGTATGCGATTATGAGATGGAGCCTATTGGACCACAACCGGCAGTCTCGGAACTTCTCCTTCACACAGCGATGGAAGGCACTTGCTGCTATACGGACATGGCACCGTTCACGGTCGAGTCTGAGAAGGATGACGGCAGGAAGAGCAACGGTAGGGGGAGCTACAACACGGGCGCCGCAGCGGACAGGGATAAGTCGGAAGAAAAGCCGGGCAAGGGCTTGGATCCCATCGGCAAGCTCAGTCGTCTCCTGATCCAACTTTACATCTCAAGCTTACCGCCTGTCGTCCACTAGCGCGTCCAGCAGGGGCATGTGCATCATTTTCTAGTCGAAGGAGAGCGGAAAGGAGCTGCGGCGCATCTGGCAGTGCGGCACCACTGAGAAACGTTGTGTGTACATCACCGCGCTGGAGGCGAACATCCACGCCGTGAGCGACCTGGCCGACCACTCGTTCGCTGCTACCACCGCCACTGCTGCTTTCATGGCGAATGTAAAGGAAAGGCTTTGAAGAAGCTTACAGGTGGCGCGCAGGTGTGAAAGCGCTGGTTGACGCCACCCGTTGTTTGGCGCATTGCGTGTTCCTTTCGTTCTCGGCACACGTGTGGCTTGCCTCGTCCCGCGAGTGCGTACCAGCCTGCCACGCACACGCATCGAAGCCGATTATGAGCACCAGTGAGTGAAGGAGGGAAACTGCCACGACAGTGGAAGCTCGGAAAAAGGCGAAGGCAAGCGCGACGCCAGATGCAGAGGACTCCGCGCTGCAGCGCTTCCTTTTCTTCTCTGATCGTTCTCTCCCTTCATGCCTCTCTTTGTGTACGCGGAAGCGTGTATGCGTGCGTCTCTCTTCGGTGTTGGTCCACCGGGGAGCTCAGCTGTGTGCCGTTATGTGGTGGAGACTCTCGCATGTCTGTGCGCATCTCGATGTCCTCTGTGGTACGCTTCCCACGAATTGGTGCTGAGCTGAGCACGCCCACTCGCAGAGAGAGGAGGGGAGCAAGGTGTGTGTGTGTGTGTGTGTGTGTGAAGTAGGGACCGGGGCGATACCTGGAGTAAGTGCACAAAACGGGAGGACAAGCTGCGGAAGGCACACCCCTGCTCGTACACAGACACGTCTTTCTTCCTCCTGCCGCTCCTGCGGCTCCTACGGCCCATCCCCGCCATTGCACGCATACGCACACGTTCAACGGACAGGCTGCAGCAAACACGCTAAGCGAGAAGAACGACGCGGCTCCAAGTGGGGCTCCGGGACGGACGCCGAAGAGTCATGGCGCCATGCCTCAATTGGTCGCCCGCGGCTCTCGTGTGGGCCACTGCTGTTTAGCTTCGGCCCTGCGCCAGCCGTCTCTGCTCTACGTGATGATGAGTGGACACTGCTCGGTGTGCGGTATCGGAGGGCCCAGCACACCCACTCTCTATGTGGGAGTGCCAAAGAAGCTCCCCCCCACCCCCTGCCAGGGCCGAGCGCCTTCTGTGGATGACGGTCTCAAAGGACCAGAGACGTGGAGAAGCCAGAGCGATATGTGGCTGCGAATGCGGGTGGCCAGGTCCGGGATACTGTGGCATCGGGGCGAGCTGAGCCACCGAGCACGGCTGCGCGAACCATGCGGTGGGCGGAGAGCGCCAGCATGGCTCGACCGCATCCTGGCCTCGCCCCCTGCCCACCGGTGCAGTGACTCGGAGCCAGCCGGAGAGGTGCACCAGGTGGCGACCGCCATAATGCGAGCAGGTGTGAGGCGACCTGCAGAGCAGGCGGTCGGTAGTGTTTGAGGCAGGGACCCGGCTCTCAGATGACTGGAGCGGCGCATTGGCTGTAGCGCATGTGCCTGCGGCTGCCTTGCCCGACGCGATGACGCCCCTGACAGGCCGGGGAGAGGGTTCGGAGCGGAGGTCGAACTCATGTTGTCTGGCAGGATGAACACCTGGGGGAGAGAAGATATGCGTCGGATTTTCCAATATTTTCACCATATTCGCTTTCCGTTGGATGTTGCCAGCTCTCGACTCTCGCCGCTACCCTTCTCTCACCGCCGCGGTGCGTCGCTTGGCCCAGTGGCTGCGGCCCGCTTTGCGGGCTGCTTTGCCCGGAACTTTCTGGTGTGCGTGTGTGTGTGTGTGTGTGACCCGCCTTCCCTTCTCTGGCTCCTTTGCCATCGCCGCTATTACCGTTACGTGAGTGTATGTTCGATGCACTGACTATTCGAAGACAATGGAGGGCCCCCGGTGTGAGGGGAGGAGGGGGAGGCTGCAGTGCCCCGCTCTTCCCCTGGTCCACTTCAGCCCATTCCTCATTTCTGCTTCCATCTATAATTCTCCAGCCGTCCCACACCGCTACACACCGACAGACACGTCTGTAGGCACACATGAGGCAACTCTGCAGGCGGTGGAGGCTGACGGGTGGGCCAGTCACACAGTGTGCCGGAGCAAAGACGACGATGAAGTGGTGAATGACCGTCACGGCGGCTTTCCTGTGCGATGCGTAAGTGCCGCTGTGCGATGCTCTCTCGCGTCTTCCTGTCACCGTGTTGAAATGTGTATGCGCGCTGGCCGGGGGAAGAGGAACACCGTATGCTACGCCGCTTTTCGTTCTTGTTTTTCACCCCTCCTCCTGATACTCCCTGGCAACAACACCCCTCCTCTCTGTTCCCTCGTGCACGCCGTGGCACCACACGACTTGCATCTGACACCCCCCCCCCCCCATGCACAATCCCTGCGGCGCATGTGACACCAGTGCAAGCGCACCATCGGAACACACAGACCAATCAAGGACCGCCTACGCGTCGTTGCGTCGCAGGAAGCGTTTGATCACAGTTTTTCTTGTCCGCTGCCTTCCCCTCGACACACACACACACACACACACACACCACACACACATCCCCTCGCCTCCCTTCCTCTCGTAGTTCATATAAACGCTTTCAGCAACGCTCGCGTGGGTCCGCCATGTCGAAAACGCTGTACACATTGTACGAGGCGCCGACCGGCTACGCCATCTTTAAGGTTCGCACAACGGAGGAGATCGGCGCCGAGGACGTGGCGCTGCAGAAGGAGCTGCAGAACTTCAGCACGTTTTCACCGTGGGTGAAGCTCGTGTCGTTTGCGCCCTTCGAGTCTCCTGAGAACGCGTTGGAGGATGCGGTTTGCATCTCGGAGAACCTGATCAGCACGTTCCTCAATAGCTTTCTCACGGCGGCCTTCGCGAAGAAGGTCGCCAAGAACGAGGCTAACTGGGAGCTCGGCGTGCAGGACCCAAAACTCGGCAGCGCCATCCACGAGGAGCTCAGCATCCCGGTTCTGTGCAACGAGACAGTAGCCGAGATTAGCCGCTGCATCCGCCTTCACGCTGAAAAGCTGCTGCCGGAGCACAACGAGGGTGATGTTCCGCGAGCGCAGTGTGGTCTCGGTCATGCGTTCTCGCGTAACAAGGTCAAGTTTAATGTTCATCGCAGCGATAACATGATCATCCAGGCCTCCGCGCTGATGGAGCACATGGACAAGGGTGTGAACCTGCTGGGCATGCGGGTGAAGGAATGGTATGGATGGCACTTCCCCGAGCTAGCGAAGGAGGTGCCAGAGCCGCTCAAGTACGCTAATGTGGCGTTGCTCATCGGCAACCGCAACACACTGGAGGAGGCGCCAGAGGAGGATGTGAAGGCGCAGTTGGGCAACATCCTTGAGGACGATGAGGCGCTCGTGGCGCGCGTGTACGAGAAAGCGGTGACATCGATGGGCGGTGACATGGCCGAGGTGGACTGGGACTGCATCCGCACCTTTGCGAAGCGTGTCGCCTCGCTGGGGCAATATCGTGCTGCCCTGGCGCAGTACCTCGTGGACAAGATGATGCTGGTGGCCCCGAACCTGACGCAGCTGATGGGGCAGACTATTGGCGCAAAGCTCATCTCCAAGGCTGGCTCTCTCACAAACCTCGCGAAGTCTCCTGCCAGCACGATCCAGATCCTGGGTGCCGAGAAGGCGCTGTTCCGCGCCCTCAAGAAGAAGAAGGGTAACACCCCCAAGTACGGCCTCATCTTCCACTCATCCTTTATCCAGCGTGCCTCAAAGGAGAACCGTGGCAAGATCTCGCGTTACCTCGCCAACAAGGCTGCACTCGCGTGCCGCATCGACTGCTTCATGGACGCCCCACCAACGGTCTTCGGTGAGAAGTTGCGCGAGCAGGTTGAGGCTCGCCTGAACTTCTTTGACACTGGGAACAAGCCTCCAAGCAACAAGGCCGCAATGGCTGAGGCGCTGGAGCAGTACCAGCGCATCCTCCGTAAGCGTGAGCGCAAGCAGGCGGAGGAGGATGCGGAGGAGGCTCCGAAGAAGAAGAAGAATCGCAAGGTTGTGGCCTCTTCCGAGTCCGACTAAGGTTGTGTACTGTACGCACCAGAGTAAAGTAAAAAACAAAGAGTGATACGCCCTGCCGCCGTCGCCCTTTCGCCCCGTAGTTAGCTCCTGTGGTGCCACACGTGCATGGTTGTACGTTGTGCATCTCTCTTTCTATGGATGTGTGTGATAACGCTGCTGTCATCGTCACCCAGTGCTCTCAGCGGACCGTTGTGTGCAGCTCGGTGCATGCACGCATGCGTGTGTGCCTGTGTATCTTCCTTTCTTGTGGCGTGGATCGTCATGGTTGCTCGTACGGTTACCTCTGGCCGCGCTCATGTGCAAGCCTTCTTGTTGGCTGCTGTTTCCTTGAAGCAGTCTCTGTCTCTCTCTCTCTATATGCTTGTGTGTGTGTGTGTCTGTGTGCTTGTTATATTTATGCTAAGTGGACTTCGGTCGGCACGGGTGTCCTCGAGAACGTACTCACGCTTACGCGCACGGTGGGCGTGGGCCCGGAGACGTTGGCGCAGGCACCGTGTGTGCGCGTCTGACGCGGGGAGAAGACAACGATAAGTAATGCAGCTCAGCGAAGAGGAGAAGGTCAAAGAAAAGAGGAGGCGCCGTCTCCTTTTTTTTTCCACCACGGCGCATGTGTGAGCGTGTCTGTGTGCTGTACGACGCACATGCGCACCCGCCGTGGGGCGCCTCTTTCCTTTCCTTTGTCTCTTGTCTCCGCTTGTGGCAGCTCGTCATTAAGAAGCGAAAAGCTAAAGACAACCGCCCCATCATCTAACCATTCCCCTAAGGAGGGGACGAAGAAACACAGCTGATATGTTGTGCGTGTCCGCGTGTGCGCGCTTCTGCACCCCGTGCGTCTCCACCTCTCCGCTCCTCTCCGCTAGGGTTGCCGAGTGAGTTTAGGTGACAGCCATCGTGGTCTGCCGCGGATGGAGAGGTGCGGTGGGGTGAGTGGCACTGGCGGTAACAGGTGCAGCACACGCACCCACCAACGAAGGCATCGCGCCTTCAGTGGTCTTCTTGCCTCATCGATCCCTGCAACTTTTTGTTGAGGGACACTTCTTTCTTTTCTCCTGCTATTGCCAGTGATCGCCAGGCATCGACGGTCGCACCGCCCTTCCCTGTGCGCAGCACGGGTAGCTCCTCTACGCACGTGTGTGCAGCCCCCCCCCCCCCCTGCATTGCTTCTCGTTACGACTGCCCATCCCTCTTGCGCTTCTCGCCATTACGTGAGTATCTCGACACCCCTACGCTGCACATACGCAGCGCTGCAGTGTGCACACACGCTCTGCTCAACGAAGAAAGCATGCATGCATGCATGCTTGGGCGGGCAGCTCCGCTTCTGCACATCCTCAAAGGCGTTTCGTCTCTCTCTCTCTCCCTCGTGCCCGTGCTTAAGCCATGCTGCGCGCGTCTTACCTTCTCAGACCGACACGGTGTGACGGCACCGATGACGTTACTGTGGACACTCCCGCGGAGTACTTGAGCGACGTCTACTTATGTGTGTCTTCACCCCCAGTGATCGAGGAATGGGTGGGGTGGCCTGAAGTGCCATACGTGGTGGATGGTAGCGCACGATGCCTCATTGACCCGCGCGGTGCACTGCTTCCGTGCACACCTGTGGAATCATCGGCGCCATGCGTTGGTGACACGAAGGCGCCGTGCATGGAGGAGGCAAAGCCAACACCGCAGTCATTACCGGAGTTGCCCAACGTCGCCCCCCTCGATAGGCTTTGCCGCGCGTACGCGGCATCAGACGAGCGGCGTGGGAGCGCCTTTTTACAAGTGTATTCTGTTGGTGTTCACGGTTTACTGTCCCCTGAGGCCAAATCTATGCTAACTGCGTGCACTATGGCTGTGCTGCGGTCGCGACTGTCGTACCTGCTGGGTGCCTTACTGAAGCAGTCTTGGAGCGAGGCCGATTCCACCTTGGACATGGGCGCGGTGGCAGTACTGAAGCGTTACTGTTCTGCCTCTGCTGCGCTGCCAACGCCGTTACCGAGTGCGATTCGCCCTGCATGCTGTCTTGACAAGGATGGCGGTGGCATGCACGGCCGAGGCTGGGTGATCACATGGTCTTTGGAACTTGTTTTCTGTGTGGCCGGCTCCATCATTGCAGCTAGGTCGTCGCCGACCACAGCGTATCGACCTCTCTACGTGAGCGATTGCGAGGAAGTCATACGGCTCTCGTTGCACTTTGGCCTCGGTGTAGCACTGCAGCGCGACGCGGAGGCCTACTCCAGCAAGGGAACTGCCGAGTCCCACACAACACCAACATTAGCGGCGGAGAGGCACCTGCGCTACGATGCCATGTGCGTGCAACTCACGGAATGCGCCCTGGCCTCCTCGCATCCGCTGGATGTTCGCCACGCTGTTGATCTCACGAGGGCGATTTACACTGACTACGTTCGCGCTGCGCAGGCGCATGCCGAGGACGGCACGGAAGCCTTCCAGCGACTCGCACTGTGCGCAGGCCAGGCCAATGATCCACTGCAGCTGGCAACGGCGCGAGATGCTTGGGGAGAGGCACTGCAGTCCTATCAGTTGAGCGCCATCTCGGCACAAGGGGGCGTGCTGTTTGTGCTGCAGCACGACTTGTCGGCGCAGTCTGGGCCAGCCGCCCTTCTCCCTTTGACAGCGCGCGAGGAGCAAAGTCGTTCTCACGCCGCTGAGAAGTCGAATCACGTGGTCTTTCCGCCAACTCTGCGTGACCACGTCCTCGGCTCAGTCCGTGTGCGGAGAGCGACCGCGTACTTCAACCACGTCCTTGTATGCCAAGCGTGGTCCTCGGAGGACGTGCTTGCTGAGGCCCACGCACGCCACTGGGAAGGCAAGCTTCTGAGCGATGACGCTCTGGCGCCTGCCCGTGCTGCTATGCAGTGGAGGGCGTCTCTGCTCGTCTCAACAGCAAAGGGCGGTGCAGCCGTTACCTCGGATGCCTGTGGAGGCCAGACACTGGTACCTACCCCGCTGCAGTGGGTTTTCTACACGGTGCGCCGTCAGCTTGTCGTTGCCGTCGCCAATCGTTCTCAAACCGCGCTAACGGGACGGCGACTGGGGCTCAACTGCGCGGCTTCGGCGGCGGTGCGAAAGGTGTCTCAGCTTTCACCGTCTGCGCTCCGTGCATTGGCGGAGCAGTGCGTCAAGGCGCTGCCCATGGCACGTGGACTGCTGGGCTGGCACTGTCCGTGGCCTGTGCCATTGTGTCTGCAGAGCACCGACTCCCGTGCTGCCATTCCATCTGCCGCTGCAGTCGAGGAGGTCTTGTGGACGCTGCGCATACTGTGCAAGCTGCGCTGGAGAGCGGCACAGCTGTACGAGGCAGTCGGCGACTCATCTGAGAAGAACCGACAGATGCGAGCCTTGCGAGACGATGTGCAGCGCTGGTCGTCGCGTCGCCGTGCGCGAGTGCTGGCAGCTGATGGCGCCACCTCAACGTCTGGAGGGGCTGCGTGGACGCCGATTGTGGAAGATGTTGTGTGCCACATAGACGATGCCGACTGGAGCGCGCTGACCAAGGAACTCTCTGGCATGTTGCTGCCCGCGTAACGGCGGTGGCATCCCGCTTAACCTTTCTCTCTGCCTTTGTGCATGTGCGCAGCGGAGGTCGCACTCGCCCAGCCCCCCTCCCTCGACGCAACACGAGAGCAGCACTGTGTGCCTCGCTCGAGTCCGTCATACCTTCCCTCGGCTTGTCTTTACCTGATCGAGTGTGCCAAATGGAAACGGCGTGCACGTGGCGTGCTTATGCCCTCCCTCGTGATGCGGACTGTGGACTCGTCCCAGCGTGGTAGCAGCCTTGCCTCGCTGCGCTGTGCGCTGCCTGCTGCTGCTGCTGCTGCTATGGGACCCCCCCCCACACACACGCCCAGCTTAGCCTTTGGCACCGTTGCTCTGTGTGCCGACCGTCTCCTTTCTTTTTTTGACACCCGCCCCCTCTCCCTCCCACTCCCCCACTGCCCTAAGAAAAGTCGTCTCATTTGGTTCATTCTTCCATCTACGTCCACCATCTACCACCGCTCACATTCGTGTCATCACGGCGATCGCGTGCTTTCGGCTCCCCGGTACACACACACACACACACACACACGCACGCACACGCACCGCCATTACTACCGAGGCCATTGTCGCCTTGACTTCAGCCATTACCACTCGTTCCACTACGACTCATCGAACCGGAACGTGACGTAGCAGCATCAGCATTGGCAACGACAGGCGCCGCATCCGTAGTCATCGCGCCATAGACCAGCTCTCTCCCTCCTCCTTTCTCCTGGATCGGGTGCTGAACCTCTTCAAGCTGCTGTCGCTGTGGCACTTCCTTCTTGGTGTTTCATGTGCCTTTCGCTCGTAATCTTTTCAAGCACAGCATGACGGCGATCCGAAAGCTCACGGGTCTAGCATCCGTGATGATAGTGACTGTGCTGCTCTTTGCAACGAGCGTCACGGCGCAGGCGGGTCAGTTGTGCAGTGAGACGGCAAACCCATTCGTGAACATCGACTACACCAACGAGTCTGTGCAGGCCTGTGTAGTTGCCCGGTGCACCACAACGCTGAATATCACACCCAACGTGGCAACCGATGGCTTCTGCGACGGCGTGGCCACCTCCGAGTCGTCTGTCGCGTGCGACAAGCTGGAGAAGGCCTACAATGAGTACTACGCCTGTCTTGTGCGCGCGATACAAGGTACGACGGTCGTCGGCCTCACTCACGTTGGTGCTGTCGCCAGTGAGTTCTTCGCCACCCCCGGCTTTCCATACCGCCTCTCCCCCCTCGGCTGCTATGCGTGCAATCATTACCGTTTAACCGTGTTCCCGTCCTTAGCGAGCAAGTGCTTGAACTGGACATGCGCCTCCATATCTTCGCAGAGCCCATCCGCCCCAGCGTACGGCGAGCCTGACGAGGGCTATAACCACCGCGTGTGCAGCACAGGCTGTATCACGGGCATCATGATGATCCCCTTCACCTTTGTCACATGCGCGCTCTTTTTGGTGTGCGGGTGCTTCTGGCCGTCCCCATCGCTGAAGACGACATACGAAGCGATGCTGAGGAAGGAAAGCTCACAGTACGTCGGGCACTTTGGAGGCTGCAACGGTTATGTCAGGGATAGCGACGGCTTTAACACTGCACATGAGCCAGCACCGGTAAGGGATCAGGGGAGCCACCCGGAGGTTTCGGCGGCGCACTTTAAGGGAAAGTAGGCGCCTCGTGCGTGCACGTACACATAGCCCATATGCGTCGTCTTCCTGGTTGCAATCCACATTTTGGGCTTGCGGTGGTGTGGAGAGGAGATAACGGCGGCGGCGAAGACGGACAGGCGCGCACAGTGAGAGGGAAGGGAGGCAGTCGATGTGCGGCGTGCAGCGAGTTCACCCCTTCCCGTACCCGTTAAGCACGTGTATCACTGGAGAAGCGTTGCCTCCCCAGATGACACACACACACACACACACACACACACAGACAGACGTACATGTACATTCACGTGAGGATGGTGTGGGCGTTCGCTTATGGACCAGGCGTTTCTCATTCTTGCACACCTACGAGGACGCAGATGCAGCTTTATAAAGAAAAAAATAAGTTCGACGTTTCAGCGTGTGTACGCGTGCGCCGGCTTCACTGTAGGTTTGCGTGCCCCGCGCAGGACGTGTGTAATGTGACCTTCGCTGCATGTCATTATTCTCTTTCACCCCTTTCGATTGTCATTGTCGCCCTCTCTTTGAGAGCACGTGCCCGACGCCCTCGCCTAAGCGTGTTAGCCATGAACCAGGGACGTTCACTCGAATCGTGTGTGCGCCTCTTCCGTGTACGGATTTTATTGTAGTAGCCCCCTCCCCCCTACCCTTACCCCCTCCCCCTTGCGTACACACGCACGCCATCCCTATGGATTCCTTTCCCTTTTTCCCCCGCTACTGTGTGTGTGTCGACCTTGAAGGTGTTGCGTGGGTCTGCGTCTCTCTCTCTCTCTTTCTGTGTGTGTGTGTGTGTGTGTGTGTTGGTGCCGTCGTACCCTGTTACGTGGCGCATTCATTTTGGTTCTGTTGAGGACGTGCGTTGCTGTCCATGGATCGCCGCCCTTCCTTATTCCTATTGGCGCATGTGTAGGGTGGGTGCTGTAGCCCTAGACCTCTTTTGTTCTTCGCCGCATGCCCAGTAGCATTCGGTCACGGACAAGGAAAAGGGAAGAGGAAGGACGACGTGGCCACTGTGTCTCATGTGCGTGTATCCGTACGCATGGGACCTACCCCTCCCTTTCCCCCTCTCCTGTCTCGTTGAGGGCACCCCCCCCGTTCGTCCTTACACACATAAGCCTCATCACTCTTTCCTTTCACCATTTCTTCTTGTCCACGTCGCAGTCTCACTCATCCTCTCGTCAGTTCCGCATCGGCTCACTGTCGGTGGACCTTCAGACGTCGGCCTACCACCCCCATCACGCCCACCGTCTTCGTCCACAAGCTGTTCACTCGTGCGGCTTACGCAGCAGCGCGCGTATGTTTCTGGGTATGTCATTCGCGTTACACTCCGCGTTCTCCACTATGACGCACGTGCACGGTGGTGCGCCGTGTCGACGCTGATCGCTTCCGTTTTCCTGGAGTTCTTGCTTTCGTTGTGTAAATGTGTTTCTCGCGGCTTCAGCAGTGGCAGGTGCGTGTGTGTGTGTGTGTGTGTGTGTGTAGGGATCCACTTGTACAATGTCTCTCTCTCTCTCTCTCTCGCTCATCGCGGCGTTTTGTTTACGTACTTGTTTCGGTCGTTTTACTGTAATTGCCCTTGTTTACATCAGTCCCGCATCACCACCACCACCCACCCTCCTGACGTATACGAACTACTAGGTGTGATGGGCGGCTGGTGAGGGGCGAGCTGAATTCGTAGAGAGAGGTGCCGTGCCGCCGACCTCCATGTGGAGATAAAAAGGCAGAGGAAGAAATATACATAATCGGTCGTCCCATGTTGGGGGCTCGCGCCCTCGCGCGTCATGACGGTTGTGAAGCTCCGGCTCGCGCTGGTGCCGTCAATGAGGATGAAGACGACGCCTCGCATCAGATATGCGTGTCTTCCGCTCACTGACATGGAATCCGTTGATGCCGCCCCCCCTCCCCCCTCCCCCCGCCTCCACACGCACACACACACACGCGTGCGAGGAATGTGGTACGTACAAGTACGGCAGGGCCACCGCCTTGCTGGCAGAGGTTGGAACACAGAGGCCCACCTCTTACTCCAACACCCCTTGCGTCCTTGGAAGTGGACGGACGTTTGCTTCGCATCACTTGCATCCTCGTCGAAGCGGTCCATCTCTTTCTCTCTCTATTTCTTCCCCACACTCTCCATATCATATACTGTACTCGCCCCTTGCTCGTCTGCGCGGCCTCAAGTTGAATATAGTTGTCCACCGTGCACTGCCCTCCCCCCTCCCCCCTGCCTCTCAGATACAGAAATTAATTCGCATATACATACGTATATATATATATATATATATATATATATATATATATTTGTATGTATATGTATACGCAGGTAGACACATTACCACCCCCTTCTCTCTCTCTCTCGTCTGCACAGGCGCTACCTTTTTATTAAATTTTTATTATTATTCTTAAACTGCCATTGCCCTCGTCCACAAAAGAGTGTCTCAGCTTCTCTCGATCACCTCCACACGCGCAGCAGTGGTTTACGTAGCTTCGCTCCCTTGTCTCTCCTTCTGCCTCATCCTACTCTCCTGCCTCGACTTCTCTTGTACGGGCTCTATTCGGATCGCGAGCTTGTTCGAGGGCTTCATTTGGAAAGCACTGATCCATCCTTTTCTTTTGTGTTTGTGTTGCGCGCATCTGCGTGTCTGTGCCACTGAGTCTGCGGTCACGGTGAGGAGGGTCCGCATAACCAACGGCTGCACCCATATACAATTTGCCTACACCAGCCCCCTCCCCAACCCCTCTTCGATTTCTGTTCCTCCCGCACAAGCGCCGCTGTTTGCTGTGGTGAGCAGGGCGGACTCCCTTCTGACTGTGTTCTCTTCGTTACACGTGCGTGTGTGTGTGTGTGGGAGTGAACTCTTTAACAAACAAGCAGGATCTCTCTCCGGTCGTGCTGACACTCGTGTTGGTGTTCGCTGCTCAGCCTCCCCTTCGGCCCATCATCGTACCTTCACCGCACCACATCTTCTTTGCCCTTCGCCTTCTCTTTTACGTCGGGGCTGGGATACAACCTATGTTTGTGTAGGGTGACTCGAACTCTTCAAAAGCGCTGTAGTCATGTCTTACCGTGCACGCCAATCTGAGGTATGGAAGGAGACTCCTCAGGAGGAGCGCGCAGCGGCCAGCCGCAGTGAGGAGCCGCAACAAGCGATGGAGTCGAGGGCGTCGAACAACGGCGGAGCCCCTATGACGGAGAGCGACCTACAGTGTGATTTTGACAAGCAGATGCTGGAGGTGAAGCATGATAAACGCCTCACCCGCAAGGAGCGTGCGGCACAACGAAAGAGTCTTTTAGAACGTCAGGCTGCCGTGGAGCAGGAGCGTGAGCGCCGCGCCATCGCCGCGCTCGAGTCGAGGCTGCCACGGCCTGATTGGTATTCAAGCGCCGATGAAGACGAGATGATCGAGGATGATATAGAGGAAAAGAAGGTTAGCGAGCTCAAAACGCAGCCCGAGGGCGGTGCTGGGTTTGTGTTCTGTGTTCTCTACACGGTGCTGAGTGCGATCGCCTTCGTATTTCACCTTGCGAGCTCCTGCCCGATCCCGTGGATGCGCAGCAAATCCGGTCGTAAATACGGTGTGTGGCGCGCGACAGGTGGCGGCCTGCCGGACCTCAAAGTGGGCGACATTCACGACTGCTCGTACGAGATGCAGTACTGGCAGGCCACGGCTGCCACGACCGTGATGGCCACCGTTGCCTCCTGTGGCTCTATGATCAGCGGTGTGTTGCTGTGCGTGAACAAGGGACACATGGGTGCTTCCTTTATCCTCAGCTTCTACAGCTTCTTTTTCTCGCTCGTCTCGTGGGCGCTCGTGGTGGCGCTTTACCATTTCTCTCGCTGCGGCAAGGCCGCCTTTGCCAGCGGCGTAGCCCACCTCGATGCCGGCTTCGCGTTGACGCTGATTGGGTGGGTGATGCACATGGGTGCCCTCATCGTGCTCGGCGTGCACTTTTTCAAGTACTGGACACGCTCTATTAATAGCGGCAAGACACGTGCAGTGCGCTTTCTATATGTGGCAGCCGGCGTCATCACGATATTCCTCTACTGTTCTGGTCAGGCCTACTCCATGTGGGGCAAAACGTTTCCGGAAGTAGAGGCGTCTGTATCGCTGTGGTACGTGCGTGTCTACGATCGCCAGACGCGGCTGTCCACCTACCTGAGCCGCAACACATACAAGTGCCCCGTCTTCAACGACCGCATGAAGGCGTCGGTGGGTTTGCTGGCCGTGGGCACCATCTGGCTCTTCTTCGCTGTTGTTCTCGGCACATGCGCGTGCTACAATTTTCAGTACATCAAGGTTTCTATTTTCTGTGGCTATGCCTCCTGTATCTGTGCACTAGTTGGGTGGATCGTACTAGTGGTGACGCAGCACGACCACCTGTGCGACGGTGCCACGCCGAGTGGTCAGTCCTACTGGGCAGACATGGGGTACAACGGCATCCCTTCAGGCATCGAGAATGCGCAGGTTGAGTTCAGTGGCTACGGCCTACGTGAGGGCTTTGGCCTAATACTCGGTGGCTGGATCCTCAGCACGGTGGTTCTTATCTTCAATACCGCCCTGTGGGACATCTGAAGTGGTGCGTGTTTCGTGCCGATCCGTGTCTCTCATGACACCGCTGCTCTTGCACGCAGACTCACGCACGCTCATCTAACAAGTCCTTTCGTCCCCTTCGTCTCTTGTCTCTGTGCTAATGGCGTGTCGATTCCCACGGTGGGCTTTTAATGCTTGTTAATTTCTACTTCATTCACTTTGCTTACGTGCTTACAATCATTCAACTTCCGTCTGTGGGCCGATGTCTGTGAGGGTGGGTAAGAGTGGGGGAGGTGTCTGTGGTGCTGCGTGATGTGGTGGCGATGCAAAAGACTTGCGGAGATGTCTTGGGTGTGGGCATAGGAAGGGAGACTGGCGGGGTGGCGGCGAAAAACCGAGAGAGAGATCGGGGGTGCATGGTGGCACTGTGCCCCGCCTTTCGCGTTACGTTTATGCAACCCAAAGATGCCTTCGCACAGGTGCCCCTTTTCTGCTTGATACCGACCGAGATGCTGCATTGACTCCCTCCTTGTTCCCCGCTTTCTCTTGTTAGCCCTTGTGAATCCTCCCAATGGTGTCTCTCTCTCTCTGTGTGTGTGTATGTGTGTCTGACCATTTTCTGCACGTTATTCCTTGTTTCTCATTGAAAACACCGCGTCTTTGAGAGATCAGCGATCTGGCGGCAATGCTCTGCGTGACTTGCCTCGCCCCGGTGGCGCCAAGTGTCTCACGCTCATCGTATGGTTTCCCTCGCCCCGCCTTCTCTGAGTATTGAGGCACTGCTCTGCATGCAGCCACTATCCCTCCCGCACCTCTTCACCGAGGTGGCTGTTGCAACCCGCTGCCATTGTGTCTCTGCTCATCTCACCGTGAGTTGTTGTTCTCTCTCTCCCTGTGTGTGCGTGTGTGCCTGCATGCGCCTCCCTCCGTGTGTGTGCAGGGGGGAGGGGGGCGGTGGTGTTTTCTGGGCGTAGGCCCGCTTGGCGGGCCCCTCTACGGCACCTCTTGTGCTATTATTCCTTGGCGCCACCCGGTCTGCTCCGACGTTGCCGTAGGATGAGTTGTTAGGGGCCGTCTTCTCATTTTACCCGGATGGGCGGCTGCCCGCACGGGGGCCTCTGCGTGTCGAGGAAGGTGTCTGTCTGCATGTGTGGGTAGACGCGGGGAGACTCCTCGTCCGCCGTGCCGCCTTCGGCCGTGGATGTTCTTATTATGCTTTTCCTTGAAGCACCTGCTGGTGCTACTCCTCTCCTCCTCCCTTGCTTCCTTCAACCGCCCGCATACCAGCTTGTCTTGGCTCCCAGCCTTCTTGTTTGCCCCCACGTTTATTATTATTATTATTATTGACCTTTCCTCCATCCCTTCCACCCGCCTTTCCTGTCCCCCCCCCCCCCCACCACCACCCCCGCCCTCGCTCGCTCTGTGTGTGTGTGTGTGTGCGTGTGCCCGCTGCGTGTGTTTCATGTGCTTCATGTCCGGCTCTTCCCATGCAGAACCGGGGCGCTACCTACGTCCGTACGCACACGCAGGTGTGCGTATACATGAACATAACACTCCATGTATGTTTATATAATTATTGATGTGTAGGCATCTCCCAGGTGTATGGAGGGCTGCATATCTTTCCTCACTTCGTCCCTGCCTCGTTGGGTGCTGACGATGGAGGCAACCATCGCACGAGGAGGCGAGCAGAGACGAGAGGCGTTCGTGCGCTTTTTGAACTCAGCAGCAGCAACCGCCCCACGCACACTGACGAGGGGAGGGAGAGGTTAAAGGACGATGCGGACGGGGCTGGTGTCAGTGGTGAGGGGAGGACTTGGTGTGAGAAGGAGGGGCATCAAAATGGAGGCGAGGGGGAGCGACCTCATGTGAGCTGACATGTACAGCTTGTCAGGTGCGAGAGCGCATTCGACACGACTGCCGCCGCTCTAGAGGGGAGAGCACGGCGCCTCTACCCACCATGGACGATCACCTGCTGTCTCCTCCTTCATCAGAAGCAGTTCTCGCCTCACGCGCACCACTCACGAGAAGTACAGCCAACTCGTCTATCTGCAGTTCTGTACCTGTCCTCCGTGTCCTCGCACCTCGGGACGCGCATGCGCATTTGCCTGTACGTTTTTTTTTTTGGCGGGTGGAGGGAGATGGTGGGCGGGTCGTGATGGTGATGTGGTGGTGGTGTGATGGTGGGTGCTTGAGCCGGCGAACGGAGGTGTGTTATTGGCCGGCTTTATAATGCTTCCGCGCCCACGCGTTTATGCGTGGATGTGTGCAGACCCCATGGCTGCATACATGCTCGGTGGACTCGAAGTCGCTTGCGCATCACCGCCTCTGTGCTGTCTGTTTTCTGTTTGTCTCCTTGTATCATTTGAGTTGCGTCTCAGGCTGGCCGACTGTATGTGCGCGTGTGTGCCCGCCGTTGTTGTGCGAGGGAGGAGGAGGAGGAGGAGGAGGAGGAGGAGCGTGTCGCCCAGCAGGTGCCCCGAGAAGCGCCGTAGAATGTCTCTGTTTCTCTTCCCCTCTTCCTTTTTATGCCTCTTCGTTGTTCTTTGTACAAATACGCGTTTCGGGTGTGTCTACTGGGTGGCGCTCGCGTTCTCTCTTCACTGGGGTGTGTGGTCGACGTTTGCTCGCCAGCGCGGCCTCCATTCGTTCAGCTCCTCCCGTTCCCGCAGTCTGGCGTTCGCTCTGTTTTCCATTTTCGGTGTGCACCTGCCCACCTGTCTGTCTGTGTGCGCGCCTGCGTGCGCCTCCTTGCTGACGCCATCACTTCCTTGGTACCCTCCGCCACCTCCCAGCTGCAGAACACAAATGAGGAATACGACGCTCAGCAAACGTCCCTAACGAAAGAAATATGCGCATGCGCAGCACGCAAGGAAACTGGGGCGGCGCGACATGCACCACGGCACCGCCAACCGTCACGACGACGGTGGGGCAGATACAGCCCCACGGCGTGCACGCAAGAGGCCGGAAAAGGAAAAAGAAAACGGATCACGTCGTTTGTTGTTCTGCTTGTAAATGTCTCAATTCTACGGTCGCCAAGAGGCCCCCTCCCGCTTCACCCCTCTCTCGTTATGCAATCAGGCACCGCGCCACACAGGCGTGGCCGCGTAGCGTCCAGGTAACCGCCCCCCTCCCCACATACACACACATACACACACGCACAACTATATATCCCTTCTCACGAGATGGCAGTCCGACCGCGCAGAGGGGGCTGTGCGGAGGTGAAATTGCTGGACCAGCAGCCGATGGAACACCGCATCCCGGATCACGACAATGTGAACCTGACCTGCTTCACCGGCTGAGGCGAAGGCTTCGGAGGAGGCAGCCGCCTCGGACCTGCGCGCGGTACTGGGGGAGCACTTTGGCAATTGTGCGTGATCTCATGGATCTTCCTCTCGTCAGTGAGCACCGTCTTCATGCCGACCGCGTCGTTCCCAGTGCCGTGGCTGAAAGACAACCAGGGCCGAAAGTGAGCCCTATGGAGGAATGCGAACAGGACCCCGCGGAGCAAGATCCAGCTCGACCACAAGCGGCAGTTGCTCCAGGCAATGGAGGCGTTTGCAATCATCGGATGCCTGCTGAGTCTTGGCCGCCTTGTCGCCCGTGCCCTGCAGATGATGAGCGGCGGCCACCTTGGTGTGACAATGCGGCTTGGCTTCTCGGCAGTGATGACCGAGCTGACAGCCTGGACGCTTATTGTGCACGAGTACCACAAGCACAACTGTGCCGGTGATCGGGTGTACGCGGTGGGCATCAACCGCCTTGACGCCGGCTTCGCCCTTGCCTGTATCTCCTTCACTTTGATGTTTCTCGCCGTCATCCCACTGGCGCCTTGGCTGAACAAACGTCTCAGCCTGTCGGAGTTCCATGGGACCATGTGCCACATCTCTTCCCTCATGAGCTCCTTCAATGGCTGCGTGCTGACCATCGCGACCGTGGGGGCGGCACAGCATACGTGAGACCACTTCGACAGGAAGCTGTCGCTCACGATCCCCTAACTGGGGTCTCTGGGTTTACCATCGACATGAGGGCCGGCCGGAGACGTGGCCGCTGAACTCTGACCGCTGTCTGCCGGTGGGCTCGTACACACGCGCCGCCTGCCTGCAGTTTGTCGGGCGCCTGCACGCAATGGGTGCGGGTAGGTGTGCGTGCCGTCGGTTATCTGGCACGGATATGTTCCTGTTTCCTGTATACTTTTTCTGTTCATGTCGTGCTTTCTGTCTTCGTGTGTGTGTGTGTGTATGCGTGCGTGTGTGTGTGTGTGTAGCATCTCCCCGGGTCCAAAACCGCTCCACAGATGCGCCGCCTCCTCTTCCTCTATGCTGTGCATCCTCGCTGCCGGATGCTCTTCACCCCTCCCCTTCCCTTCCCCAGCTACCCAACCGAACGCTTATTGTTTTCGTGTGTGGAGAGTTTGTGTATGCGAGCGCGGTCAAAAGGGTGGCTGGAGCGTATGCATGTTGTTGTGCTACGAACCTCACGTCCATGACAGTGCCGCAACCACATGATGAGGTGTGGCGGAGCGGCACCCCAAGCACACCTAAAAAACACAAGCGCGCGGAAGCTGCATCACGGCATACATGAGTTGCTGGCGGATGTGGGGGTGGGGGACGCTTCAGACGCCGTGCCCGAGGAACGGAGCGAAGACACCACCGAGTGTTGGATACGACCCGACCACAAACCCCCGCCAACCACTAAGCAACCGGTCGCTCGGGGAGCCACTTGAGGCAGGCCATACGTGCCACTTCTCGTGTTCTGTTCAACGCTGCTGTTGCTCCGAGCACGTACCAAGAAACCAAGAGAAGCACAAAAGATGCGCGTCGCTTTTCGTTGGCGGCGCGGGGCAGTCCCGCGTCCGATGCACTCTCACAGCAGGACAGGGCCCTTTGTGTTGTGCGCCGACGCACAGAGCGGCGCCAGTACACTTTTACAGCTGCGTGTGGTTCATGGCGCTTTGCGGGCTAGGGTTCCGAGAGAGAGGGCCCGCACCCATGCGCATGGGAAAGCAAGGTCTGTGCTGTGGTCTTCCTCTGTAGAGCACGCCGTTTGAGTCACTTCTGGATGGGCGAACGGCACCTGCTTGATTGCCTGCGTCGTGAGCACACCCTACCCTCCGAGCACGCCCTTGCGCAGAACAGTAGACGTCAAGACCTACGCAAGTTCTCGTTGGTTTTCGCGTCTCTCTCTCTCAACCTTCTCCCCTTACTGCTCGTTCTTCCTGCCACTTTTTTTTCTAGACTCCCTGCCCTTCCCACGCACGTCTACACCGCGCACTTTGAGTCGCTCATCCCCCCCTCCCTCCCCTCCGCTCCCACGAAGGCGGCACGTTTGTACCATTGCATCACCGCCTCCCCTCCCCCTTCTCTTCCCTCGTTTCCACTGCTCATGCGTGGGCTGGGGTGGGGCGTGCCTTACAGTCTCTCGGCTGCCTCTTCGCCGCTCCCCCGCTCGTCCACTTTCTCTGGCCTACGGAAGGCCAAACTTGAGCGTGTGTCTGCAAGCGCATGAGCGGACCTCTGTGGGAGTGGCTCGCGTGCAGGTGTGTGCCCCATACTTGACACGTCCCCTAAAAAGAGAGTTCACTCTTTCCCTTCTCCGCGGCACCCATGACATCGCTGACAGGCGCCACGGGCACCGAAGCCGCCGTCGCGCCCTTCTCGGAGGAGAATGCGATTGTGCTGGACAAGTGGCTTTTCGACGTGTGTGGGGTGGACGATCTCCAGTTTCCATCGCATCGCCGTGCTGAATTCGCGGGCTACGTGGAGAGGCTGCCGCGCGTGGCGAAGATGAAGCGCTTTGTTGCCAACACCTTCGACTACCCGTCGCGCTCCGGCACACGCGAGATTCTCGTGCTACAGAAGATGTTGGAGGCACTGGCGTTGCACACGCAGGCGGTGGTGCGAGAGACAGAGCAGCTGCAGAGCAACGTGCTTCATGTGCGACACGTATTGGAGGAGCGCACGATGGGCGCCTCCGCCGTTGCTGAGGAAGAGAAGACGCGCTGCGCCAACGAAACAGCGGAGGAACAGAAGGACAACGAGGCCGTCGCTGAGGATGGCGACGCCTCAGCGAGCCAACAACCCTCCTCAGTCGTTGCGCAGGCGACGCGTGGTACGGAATACGAGAAGAAGAAGGCGCTCTCTCTCCGCTACATATCAACCATTCAAACGAAGACGCAAAACATGTCAAGGCAGCGTATGGAGATGGAGCGGCGACACGCACGTCTGCTCGCTGACAAGGAGCAATTGGACAAGGAGTACGAAGCGCTGCACACCACCGAAGAGTTGGTCGTGGCTCGCCATCAGGAAGCCGAGTCTCGAAAGAACGAGGAGATTCTGCTACTGAGCGAGGAGAACACCATGTACGCCGCGGAGGAGGCTGCATTCGACACAGAATGGGCGATGTGTGCTGCAATGTCTGATGAGGAACCGGCAGCCGAGTGCAGCACAGGTGACCCAGCGGGCAGAGGAGAAGGGCTGCCTCTCACGTCGCCGGGGCCGCGTGTGCCGTCGCCCGTCTCGTCGTCCCACCCCGGCTCCGCTTCATCACATCCGCCGTCGGCGTCCGTAGCGTCAGGGCACTCTCTCGACGGCGAAGATTCTGTCGACATCGCAGCTACAGCACCTCCGAATACGGCGTCACCGACAGTCTCCGCACCGAATCAGAGAGATGACGCTGGTGACCACTTGGGTGCTCTGTCCTGTCAGAGCCCTCGTGATCCCCCGGGAAGCACCGCGTCGCTGTCTCCTGCACCGGCCCTGCAGCGACAGACTCTGGGGCTGCTGCGGCACCGATTCTCTGAGATCGGCGCCCGCATCACGAAGTACCGCCGGCGCCTGCTGAGTGAACGGCACATGCATCTCCAACGCTTTCTCCAGTCCCAGCAGCGGCTCAAGGACTGGCAAGGGGTGACGGCGGGGCTGCGGCGCACCCACCATCAGCTGCACGGGCAGGTGGACGTCCTCCGCACTGTTCTGTCCGACACAGCAAGCCGACTGGAGAAGGGCGACGCGTCCGCACAACGAACCGGCTACGGCGAGCAACTCACGCGGCTCAACGCACTGCTGAAGGACCGGTCGTACGAGACGCTGCAATACTACGTGGGTAGTCGCGACGATGCCTCGATGGACACGCTGCTCGACGCGAGCGCCGATGAGGAGCTGCGCAAGCTGCAGCGGCCCTCGCCCACAAACGTTTTGAGGAGCGAGGACGTGACCCCTACTCGAGACAGCTCAGCGTCTGCATCTGATTTGGTGACGCCGACACGTCAGAGCACGGCTGCCGTCGCGTTTCATTCCGGCGGCAAAGCGCTGCTGCCATCGGCGTCCTCTCGCACGCCTGTGCGCGAGGCAGCGAGCAACGGCACCACAGCTGCAGCTACACCTAGCAGTGGCGCCATTGCCCGAAGTAGCGTCGACTTGCCGAACCGCCATCGCAGCCGCTACGAGCTCGTTCGCCACCTGCAGCGGTGGGAATCTGCGCTGCTGGCGGAGCGGCTGGCCATCTTGAAGGCCGCGCACATGACACCGGGTCCCCACAGCGGGACAGAGACTAACACAAAGCAGGCGGGCGACTTCAGCGCCAGCCGCGCCTACGAAGAGCTGTGTGTGCTGCTCCTTCAGCAGCAGAGCGACGCTGCCTCCTCTTCGTAGTGGTACTTCTCGTACTGTTGCGGTGGCTTTCCCTGCTGTGACAGCCTGGTAGACTCTCTCTTCACCTTCGGCACTGACAGGAACATACGCACCGGCGCTGCACAGTCAAGTTGTGGCGTGAGTGAGGTGGAGGCCGTCACAGACACAACGGTGGTTGCGAACGGGTGGGGATGATGATGACAATCCAGCCTTTCGATCGTCTCAGAGCTGGCGCGTGTCTCTCTCTCTCTGTGTGTGTGTACCCGCACGACTGTGACGCACTCTCTGTCTCTCTCTACGTCGTCTCTGTCCCTCCTGCCTACTTTGTACACCGCCTCTCTGGTGTTCGCTGTCTTTTGCCGCGTGAGGTGTGTACCGCTGGTCATGCCACCCATGCAACAGGCGACGCAGGCGATTTCTTCCTCGTATGACTATCTTTTTTTTTTTTTTTTGCACTACGATAAGCGGAGGAGCAATGCCATGACCACGTTGTGCACCAATGTTCACCTGGGATGCAAAGAAGGCAACCGCACAAGGCGGATGTGGAGCGGTGCGGGCACTTGTGCTCAACGGCAGCCGCCCGCAAAAAAAAAAGGGAAACAACTAGATGCGCCCCTTTGCCCTACCTCTTCACTTCCGCACAGCTTGCACTGAGGTGGCAGAAGAGGTGTCACGGGAGGGGAGGGGACGATGGGCTGCCAGCACGCGAAGAGCGTCATGGCCGATACGGCTGTGTCCTTTTTCTCTGCACTCGCCTCCTGCCAAGGCGCACGCAGGCGTCGACGCAGATGATGGCTGTGTACGTCAGCAACCCCCTGACGGCCCTCGCACGGTCTCCTGCCGCTTGCGCTCCACTGAACATCACCTCCCTCTGTCTTTCCACGCACCAATGCCTTGTGCTTTATGGTACGCACACGCTTGCCTGCTGAGCCACCACTGCCCCGTCGTACACGCGCGCGCGCACTCCCCAAACACCGACTCGCGAGCACAAAGGCACGCACGCATACGCGTTCGAAGTCATGCTGCTCGCTGGGCTGCTGCGTGGCACTCGTGCGGAGACGGCGCCGCAGTGGTTTCCCTGCCATTGCCTACACAGAATGCGGCACCGCTCCACCTTCTGTGCCGTCTCCGCTACCATGTACGGGAGTACTCTGAACACACAGCGGGCGCACAAGGGTGACTACGGCTTCAACGTATTTCACAACTCCAACCCGCAGCACGGTGGCAGCTACGCTCGACACGAGCGACGCATGCGCGAGGAGGAGGTGGAGGACTTCTTGAAATCGGTGAAGCACTGGCTGCCCGTGTACGAGGATGTGGCTGACGGTGATCTCGTGGATGAAGGGCAGTCGTCGTCGTCGTCGACTTCGGCTTCTGCCGCGGAGCCGCCTCTGCCGCGGCTCGCGCACATGGGCGAGGAGGCCATCATGCGCACCTTTCGTTTCGAAACCTTTCGCGAGGCATATCTCTTTATGGGCCGGGTATGGGCGTTTTGCTACGGCAGTGACAAGTACCCTCACGTCACGTGGGAGGGGACCGCCATCACGGTGTATCTCTACTCGCCGTCTTTCCGAGGCTTGAGCAAGCGCGAAGCGCGCGTGGCGGCGTTCCTGAACGATCAGTACAACATGCTGCGGAAGAGCAAGTGGCAGCAGCGCCGCATTGTGGACGGGATTGTCCGAGAGGCCGCCGTGGAAAAGCTGTTCGGCGAGGAGGTGGCGGCGCATCTTGCTCACCGGCAGAGTCTGCGCACAGCACCATTGCAGGAGATGAAGGATGGGCCACGACGTTGGCGCAGTGCCATCGGGTTGCCGTTGCACGGCCCCAACAGTGGCAGTGATGGAGCAGGTGGTGTTATGGGGGGAGGGTGATGGATCACAGCAGAGGATGATGGTCCGCGCGCCCCCGCATCGGGGGCGGTGTTCTTCCGTCTCTTCTCCTTGCTGCCACTTTGTTGCAGGAGAAGCACGCGGCACCAACGTGCCGGCTATCTCGCTCGTACTCGACCTCCGCCACCCACCGTCTTGCACCGCACCGCACGAACACCTGCCCCTTCGCCTTCTCCACACATCCTTGGCGAGAAAAAAATATATATTTTTTTTTCTCTCTGGCACACCATCGAAAGAAGAGGCTTATGCGTATTTGGGATGCGTTGTCATCACACCGACACACTGGGAAGAACCACTACGTTGGAAACAGCGGCATGGGCGTCGTTGCTTACCCATGCAACACTCACTGTGTGTGTGTGTGTGTGTGTGTGTGTGTGTGTGTGTGTACGCCCCTTGGCTCTGCGATGGTTGTACTTGCCCAGACACCACTGCTGTCGCTGTGGTACTCCCTCCCCTGTCGTACCCTCCCTCCCTCTCTTACCCCTCATTTTTCACTGCCGTGATTCTGTTCTGCGCTGCTGAAATGCTCAGCACGCACGCACAAACACGCACATACACCTGTTAGCTACCGTGGCCGCAATCGTCATTTTCAAGGAACCCATCCCACTCTCGTGCCGTCGCCTCGCCACCAGCCCATTCTCCCTCTCTCGCGTACCCCAATTCGGAGCCCACACACAAGAAAAGGTGCCTGCTAGGCATCACTTCATTACACTCGTGTACGTCTTCTCGGTAGTTCTTCGTCATTGGACGCTCGTCCGCACATCCCAGCACTGCATCAGCAAGAGTAAGCACAATGGCGCGCCCCAACTTCGACGAGTTCCGCAACAGCTCCCCGTTTGCCATGGTGCTGAAAATCCTGGCCATTCTTTGTGCCTTTGGAGCTGGCACCTATTCGCTCTACCTCTTCATAATATACAGCTACTTCGGTATCGGATTCTTTGCCGCGCTACTCTACGTGCTCGTGTTTTCGATCATCATCCCCTCGGCGGAGTTAGGGTTGATGAGCAGCTCGGTGGTGTCCGTCTTTGCCCGCTTCCTTACTTCCCCGATGGGTCGCGCCTTCATGTACGTGTTCATGGGAGGAGTGGTGCTCGGCCATGGCATCGGTGGTTGGGTGGTGGGCGTGTTTCTATTCGTCGTTGCCGTGATCAACATTATTGCCGGTTGCTTAATGTATGCCTAGAAAGAAGCAGCTGCGTGTCGTCGCCCTTCTCGGCGGCGGTGGCAGCGGTGCTGACTGAGGACCTGTGAGATCTGGTGTGTGTGTGTGTGTGGGTGGGGGTCTGCGGTGCTCGTGTGAGGAGCGGAGCGAACGTCAGGCGAACTCGGGAGGTAGGCTCGTTACCCAGATCATGCCTTTCGGACCAATGCTTCGCTCGTGCGCCCTCGTACGTTGCTCTCTCGTTCCTCCTTCATGGTCAATCATTCGTCATGCACTTCACATGTACACACACACGCGCCCACGCACCCACACACGCATAGTGCGCGCAAATGCCTTTGCCACGTGAGGCGCGCTCTCGACCAGGCCGATTTTTTGTTTCAGTGGGAGCATTTGCCTCCACCTTCCTTTCTTTCTTTCTTCCTTCCATTTTTCTCCTTTTTCAGGTACTTCCCCATCGTGTCTGTCGAGTGAAGCGTTTCGCTTTCATTGCGTTCCTTTCCTGTATCTGAGGCGTATGAGGTCGTGCGCCGAGGGAGCGCATGATGGCGGCGCTGCTTCCATTGCGTGACGTCTCCCTTGCGGGCAGTCGCGAAGTCGCCCTATACGCCCATTCATCTTTGCTCAACACAGACTCGATATCGTCCTAACGAACGGTAGAAGTTGTGTGTAGGCGTGCCGGACTGTGTGTGTGTCTCCACCCTCGCTCCCTGATTTTTTTTTTTTTTTGATTTATTCTTTTTTCTCTCTCCCTTCCATGTGTCAGTTTTCCATTCGCATCAGATCATCAGCAAACGGCGACGGCAGCGGAACAAAAACACCACATAAAGCGAGTTGCAATGTGTCGCCGCTCTGCAGTTCCTGCACTGCCCACGCGGACGTGGGTACGGGCAGCCGCAACGACAGTCGCGGGGAGCGCCCTTGTGCACCATGTAGGTATGTATGCATGCGTGTGCCACGTGTGCGTGTGTGCGCCGATGTGTGCGGTCTGCTGCTCTTGTTGTGTATGCGTTTCTTCACTGTTACACCGACACTTCCTTCTCCCTCGCATGGCTCTGTTGCCCACCAAGCTACCCACTCGGGCACACGCACCGATCGCCCACACAACGATACCTACACACCCTACACGCCAGCACGCGTGGCTAACGTTCCCCCGTCGAGCATTAATCTGCGCATGCTGCCTCGCGTGCTGTAAACTCGCGGCGGTACAAACGGAGTGCCTCTTGGCTCCTCTCTTCTCACAGCCTACCACAGAGGCGACTTTTCTTCCTCCTTAGTTCTCCCTCTCCCTTAACAAGCCAGCAAAGGCGCGTGTGTGGCGGTGCCTCCCTGTGCCCGCGCGGCTGTGCGCAGCGCTGTTCATTGCCGATAACGTCGGTCACGTAGCCCGTGGGGACCCCGTCGTTGCTTTGATTGCCGCTGAAATTTGTAAGCCCCACTAACGGAACGTTCCCCTTTCTTTTTTCAGAACAAGCGACATCACCAGTGCCTGTCTATGCGTCTGCTGGCGGTCACCACTCTCGCAAGGACGCATACACGTATAGGCAAGGTGGGTGCACCATCAACCCTCGTGTCAAGGGCGCAAGTGGCGGTAGCCGTGGGACTGTAGAGGAATGCCTTCTTCGGTTCCAGGCACATCCGCCGCGATGCTCGACGGCAAGGGGGCACCTGTGGTGCGCCGTGCACGTTCCTCTTCCTCAACATCTTCCTCTGCGAGAAGCCACATCAGCAATACTGAAACGGAGGGCGATATGTGCTGTGCGTTGTCCCCGACGCCAGCCCCCGCCCTTGCTGGCGCCAGCTCACTAGTGGTCACGAAAGGTGTAGAGAAGAAAAGGCGACACAAGAAGGCACGTCAGGAAGAGGATGTTACAAGGAAGACGACGAGGCGGTCTCCGCAGTCACCTCAGCACTGCCAGTCGCACCTGCTGCACGGTGCCACTGATGCGCCGACTCTTCTGCAGCAACGCTTCTCTGAGGTGGAGCTGCAGTTCCAGCTCGAGCAAGACCGCGCTCAGCGCTCTGCGCTTGCTCCACGCGACATCGCCAACCTCATTCTCTGGAGCGTGCCGGCGCCAGTTCCGATCATCGAGTCGCCGCGCATTTTCTTCATTAAAAATAAGTCGAAGGTGCGCAACGCCGTTATTATCTATGTGAATGGTTGGTCGTATGATGAGATGCTGTGTACCGGCGTTGGCCTCCCGCGAGCGCGCGATGAGGCACGCGGCGGTGTCACGCCTCGAGAGCAAGCTACCCCACCGCACTCAACGGATACCATTGGCAACACCAGAGGCCACGCTGGAGAGAGCGCTTCGACGTCAACGAACACGAAGGGCGACGGTAATGACTGCGGTGCGCAGTGGAACAAGGAGCTTTGTAGTGCTATGCTGAGTCCAGTGCGGGAGGGCCGATGCTGGGCACGCTCGGGTCGTGGAACGGGCTGTGCTGGAGGGGTGCAGTACTGCCCACTCTTTATCCCAAGCACCCGCAACGAGCTGGAGAAGGACCTGTGGTGGCGCAACGACGCACCGCGCCGACCAGGGCCTTCTTTGGCTGCCTCGCCTTCAGGGTCAAATCGTTTGTGCACAAAGCAAAGCCACGAAAGCGGGGACGGGGAGGAGGACATGGTGGGCCTTCACCTCACGAGCCCCAACGTGAAGGAGGCTCGTGGCGTTGGAAGCATGTTTCAGAAGGCAATGCAGGTATACGCGAAGGGTTCAGGTGCGGGTGACGGCACTGCCTCCACAGAGAGATCGCTAGCTGTGGGATCAGTAGTGACATCGGATTCGCCCATTGTCGCATCGGACGCCTTTCGGCAGCATCAGCACCTTTGGCAGGATCGGACTCTTCTTGAGCAGTACGCCTTGCATCTCCCAGAGCACACAGTGGAGATGCAGGAGTTGGGCTTCACCGTGGCGCCTCCGCGAAACTCGACGGCTGCCGCGCATGCAGAGGACAACAGTGCGAAGACGGCTGAAGGGGACACGACCCTGTTGAATGGAAATGAAGAGGGTGGAGAGCAGGATGTCTGGGTGAGCTTCCCAGCGCCTTCCACCACGGCAACGGCAGACGGCACTGCCTCTATGACGCCAGCGGTAAAGGCGGTCGCGCTTGACTGCGAGATGGTGGAGGTGGAGGGTGGTGAGAGTGCGCTAGCTCGAGCGACGCTGGTCGATGTGCTGACCGGCAACGTTGTGCTGGACCTGCTCGTCAAACCACGCCAGCGCATCACAGACTATCGGACTCGCTTCAGCGGCATTGATGCGGCAACACTCGAGTCCGTGTCGTCCACCCTCGCGGACTGTCAGCGGGCACTACAGAGCATTGTCGACACGCAGACCTTTGTGGTGGGTCACAGCCTTGAGAACGACTTCAAGGCGTGCAAGTGCGTCCCGAACTGCTACGTGCTCGACACAACGTGGTTGTTCCCACATCCGGCGGGTCTGCCCTACAAAAATGCCTTACGCTTTCTCGCACAACGTCACCTTCAGCGGCGCATACAACAAGGCTCCCACGACAGCGCTATTGATGCGTTGGTAAGCGCCGAGCTGACGCAGCTAAAGCTCATCAACGGCCCATCTTTCGGCGTGCGACCGCGCGTGAGCGTCTTGGGCCTGATCAGCGAAGCGGCTGGCAGCGCCGCCGATGCTGTGGGAGCGGAGGAGGGGCCGGAAAAGATGACTGAGTCGGGATTTGATGTTCAGATTCATCTATTCGACGATGCCGTGACGCTGACTTCCCTCCTTCCTGCCCCGCAGAAGAACGACACCCCCTCTGCGACTCCAGGCGAAGCGAGCGGTGACACAGTATCAAGTGAGCCTCGAGCGCCTGCAAAAGGCACACGCCGTATCGATGCCGTCCCCGTGCGCCATGATGAGGACGCCATGCGCAAAGCCGTACGCGCGCTGCAACACCGCGCAGGTCAGCAGGCCCGTGAAGCTGCTATCGCCTCCAACAACACGGATGGTGAGGCGGCCACGGAACTGAAGCGAAGCTTCTCTCTGTTTTGGGTTCAACTAACACAGGCAAAGGTGGATGTTGTGCTGCCGCCCGCACATCCACTCACGCCTTCCCTTTCGGCGGCAGCAGAAGGCGGGAGCAAGACCGTTGAGGGAGCGGAGTACGCTGGGGATCACAGCAGCTCTGAAACTAGCTCAGCCTACACGGCAACGCAGTTCCGCAGGGTGCATGACACGAACCGACGTGTTCTGCGCATCATCGAGGCCTGTCCGGATGAGACACTCATCGTCGTGCTGACGGGACGCTGCGATGGGGAGGCTGGGGGAAACCACTTCTCGCGAGCGCAGGGCACCTGCTTTGCGCTTGTGAAGGACAGCAGAGCCCCTGGCCCGCGCCCAGAAGAGCTCATCAAGATGACCGACGAGAACATCGTCAGCGCACGGCCCTCTGTATCAGTAGGGGGCGCTGCCGCCGAGTACATCCCGCTGCAGGGTACGAGCGCGCTGGCAACAACTACGGCGCCGCCTCGTATTGACAAGGAGACTGCTATGATCGAGCACACGCCTCCTGCCTGCCAACAACAATAAGTCGTCGAGTTGGGTGATGGAGATGGTGAAGAAAGAGCAGCGTGTCGTGCGCGTGTACGCCACAGAGGAGACATGGTGCCCCTCTCCTCTGCCTCGCTTCCCGCGTCTGCAGCACTCCGCTGCCTCCTTTCCACCTTCGTGTGTTTCGTGAGACTGGTGATTGCTGGTTGTCTCCCTCAGCGAGGTGGTGAGAGCACACGTCTACACACGAGAACATATGCATGCCAACAGCGGCAACGAAGAGGTGGTGATGATGGCGCAGGTACGAGACGGTGCCTGATCTGCCACGTTGGGAGGACAACGAGCGGGGATCTCGCCCCCCTCCCTCCCCCGCTTCCGCATGCATGTCCTTCCGTGAATGCGAAGTGCGCTGTTTCTCCTCGCGCTCTCGATCACGGCCTGTGTGCCACGGAGACACTGTCCATGGAAATATGTGTGAGCGTTCGCGCTGGCATGTCTCCCCCCCCCTTCTCTGGCGATCCGTGTCGGGGGTATCCCCATCACCACAATCACTAGCCAAGCCTTCGGTCATACTCTACTTTCTTCTCCATCTCTATTCGCCATCCCGCTCTGCCTCCCACCTTCCCGACGGTGTGCCCTACCACTACCTTGCTACGTTCCTCCCGAGACATATACAGAGATCGGATACGGCCGGGCAAGCACGCACCCCTGCACGAAAGCAGAGAAGGTAGCGCCCATCTGCACACTCACAGACCAGGCGAGGCCCAACTGAGGTGTTGTGACGACACCCCCGCCCTTGCCTGGTCTTTGGTCGCCTACCCACACCTCCTCCCAGGTCCAGCACGTCCCCGCACACATCTTGCTGTCCCCTCTCCGTGCGGTTTTATTTTGCGCCGCTTCCACTTGCCCACCGGACGTGCCCCGGCTGGCGGGCCTGCCCTCGCTCACTCCCCTCCTCCCTTTTCCCCCTCCTGTACGCCATCCTTATTCTGCCCTGCTCAAGGGCCGTTTGTGCGCTATGCTGGGAAGTCGCTCACCGCGTGGTTGTGCGTCACCACCGGGCGTTACCACCGCTGATAGCAGCAGCAACAGGGGAGCCGGCAGCGGTGGCGCTGCGGTGAATAGGGGCAAAACATACTCTCGCTCATCACAGGTGAAGAGGATCGCCGCAGAAAGCACGGTGCCCCTACCAGCGATCACTTCCTCGGGCAGAGGGGCGGCATCGAGATGCGGCAAGGACACGGATGTCCACGGCAGCGGCGATGCCGCTTCCTGTGGCCTTGCACCTCTTTCTCCCAAAAGCTCATCAGCGGGCGTTGGCCTTCAAGCAGCGACATGTATGGTGGAGGAAGCCGCCCTCTCACCAGCAGCAGTCTCATCGACGTTGACTTTGCCAAACAGCGATGAGGAGGTGACGCAGTACGTGCTGTACGACGGGTTGCCGCAGATCGGTTCTGCTGCGCGTCTTACTCGGAAGCGGCAGAGTGAGGCGTACGACCAGTTCCGCTACCGCATTCACGAGCGCGCCGACGCCGCGCACGCGTTGGTACTCTCTGCCAACCCGCTGTCGCTCTCCGTCATGACGTCTCAGATGCGCATGTACCGCTGGCGTGTGACACAGGCGCAAACACTCACGGAGGCCACTGCCATCTTGCAGGACTATGTGATAGACACAACGAGGCATGGCTACCGCGTGCGCCGTCGTGCGCCGCCGGCGCCCGGGCAGAGTCGCTACGCGCATGGGCGCGGGCGTGCTGCGCTGAAGCGGAGGGCGCTGGTGGAGCTGGAGAGGTTGTCTGGCATCAAGGCCTCGGTAGAAAATGGCGCTGGTGCGTCTCTGGATGGAGGGCGTGTGGGCAAAGGTGTTGGCGCCGCTCTGCGACGCTCCAAGGAAAGTGGTGCTCCGGACAGTCGTACCGCAGAAGGCGCGACGGAGGAAGACGAGACGGAGCCGGATGAGACTGCCGTCGAGGATGAGGGTGAGAGTGCGCTGCCGCCGCCGCCGCCTGACATGCTCCCGCGTTTGGTTCTCGTGGACGCCTTTACCCATGAAGACCTTGGCGACATTGCCCGTCATGTGCGTTTCGTTGACAAGGAGCACGGATTGGAGTTGCTGCTCGTGTTGCTGCTTCCCAGTGATGCCGGGGCAATGACTGCGTCGATGCAGGGTGCCGGCTGCGTGATAACACCCACACATCAGATGGCGATTGAAGATGCCTACGCGGCTGGCTATGACCTTGTGCTGGCGCACAACATGGATCACCTGCTTGTGGATTTTTTCACGAGGGAGTTTGTGTCATCGGTGGGGCGGTGGCGCAATGACGTGCGCTCGAAGGCGGCGGTGGGCAACTACATGAGCCTGCGCAGCGTGCTGCTCGGCGGGCTGGACACAAGCGCCCTTCAGCGCCTCGTCTGGGATGACCGAGTGGACGACACAGGGGTTTTGGAGCTGCTCGGAGCGCAGTCGCTTTGCACACAGGGTGAAGCCCAACGGTACGGCGCAGCTACTCGGTATCTGTTGCAGCAGCAAGGAAATGCCACCAAGGATGCTGCTCAGACCAGACGTTGCGACAGCGGAGCCGGTGGCTTCCACCAAGGCAGCTCTGGCGGGCCCGACGCCAGCCTCGCGCCGAGTCTCGATGAGCCGATGCTTGGCACTGGTGTGCCACGTCTGCGCAGTCGCCCAACGAGTGTGGCCCACTTTGGGGTTCGGCTGCCCGCACAGCAAAGCGCCGGGCATGAATCGTGTTTGAACTTCTCCACGAATAGAGACGTCTTCTCTAGCGTGATGGCGCAGCCGGGGAGCTCCCGGCAGCTGCAACGTGGTCGTCGTAACGGTCAGGTCGGCGCCACCGAAGACTTGGAGTGTGACGCAGACTATAATGAAGACGAGTCACAACACCAACAGCCCCTCCTGCAAGGGGCACTAGAAAAGGAACTGGGACGCGTGCTGGCTGAGAACGAAGGCAAGCAGGCTTTCATCAACTCCATGCAACAAGAGGTGGAGAGGCTTCGGCGCACTGTAGCCGTTCTCCGAAGGCACCAACACGGAGGTCCTAGCATGAGCGGCGACAGCTCCAACGCGAACCACATATCGGAGCTCACCGAAAGCGGATCCATGATTCATCTTAGCAAGCAGCAGCAGATCTTCATCCTCAAGGAGCGGCTGGATGCGGCAAACGAACGGATTGTGGCCCTGCTGAAGGGTAGGCGACCCAGCGGACTACCCCTGTCTCCCCGTCGGCGTGGCGGAGGGCGGGGCGGTGTCTCACACCGCCTGCACCGCAGTGACAAAGTCTCAGGGAGTCCAACGTATCCAACTTCGGTGCCGAGCATGACCGCATATGCCGTGTTTATGACCAAGGCCACTGTACAGGAGGCGGAGCAGATGATGATGCTGGACGATGATGCCAACTTTTCGCTCAGTCAGCTGGAGGTTCACCGTCAGGAGGTGCTCGCCGCCGCGAGCAACTCCCCCGCCCACGTGGCCGCCCTCCAGAAGCAGCGCAAAGAGCGCGAGATGGCGGACCAGGTAATATACTCCATCCAACGCGAGCTCCAGCAGCTGGGGGGACGCCTGGACAGCAGCCGCCCCGGTAGCAAACGGGCAGAGTCGAGGGGCTCTGAAGGTCTGCAGGCGCGCGTTGCGAGTCGCTTGCAGTCTGCGTTGGAGGTAATGGAGGCGCAGAAGATGCGCATCCGGCAACTCGAGGAGTTGCGGCAGATGGATCAGTTCCTCCTCACCTCTTTCAGCAGAAAAGGTTTGAATGTGTCAAAGAAGGGTGCTGGTCACAGCACTGGACCTACCGAGGCCATCTCTGGCATCTCAGATGAGGCAGACGACAGAGACGGGAGCAACTCCAGTGCAGACGAGGAGGGTTCTGGCCTCGCCAGAGCTCTCGATCACGGTCGAGGTCGAAAGGCGCAGCACCCGCGCACCACGGACAGGAAGACAACCAAGCCTCGCTTTGGGGTAGAATCCGTGCCGGCTGGCAGGAAAGGGGCGACTAACGGTGGTACAGGAGTGGCGGCGCCAAAAATCGTCACCAGGGAAGATCTCGATGGTGCTGAAGACGCCGACGGTGAGCGTATGCGGGGGGTGGATATGGAGGAGGTCACAGCGCAACGCATCGAGGCTGCCGTGCACGAAGCTGTGACTTCGCTCCAGTGCACGCATCGACAACAGCTCGCTTCCCTTGCCCACTCATGCAAGATGCAACTTGCCCAGCTAGCGCTGAAGCTGCAGAAGCCCTCCACCAGTGCATACATAGAACTGCTACAGAAGGAGCTTTCTCGTGCCAAGCGCGAGCAGCGCGCCGCGTGGATGCGTCTGCAGTTCACGCTGAGCAGCCTTTCCCCGGAACAGTACGATGCAACGCTCGCCAAGCGAACCCCATCCGAGGTGGCAGCGGCGGAGCCCCTCAGCCCGCGGACCGTCGCGCTTACGCCAGACGCAGGCGCGTCGGACAGAGACACCGCTCTCAATCCCAGCGATTGTGCGAATATGGTCCCCCTCGGTGCGGTGACGGATCCCAATGTGCGATCCACAGCTGCGAACATCGCGCGCGAGTACGCGGCGTACGGTTTGCGCATCGCGTACTTGTGTAGTGAGCTGCAACGTCTGGAGCAGTGCAAGACGGGTTCGCCACGGCACCTGCCTGCGTTGGCTCCTACAGCAATGCTTGCTGTTGCAGAGACAGTGCCAGAGCAACTTGTCTCCGCTTGCCAGGCATCCAAGGCTCGCGTGCAGTCAACAATTGACACGTGCGCCTCAATTCAAGAGTATCTCAAGGCTGTGCACGAGGAGCTTGCCATGGAGCAGCAGTTGCGCCCTTGGTGTGACGTGAAGAGTGCGGAGCTTTTTAGTGCAGCGAGCACGGCGGTCGTGCCATCCACGTTGTGTATGGGTGAATCCATGTCCGGCTCCGCCTTGAGTGAGGATCAGGCGCTCAAAGGCATTCGTTCGCCAACGGTGCTCGAAAGCGCCGACCAGGTGGTGCTGCTTGCGGACGTGGATGCGAGCATGCGTGACGTCGCGGACGTGTACGCCACTATTTCGAGCGCACTGAAGTCAAGCGACAGCGAAGCTTCTGTGAGCGTATTCCCCACCAGCATTGGCCGCATGAGCCGCCGCCGCGCCTCACCCCGGGCTCGCGTGAGCAAGAAGCGCGACTCCAAGAAGCGTAGACAGCCCGTCGCTTCACCGATACGGTCAAAATCGACTTCGTCAAAGCGCGATGTTGTGGCTCGCGCAGCCGACAAGAGCCTCAGCGGCTCGACGATTGAGTCGGACTCGCTTTCACCTCTTCACAGCTTGGCTGTATTCACAGTTGAAGAAGCCCTGAACACGCTGCCGATCCAGCCAGATGAGGTGGCCTGCTATCAGGGCCAGCTCAGCAGTATCTACGGCTCAGGGGGAGTGCACAGTGCCGCGCAACAGCGGCTGTACGAGCTCGTTCTTTCCGCCTACCAGCAGCACCAAATTCATCCGTTGCACATGGCAGCGGTGGAGTCCGCTGTGAGCGTACCGCTGCCGAGCCACAGTTGCAGCGGAGGCGAGAGCGCGAATGATGTCTCGAGGGAGACGTTGGTGTCGATGAGTGAGTCCCTCGTGGATTTCATGTCAGCTCAGGCAGGTGCCGCGCACGCGCAGCATCGTGAGGTGATGGCACTGCTGAAGCTGATTGCCCCGACGACGACGCAAGCTCTACAGAAGCTCACGAAGGGTCTGGAACAGGTGCAGCACATGCTGGATCGCGAGGATGACGGTGCCACCTTCGCTGAGGCGTTCAACGGGACCGGTCCACCATGCACTTCACCGGTGTTCTTATCCGCCATCGATGCCGCAGTTCTTGGGTGCATCGTTGATGAGCTGCGGTGGCGGCAGTGGCGGCAGTCTCTGCTTCCAAGCAAGGAAGACAGCAAGGAATCCTCGAACCCAGCAGCACTTTCGGCTTCCAGAGCAATACCTAGCGAGCTTCTCAAGACGCTGATCACGGAGCGCAGTGGCAGGAATGGAGATGAGAACAGCGCTACCCCTACCGCAGACGGTGGTGCTGTCCTTGAGGATCCCCGGGCCATCGCGCACTATGCGGCCTTCTGCGCTGTGCGAGAGCGAGCTGCTCATAGGGCTCACTCGAACCAGGGCTCATCTATGCCCAGTGCCATTGATTCACCATCTTGTGGGGCAGAGGATGTATTTTACCTGACGGATGCCCCGCCGATGGTGATGGCGCCGAGCACCGTGAGTGACCGGAAGGCCTTTACCGCAACCGGCGGCGAAAACGCCGACGTGGGCCTCACAGTTGCCCACAATCTTGCGGCGCTGTTTAGCAAGCGTTGTCCGCAGGATGGCGATGGTGACCTCGACAAGACTGAAGCCCTGTTAGCGGAGATCTACCTCGATAATGACGAGCACAGCAAAGCAGGTGTGCTTGGTGGCGACTCGAACACGGAGGCGATGCGAAGTATCTGGCGAGAGCTGGAGGTCCTGCAGACAGTGAAGCAGCAGCGCAAGTTGGAACTCATGATGCGGTTTGAGTTGCAGAAGGGGCGCTACGCTGGCGGCACTGGCGGCAGCGACCACCTGGTGTCCAAGGTGGGTGCCGCCGGTGCGCGCAGTATTGATGACCGCACCTCGTTATCTTCCGTTGACCCCGACCGTCTCGACTTCGAGGTGAAGTCGGGCAGTCCGGCGTGGTACGGAATGGAGGCTGCAAAGCGGGTGCACGATATTCTGCGCCGCCGCGCACGGCCTGATCAGATCATCGTCGGTGGCGGCCCACACGGTGGCAGCGTCGGCATTGAGCTCAGTCGCCGCACTGCGCAGCCGGGGCTAAGTGCGGCAAGCAGCAGCAAGACGGGCAATCTCGGCAGCTCCAGTGCTTCACCTGACAGTGATGTGTGGGGCCAGGAGGCCGAGGACCACGCATCCTCGTCTCATGAAGAGGAGGCATCCTACACTCTCAGTCCGTATGCGTCACACCAGCGGTCCAGTCGCGCTACTGGGAGGGCTTCTCCGTCGAAAGTGCGTCTTCCTCCCCTGCGCGAGCATTTGCTTTCGCGTGCGCAGAAGGGCCGCGATGGTCTCGCCGGGCACGACGGCAACATCGCGCTGATGGCCGGCTTGGGGTACTTGTCGCCACGCGATGTCCTGAGTCTGAGTGTGTACGGGCGCATAGACTCTGGTGGCGCCTACGCCTACTCAGGTGCCACCCCGCTTCCCTACACCACCGGCAGCCTTACCGAGCAGGTGCTGGCGTACCGAGAAGCGCTGATGCGCTCTGCCGGCCGCGTTGTGCCAATGCCATTCACCACCTACGCCAATGGGGCGCCGTACTGCTTGCCACTCTCGACATGCCCAGCGTCATCGACGACGGGGGGCACGCCTGGCAGTGACCACCGCAACCCGCTAGGACGCCAACTGCCTTCACCGGTGCTTCTGCCGGATTTGACTTCGTGGGTGTACGGAGTCCCTGAGGTGTACGCGTCGTCGCTCCTGCAGCAGCAGTCCATTGGCTCGGGTCAGCCGCAGAACATGGCCCTCTTTATGCCCCGCTACGATTGTTCCCAAATTGCCGAGGTCGAGGGGCATGGGTGTGCGCGTGCGGCGCCAACAGCGCCACCGTCACTGAGTCGTGGCCGCGGCTTTCCGGCTGGCGCAACTCCTGTTACCTCCGGTTACTCCACGCCCGCTGCCCTTGCTGCGCAGAGACTACAGGCAATGCTCAGCGTGTCCATGCGCGACCCGTCTGTCGCCGCAGCTCCTGTCGCTATGGGGGCCACCGCAGTCGGACCCTTCGGGGTGCTACCGACGACGCGAGGCCATGCTTGTTCTCTGCACTCGCGGAGGAGCGACGGCTTTGCGGCACGACAACCGCTCTCACCGGCGCCACGTTTGAGGCAAGGGACTTTGGTTGGCGCAGGCACGGACGGCATTCTGCCTTCTCTGGACACGGATCGAAGAGCGGCTGGGGAGTGCAAAGACAGCGAGCCCGACTGCGAGTCGTTCCTCTCGGAGAAGGATGGGAACCCTCTCGAGGAGACGCTGGGGCCCGCGAGGACCGACTCCTCGTGAACAGGGAAGGACGATGTAGCCACAGGGGCGAGGAGGAGTGGCGATGTGTATGGTAGACATGTTCGGTTGTGCAGCTGTGCACGCGGGTTGCATCGTCGTCCTCCTTTTGTCATCTTTGCCCCCCCCCCTTCCCTACCTCCCTCCCCCGATTACACAGCCCCTCTTCGCGAACTTTGATGTACAGTACAGAGACGTCAGCTGGACTCTCTCTTCTTCTCTTTTCTGTTGCCGTAGGTTGCGATCTGAGCCAACCCATGCCACCCGGGGAGCCGAGTCTGTTGAGTTCGCTCCTCTTTCTGAGTTAGGCGGTAAACCGTGAATGATGGGTGCGAGCGTATGCATCGTGGTCTGCGTCCTGCTGCAAAACTGTTGCCTATTTCTATTGTTCCCCAACCCGACGACCTCTGCGTCGACCGGCTTGCCCTTTACTGCTCTACGCGTTGCGTAGGTGCTGCACGCGCGTGCGGTGGGAGGAGGATGAGAAGTCGACGTAGCGGTCTCGCGGATCGGACCAACGCTTCCATGACGCTGAGCAATGAAGGTGCGCGCAACCTCGCTCACACAAGGAAACGAAACGGTGCTACGAAGAACGCATCGACGCCGTCGACACCCAAGAGGTGTGTGCGTGTATGTGTGTGTGTGAGAGGTGTGAGGCAGTGCTGCTCCTTCTCCATGCACCAGCCTTCTTGGGGGTCTCTCCCCATTCTCTGGCACCGTAGCTCTCACTCCTTCCTTCGCGCTCCGCTTTCCCATCGCCTGCGCACGCGTACGCATCGGGCTGGTGGATGCGTATATGTGCGTGCATGTCCTATCAACACGCATCCGCTGTCCCCTTCCTTCCTCCAAACACCCCCCCATATATATATATACACGAAGCCTGCCCTCGACACATCGCAGATTTTTAACGTCCACGCTCATACGCATACTTACACCGCTCTCCGCCTTCCCTTTCGTGTTTTGTACCTCTCTTGTACGCATTCTCTGCATCCTCTTGTCACTCTTGTGCACTTGAGGGAGACCAGCTGCGATTGCATCTTTCCTTCTTCCCTCCCCACCGCTACCCCTCGACCACGCACCGATTCCGCCTACAAATTATTCGCTCGGGACGCGGACATTCGTATTGCCCTTCTGGTGGCCTTCCTTTCTTTGTCAGCTCAGTTTACACAACATGTTCCGTCGTGTTTCCACTACGGCGGCGAGCTCGCTCGCCGCCAGCCGCTCCTTCTCCAGCACGAACGTTTGCCTGGATAAGCGCATCAAGGTGAAGAACGAGGTTGTAGATATGGACGGCGACGAGATGACGCGTATCATCTGGTCGTCCATCAAAGAAAAGCTGATCCTGCCCTACGTAGATGTCCCGATCAACTACTTTGACCTCAGCGTGACGAATCGTGACGCAACGGACGACAAGGTCACGATCGAAGCTGCCGAAGCAATCAAGAGGTGCAACGTTGGCATCAAGTGTGCCACCATCACTCCCGATGAGGCCCGCGTGGAGGAGTTTAAACTCAAGAAAATGTGGAAGAGTCCGAACGGCACCATCCGCAACATCCTCGGCGGCACGGTGTTCCGCGAGCCGATCATCATCTCCAATATCCCACGTATCGTTCCACAGTGGCACAATCCCATCGTGGTCGGCCGCCACGCCTTCGGTGATCAGTACAAGGCGACGGACGCTGTTCTGAAGCCCGGTAAGCTGCAGCTCGTTCACACACCCGCCGACGGCAGCGCACCGACAACACTGGATGTGTACGACTTCAAGGGAGAGGGTGTCGGGATGGCCATGTACAACACGAAGGAGAGCATCGAGGGATTCGCGAAAAGCTGCTTCCAGTACGCGCTGATGCGCAAGTACCCGCTGGTATTGACGACGAAGAACACCATCCTGAAGAAGTACGATGGCATGTTTCTGCAGACCTTCCAGCGCATGTATGAGGAGCAGTACAAGGCGGACTTCGAGAAGGCCGGCATCACGTACAATCACCGCCTTATCGATGACCAGGTTGCGCAGATGATCAAGGGTGAGGGCGGCTTCGTGTGGGCGTGCAAGAACTACGATGGTGACGTGCAGAGCGACATCGTCGCGCAGGGCTTCGGTTCACTGGGCCTCATGACATCGGTGCTTATGTGCCCAGATGGCAAGACAATCGAGGCCGAGGCCGCCCACGGCACAGTGACACGTCACTACCGCCAGCATCAGCAGGGCAAGGAGACGAGCACCAACTCCGTTGCCTCCATCTACGCCTGGACACGCGGCCTCGCTCATCGTGGCAAACTCGATGGAAACAGCGACCTCGTCAAGTTCTCGGAGACGCTGGAGAGGGTGGTCGTCCAGGCAATAGAGAATGGCCACATGACGAAGGACCTTGCCCTCTGCGTGTACGGCTCTAGCGGCGTCAAGCGCGAACATTACGAGACGACGGAGCAGTTCCTCGACAGCGTTGATGCCGCCCTGAAGAAGGCGATGAGCGCGTGAGGAAGAAATGGAGTGACGGGCGATAGCACACTGTCAAGGTGGCCTTGCGGACGTGAGGCGAGCCCTGTGTGTACGTGTGGGTGTGTGCTTGCACTTTGGTGTGCGGTTCGTAACATGAGGCCGGCGGCTTCGACTGCCTTCTTGTCCGCCTCTGGACCGGTACGTGTGCGTCTCGGTGCTTAGCTGGCACCCCCCCCCCAAAAAAAAAAAAGAGAGACATGTGACCTACCTCCCCCCGATCGTTGAAGCTCGCACTCACCGTCTGTGCCTTCCGCCACCGCACCAGCGTGTCACTACCGTGACTGGTCGTACAACCATCAGCGTTTGTGATTTGGTGTACCAATGCCTCTCTGCGCTGTTGGCTCTCGCACGGATTCCATGAGCAGCCAGAGATGGCGGGGTGGTGTCTGCAAGAGGAGAGCGAGAGAGAGTTCGGGAGCCCAAAGAAACAACAGGTGACTGGCTTCAAGTCGTAGGCGGTGCCGGCTAAGGAACCTGCCGATGAGTTGTTGACCCACCCCCCTCACGACTGACGCCGCTCTCGACTACCTGGCACACCTAAAAAAAAAATCAGGAACAGTGTATCCGTCTCAGCGAAGCAGACGATGAGGCGCAGCTGCACCCAGGGGTGTCGCGGCCATCGCTAGCACTGTATTCCTCGATATATTTTCTCTCACCCTCGCAAGCGTATTGTCTGTTGACGTAGAGGTCTTTCCCTGGTCTGATGTCTGGGGTGCGATGTGTGGTTTGAGTGTACGAAAACGGTGCAGCTCAGGCTCGTGGCTGTGTTTATCGTAGGTGGGGGGAGGACGCGGAAGGGCTAGCACCTCATGAATTTGCGTGGCGGGCTCCCTCTTGTGTGATTGGCCTTCTCCGCCGGCTATGTGGCGTGCGAACTCGGAGTTGGCGCTCATACGCGGCTGAGCGTTGTAGACATTGGCAAGTGGCGGCCGTCCAGCCACGCGCATCAATATCCGCCTCTTTGATGTCCATGGACAAGGCCGCGATACAAAGTCTCAGGATCCAACAACAATCCCCCACCTCCCCTCCACTCCTCCCCCCTTCCCTCTCTACACGCATGACGTTTTGAGCCTGTCCTGCCCTCTCCGCTCACACATAACAGGTCAGCGGCCATATGGACGCCTCCTTCTCTGTACAGTCTCTTCGCCACTCGTCTTCCCTGTTTTCCTTCTTTTTTATTCTGCAGGTGACACACCGACGCCGCAGAAGAAGTGTGGAGGGCTCATCTCTTCACCGGTCACCGTCGGACAGGGTCTACCCACTCTGGTCAAGCGTGGCCGGTGCAGAGGCTTTGACAAGAGATGGGTATGCGAGTCGTCTTGCATTCCTTGAGAAGTGACGGGAGGAGTGCACAGCGGAGGCGCTGAGGGTCAGAGGTCATGATGCCGGCGGCTTTCGCCGCTCCAAGGCGCAGCGATAGCCGTGCGTGGAGCATCAGCCGCAACAGCGTTCAAGCAACCCTGAGGAGAGGACCGCCTGTCGGATGTGCGGCCGAAGGAGCAGAGCAAAGACATGCTGGTGCGGTGCTGGAAGGTGGCCGCTTGCCACACGGGAACCGGACACGCCACCGGCTGCATTTGCTTGCCCTGGAATGGATGTACGCGCAGACAATTTGGCCTGCTCCACTTCCCTGAGAAGTGATGGGATGCGCGCAGGAGGGAATGCACCCCGCCGACACATGTACTTCAGCATGACGGCGCATGGACGCGGCCTACTCGCCTGGGTGAGCGGGCGCAGGGCTGAAGGAGGACAATGGGGTGGCACCCTCTAACCCTTCTCCTTGATGGGCGAACCGGTGAATTCACGCTTGGCCGCGCGGGGCCAGGTGCTGCGGTAGACCCAATGGTGGTGGTGGTGATGGTGAGCCATCGCTCTCCCCTCCCCTCCTCCCCCCGCTGCCTTCACAAATGCCTCGGGAGCGGGAGGACGGGGATGGAGGATGACCGAGGCGGCGCGAAGGTAATGCTTTGGCGAGGCGACCGGAGGGACGATGGACACCGTCTGTGAAGACGAGGTACACACACACACACACACACACGCTTGGGGCCACATGGAATGGATTAAAACAAACGCATTCAGAGGGACGACGGAGGTTTTCAGGGACACTGCGATGTTCGGCCCTCTCTCCCTCCCTCCCTTGATTTCGCCCTCCCCACTTTCCCGCACCTGCACAGAAGACACGCCACCGCTGCACTGTCGCCGACGTGAACACCCTTCGACGTCGATGAAAGCCCCCCCCCCAAAAAAAAAAAAAATGAAACAAAGAAAGCGAGAGAGGGGGATGTGTAGGGCATCAACTGTCATGGAACGTTGCAGTGGTTGCAGCTGGTAATGCGGCTGGTGGTGGATGTGTGGACACGGCAGCAAACACTTCAGCTATCGACGTGTGAGGGGGCAATGACGGCACACTGTGATCCCCTGGCGTCAGCGGTGCACCGTACACTTAAACCCTCCGTAGCTCGTCTACCGCCGCATGGGCGCTTTTTTTTCCGCTCACCTGTGCGGTTACTGTTGCCCCTGATGAGATGATGACGATGGCCATGAACTGTTCCGCCTCTCTACACCGTCCTCACTCTTCCACTGGAATCCACGCCTTGTACTTTCTGCCCTTTACTGGGCTCGTACGCGAATGCTCACGGTGTGTGTGGCGTGGGCGCCCTTAACCAGCGGATACGCGCACGCACACATTACTGCTGTTCGCGGCGCCCATTCCCGTGACACTCTCCCACTCCCACTCCCCCCCCCACACACACACATCAACGTCCACATCACCTCCCCTCGGGCTTACAGGGTGGGCGAGAGAGACATACAGACAGACGAAGAGAGGAGGAAGAGAGAGAGAGAGAGCTGCACGGAGCACCGACACGAGACGTGAGCGAACGCCACTTCGACTGCGGGTAGATTCGATCCTACAGAGAGTGTGTGCTTACCGCTTGACTTGCTCCCCGCGCTTGTGCTGGTGTGAGGCATGGTTGTGAAACGTTGGTAGAAAAAGCAGAGAGCTGTTACTCCCACGCCCCCCGAATTCGTCTACTCTTTTTCAAGTACGCCAGTGGCGACGCCAGTGTGCTGCTCGCAGTCGAGCCACCACCACCACCACGGCAACGACATCGATAGCGAAACCCGCGCCCGAGTGCCTTGCCTTTACGTACAGTGCAGCACGTCACAGTGGTGTACGCCGCATCAACACCCCCCCCCCATAGATAGAGACCAACGATACGTAGAAAAACGTCTGCGAGAAAATTAGAGAAAGTTGCCACGGCCACTTTGCGCTGTCTCCATCCTGGTCCGCCTCGCCATGAGCACCGACGCCCAGGAGCTGGTGCGCCAGCTCACGGAGAACCCCGAGGTGCTGGAGGGCATGCAGCACATGATCTCTCTGCTGCGCGCAAATCCTCCGCATAGTGTCGGTAGCAAAAACGGTGAAAGTCACAGCAGCGGGGAGATTAACAGAGCTGAGAGAGGTGCGCAGCAGCGTGTGCGACCACCGCGCAGTGGATATGGCACCGACGTCGAGTATGGTCACCACCAGCCCATAAATAGGCGGAAGCTGCATAGCAGCGATGACACCGGGAACCGTGCGAACTCGCTCTCTGCGTTGTCGTTGACACAGGAGACGCACTCTTTCTATAGTGACGAGAGGGTCGGTGCGCATAACACCGTCAGTGGTCACAACGGCGCCACTGTCGGTGCATCTTCGCCAACGCCAACCTTCGCCCCCACCGGATCTCGCGCAACGCCTCAAGTGGTGACTGCACCTTCACGGTACGCGCCGCGCCCCCCCTCGCTTCTCTCGACGCCCCACGAGCATCGTCCTGCCACAGCTTCCGAAGAGCAGCTGCGCGCCACCACCAGCAAGCTCACGGAGGCGCAACGACGCATTGCAGAGCTTGAGAAGGAGCTGCAGCGCACCACGCAGCGGGTGGACCAGTTGTCCGATGTTGTGCAGCGGCAGAAAGACGAACTCCAGGACGAGAGAGATCGTCATGTGCTAGAGATGGAGGAAACACGTAACGCCTACAGCGCCGCCATTAATCGAAAAGATGAGGTGCAAGAGGAGGCTCTGCGTCAGCTGCTCAAGTCTCGTCAGCTGATGGTGTCGGCAGCTAAATACGAGGCTGTTGTTGCGACGAAGAAGTTTCACGCTCAGCAGTTGGAAAAGGAAAACAACACCGGCGGCGATGATGGGATGGGAGGCGCGATCGGTCTGGCAGGCAAACAGGTGAGCCTCAGCGCCAACGACCGCGGCACCCACGCCGGTCTAGCTGTAAGTCAGACTTCAGTGAACGCGCGGCACTCTCCGACACTTGGCTACGGGTCAGGCACGACGGCCAAGCACAGCAGTGCTCTGAAGCGTGACCGCGAGAATGGTGAGGAGTACTGCGATGACGGTGCTGGTGCCGCGATTGGAGCAGCGGAGCCTGGTGAACTACGATACAGGGAATTGGCGCACCAACGGCCACCCGTGAAGCGCACCACGCTGGACACGTCGCGCTTGCAGGGAAGCGCGGATTCTGCCGTACAAGGGCGGAGGGAGGTTGCGGTGTCCAAGGTGGAGACGTCTCCGGCATACATCACAACTCCCACGTCGGCTGGCAAGGGATCCACCGCACTCGTCGACACACGCACACAGTCACGCAGCGCACGCAAGCGACGAACACCACGCACACCGAGCCTTACGAACGCTGACCGCCTTGCCGGGTCGGTGCTGGAGAACGGAATCCGCCGGCAGCAGTGCTTACCTGGGACAGCGTCGCTAAAGATAGAGAGCCCGACGCCTGTGGTGAGCACGGCGTGGACAGCTGACCGTTCTCTCACCAGCAGCCGTACGCCGCCGCCCTCTACGGCTGGCACGTGCACGGTGTCCGAAGCAGTAACCAAACATCATCAGCTTCACCCACAGCAGCCAGTGCCGTCTACGAGACCGCCACTGGCACAGCGTGCCGCAGGCCGTCTTCCTCCAGCGCCACACCGCACTGCGGCTGCCCGGGCAGCGGTGCCCAACACGCGAAGTGGCACGTCTTCCATTGCTTCCGGTGGCCCGACGCGCTCACCGTCGCCTGTGAACCCGAAGCGTGGTGCCGTGTTGCCGCGCCGCTTCATCTTCACAGGTCTGAAAGACAATGAGCCTCAACGACTGGCTAGCGCAATAGCCGCGATCGGCGACGATGCTGCGGCCCTGGCGAGCGACCTCGATGAGCCGCCGCCAACTAGTACGACCCACATTGTGCTGCGCGGGACGCCGCGTAGCGTGAAGGCCCTCTGCGGCGTGGTCTCCGGCAAGTGGCTCGTCTCTCCCGAATACGTGTACAACAGTCATCAAAGTGGCTTCTGGCTCGACGAGCTGGAGGAGGGCGGTCTGCGCATCTTTCCACCGCCGCTGAAGTGCCAGCGTTTCCTTCTGACAGTGGAGCACCCAAGCATCCGCGCTAAGCTGGCACAGGTCATCGAGTACGGGGGTGGCGAGGTTCTGCCAAGCGGCAGTGATCAGCGCGGCCCTGGTGCCAGCGGGACTGTGGCGCAGGACGTTATCGTGATCACCTCTGGTGATGACCTCCTGCGATATGCAACGCAAGATCGCGTGTGACTCGCTCCTTTACGAGACCGTTGATTGCGTCCGTCTTGCTTGACCGCTCATGTCCTGTGTAGGTGCGTGACAGACGTCATGGTGAGGCCTGCCTAGAGTGGTTGCGGTTGTGCTGCATCCGTTACACTGCCTCTCCGTCGCTTGCACGCCCTATTCACTGTGTTCCTTTTCGGGGATGTGTGCGCCGCTTTCGCTCGCGCTCGTGCAGCGGGGGAACTGTGCAGCGCCCTTCCTTGCCGGTGGGGACAGTGGGAGGGGGAAAGCGGGGAGACCGTACGAGGTGTGCTGTGTGCATGTTCCTCACCTCGCCCCTCTGCACTTTACACACACACATGTGTGTGTGTGTGTGTGTATGCACCGCAGCGTTGTCACTATTGCTTGTTTGGTCATGCTTTTCTGCCACGCTTGCGTGCTTCGTTAGAGCGGCCCATACGATACCCGCATTCCTCTCGACTCCCCAACGGAGAAGACCAACGAACTCCACGGCGCCTGGCCACGGTACACGTCCACGCATGCAACCGAAGCCGGCAAAACGGGAAAACACAGAGAGACGCAATGCAATGGATCTTGCACTCGCCTGCGAGTTTCCACGCCGCAACGGGAAGAGAACAGAACGCATGCAGCCAACCCAGAGTCGCGCAGTACTCCCTGGGCCGATGTCCTTTTTCTCCTTCTCCCCCCGTTGCAGCTTCGAGCTCCTGTGCGTATGTGTTTGCAGCGATATCGTTGCGCCTGGGTGGGTAGAAGAGGGGGGGTGTCGGTTGCGGAGCCGCACACCAACCTCTGCGTCCTTTGTTCTTGTGCCGTGCTCTCCACCTACTGAGGCAACGTGTGCGGATGCATGCCGCGCACCCCACTCTCCATTGATGGCCCCTCAGCAGCGCTTGGCGCTTTACATGTGGTTGCCGTCTTCTCGTACGTCATGCCGTGCTACGGCATGACGCACTGCATGTGCCATGCGCACCACTCTTGCTCTTCCTCTCTTGCTGCCGTCATCTTGTTACCGCTGCCCCCCCTCCTCCCTCGCGCTGTGGCGCAGCCGTTGCCGTATCTGTGGTCGGGCCGCTTTGCGCTCCCCTTCTCCCTACTGTTTGACGTATCGATGCTGATCTGGCGTTGAGTTCCCGCGTGCTATTTCGTTGCTTCTTCGGTATTCATTGTTCGTCGTTCGTCTTGTGTGCTTGGTGGTGTGTCGAACTCCTCAGTGCCTCCATCACCATCACGGGCGTCCACCTTCCCCACACCGCTGAGGACCCCCCCTCCACACACACACATATATATATATCTATAGTTCTATGGGTACCCAGTCACAGGTGCCACTCTGCATATAGATACAGGCATCGACATTCACGGACGCAACGGTATGTTCCCCCACGCACACATCTTTTCAACGTCTTGACACCCCTCTGCACCTCAGTCACTCCGCTATCCCTGTCACCTTCGAGACACCCTCTTCTCTCGCATCAGTGAGGTCGCTGCTCCACCCGTGGCCCCCCCCTCCCTCCCTCCCCTGTCTCCCCCTCGAAGCGCTGCGTGATCTGCCACAACAGTTGCTTTCTAACCCTTTCACTCCACAGCCGCTCTCTGCCCACCGCTTGGAGAACACGCTAGGTCTGCGGCCTCGCGTTGACGTCTTCCTTCGTTGCTTTCGGCGCCCCTCTCTCCCCGTCCACCCACACTCCGCCGTCAAGTGCGGGCACGCCTCATCGTGTGTGCTGAACTCTCCTCCTTGGCCTCTCTTCCTCCGAGGTGTGGGTCACCACCGCATCATAGTGGGAGCTGACTTGCGGTTGTACCTGTGTGTCCACAGCGAGCGGGGCTAGTTGTCGCAAGTGGGCATCCACCACCACCATACACCAGTCCCATAAGCAGGCTACTGCTTCTTGGCCTTCGGAGTAGACACCCACCCACACACCCACACACACACACACACACACACGCACGCACGCACGCACGCACAACTACATCACCGCCGATACACTCACAGGCACCGGCGCACCGCCCGGCCGCTTCTTTCAAGGAGAAAACAAAGAGGCAGGAACACCGTGAGAGACCCGAGTCATCGCTGAAAACAGCACACAACATGAACCAGGGATACAGCACCTACTACAGCCAAGCTACCCCGCAAGGAGGTGCGTATGGTGGCACTACAGACTACTACGGCGGTGTGGCTGTGACGACGCCACCTGCCAGAGGTGGCGTGAGCAGCGGATGCGGTGCTCAGGCTCAGCCTCAGCAGTTACAGGCACAAGAAACTGGAGCCAACGGTGCCGCAGCAGCGACGTCGGCCGGTTCGTGGAGTAACAGCTATCAGGGTCTCGGTGAGTACAACAGTGGCGTTGCTACCACTGCGTCGGCATCATCGCCGTCGCAAGGGTATTACGGAGGTGGTGCACAAAACACACCTGCTAACAGTTTCCAAGTCGGATACGATGGCTATGCGCAGGGGGTCACAGCGGCTACCAGCAATAACGGTGCCGTCGCGGCTGGTGCTAGTAATCCAAGCTACGCTGGTGGAGCAACCATGGCTGCCTACAACCCTCAGCCAATGCAGCCATTGCAAGAGCCCTACTACGCCGAGCAGCCGCCTCAAGGCGGGTACTACGGCAATACCAATGCGGGCCAGGCGCACCGGTCCCCGGCAGTGGCTGCGGCACCGGCACCGGCGGCCCTCAACGCCACTGACGAAAATGGGCTGCGGTGGACCTGGTCGTGCTACCCGACGACGTCGAAGACGAAGACGAAAGACGCCCACTCCGCAGCGACGCTGTCGATGCCGGAGATGGTGATCCCAATGAGCTGCATGTACACACCGCTGAACCTCATCGAGCCTAGTCATCTCGTGCTGGGCGCAACCGTCGACGAGCTGCGCTGCTCGAACTGCGGCGCCTTTTGCTGCGTGTACAGTGAGCGTGAGATGGGCAAATACTGGGTGTGCTTGTCGTGCAAGCGCCGCAACTCGTTCCCTCCCAACACTGCCATCACGGAGCAGCACCCGGCGCTGATGTACGAGACGGTCGAGTTTGTGCTCGCGAACCCGCCGACGCCGGTGCTGGCGCCAACTCAGTCGCAAGTAGCGCCCGCATTTATCTTCGTCGTGGACACGTGCATCCCTTCAGGTGAGATGGCGTCGCTGCGCACGAGCTTGCTGGAGTCCCTGCAGCACCTGCCGCGCAACGCCCTTGTAGGTCTCATCACTTTTGGCGCCACCGTCTCCGTGTGGGAGCTGGGCGCCCACTTCGGTGTCACAATGAGCAAGTGTTACCTCCTGCGCGGCAACACGGCAAACCCTCCCGAATCGCTGCAAAGCATGCTACAGGTGTCAGAGAGCCATCCCGTGCGGGGGCGGCTGCTAGCGCCCCTGTGCGACGTGGAAGCGGTGCTCACTTCGTTGATCCAGGAGCTCGCGGAGGACGACGCCGCCGTGCCGTCGTCCAAGCGGCCGCTGCGGGCAACGTCAACGGCGGTGGAGGCGGCGACGTATCTAATGGAGGCTCTCACGCCACCACAGATCACAGCGCAGCAGCAGTATGCACTCTATGGCAAGGGCATGAAAGCCCCTGCAGCGCCCGCGAATAATTCGAAGATGGGGAAGATCCTCCTCTTCACCGGAGGTCCGTGTACGCGCGGTCCGGGCGCCATTGTCAGTACGGACAAGGCAGACATGATGCGCTTTCATCGCGACATCATCGAAGGCGACACACCCTACTACGAGGCAGCCTTCAACTTTTACAACGCGCTGGAGCCGCGGCTGATAAACGCGAACACATGCCTCGACGTCTTTGCTCAGTCGCTTGACCAGGTTGGTGTCATGGAGATGCGCCGCTGTATCGACAACACCGGTGGCACGCTAATCGTTGAAGATGAGACGACCGACATCATGTTTCTAGAGTCGCTGAAGCGTTACTGGCAGCGCAGCCACTTCCGTACCGGGGCGGAGCTCGGATCGGCGGCAGCACAGGAAGGCACGTCGTCTTCAGGTGTCGATGGCAGCTGCAGCAGCGAGGATCACAGAGCGCACTGCGGATTCGGTGTGCACATGGAGGTGAACACGTCCATCGGCACACTGCTCCGCGGTGCACTTGGTCCGTGCAACGTAGACGTAGAGGCGAACAAGCGAGGGCCTACGCGGCCCACCTCCCCGCTGGAAGTTGGGGTTGGGGGCACGACGCGCTGGCGCGTCAGCTACCTTGACAAGGGGATGACGCTTTCATTTCTGTTCGACACCGCTACGTCCAGCAACCAGCAGGGCGGCGAAGAGAACAGCGCGCTGGAGAGGCGCTTTATTCAGTTCGTGACGCGCTATACCACGCCGCGCGGTGAGCAGCGGGTGCGTGTGACAAGCATCATGCAGCCCGTCGCCCCGTCGTCCGCGTCGCCCGACTACTACACGACGGCCGGCGCCTTTGATCAGACGTGCGCGGCGACGATTGTGGCACGTATGGCGGTGAGCATATTAGAGAAGCATCCCGGTAAGTGGGATGACGCAAAGAGATGGCTGGACACGCTGCTGGTTCGCTTTGTGCGGCGCTACGCCACCTTTTCCCCTGGTGATTCGAACACGCTGCGCCTCGACCCGTGCCTCTCCCTCTTCCCATGTTTCATGTACAACCTGCGGCGTTCCGAGTACTTCATGGTGCTCAACATCTCGCCGGATGAGACGACGTTCAAGCGCCACTGGCTGCTGCGCGAGTCCGTCGATAATTGTGTGCTCATGATCCAGCCCACGCTGGACTCGTACGACTTGGAGAAGCCATTCGCGACACCCATGCAGCTAGACAGTAGTAGCCTGCATCATGACAACATTGTGTTGATGGATGCTTACTTCAACGTCCACATCATGTGGGGCAGCGTCATCTACCAGTGGATCGAGGCAGCGTACCACGAAAACCCACAGTACGCCAACTTTGCCGAGCTGCTGGAGGCGGCGGAGCGTGATGCGCAGGGGATTTTAGCGAGCCGCTATCCGTACCCTCGCTTTTCGCGCACGGACGCCGACGGCTCCGAGGCGCGCCATGTGAAGACGCGCGTGAACCCGGCCACCAACTACCACAACTCGGGCATACAGTACGGCGCCGGCCCTAACGGGGCAGTAGGGCAGGCCGATATCATCTACACGGATGACGCGTCCATCATGACGTTCATGGCTTCGCTCAAGAAGGCAGTGATGGCCTCCGACAGCAAGGAGACATAGCGCGCCGCTTCTGCGATGCCGCGCCACCTGTATTGATTCTCTCTCTTTGTTGATGACGCATAACACTGCCGATCTGGCTATGTGTGTTGTGTGTGTCTCATCTGATAACATCCTGGGGACTCTCACGTGTCCCGTTGTTTCTTTCTCTACACGGCCTTCCGCTATCACCTCGACAGGGCGGTCCCGAGGGTGTGCCCATGTGTGCACGCGGTGGGTGCCGACCAAACGCTTTTCGTTTGTGTAGTGGCTTTTATTGCTCGTGTGGATACAGATTTGTGTGGGTGTGTCTATCGGTGTGTGCGTGCGGGTGTGATCGTGTGTGGTCATCTACATCAACGGCTCCTCCTTTACGGTCGTTGTTTGTCGGCATGCACGTGCCCCCACCCGGTGGGGGACGGCTGGCGATGTGGGTGGGGGGTGGGGAGTTGCAGTCATACGGACTCTCTCCATTTTTGGGATGCGCAGGTCGTGTTAACTGCGAGGGTGAAAGGCTGTGACTGTCGAACCATCTCCGTTGTTCGTATGTGTGTGTGTGTGTGTGTGTGTGTGTGTGTGCGTGCGCGTGCGCGATCCTTGAGTGTTTTGTTTTGCTTGTTTTCCATTGTATGCGCGCTCTCCTCCGCCGAGGCTCCTCCAGGGGGAGCTGTGCTTTCGCGCAATGGTGCGGGTGCGTGTGTGCGTGTGTGGGGCTGCCCGCTGCATCCTTCCCCCTCCCCCGAGGGGAAAGAACGAAAGGGGGATGTCGCGCGAATATTGGGCTGAGACCATCTTCCTCCCCCCTTTCACCCCACAACCAATCCGAGCAGAAGAAGAGAGGCAGCAGAAGGCACATGCCGCGCGCTCTTTCCTGTGTATTAGAGTGGAGGTGTGCGCGTGCCAATCTAGGACCTTGCGACTGCTGTGCCCAATTGGCTTCTCTGCACGCCAGCACAGGAGGGCAGGAATCTACAGAGGGCTGCACCGCGGGACAGCAGAGAAGAGCTGACGTGCGCATGCATCCCCATGAGGGTGCGAGCATGTGCCCGGCTGAGCAATACGCTGGTAGATTGCTGGCAGACCACAAGCTGTGTGTGCTTGAGTCCTTCACCCAACCCACCCACACTCACACATACACTGCCTTCTGTGAAGCATCAGCAAGCTGATGAATCAATTTTTTAACCGGTCACCTAGCAAAGGGGTCCGCTCTCCAAGATTGCGTTTTCGCGCTCGCCCCCCCCCTCCTTCTCCTTCGTCTTACTTCCGTCTTTCTCTTGCTGCGCCTACATTTTTGTGTGCTCCACAGCGTCTTGTCACCAGAACAGACTGCGCGCGTACACAACAGCAGCACAATTGAAGGTGAGGAGCAAGGTGAGCAACCCTCACCGCGAGACGCGCACCTGATGCTACCTTCGACGGCGCAATAGGCACACACCAGTGGCTCTCTTCCCCTCCGAGTCAACACAAACAGACACACACACACGTACACGTACACGTACTTTTTTTTACTTGTAGACACAGCGCGCCACAAGCGTGCGCGCGCCGGATACGACAAACAAACTGTACGCGCGTATACAGCGTTTCACGTTTTCTTCCCAAGGGGGAACACGCTTATGCGTGCCTTCTTTGTTCGTGTTGTGCCGTTGATGCGCTCCATCTTGCGTTCTACTCACATCCGTGTTTGCGTTCATCAGCGCCATGTCCATCAGCAGCTCCCTCACCTACGCACTCCTGTGCGTCTACTACGCCTGCCACACCGCGCTTCTCTTCACAGTGGAGATTCTTCTGTTCCTGCCCTCTTACTATCTGGTAGAACGGCACGACACACCGAGCGCGTGGCTGGGACGCCGTGGAGAGGCGCAGGTACAGCCAGTGCTGTCTACGGCGTACGAATACCAGAGGACGGAGGAGCGCGACAAGTTGAGCTGTAGTGAAACCGCGAACATCGTGCCGGTGGGCACAGCCGCACCACTGCTGGACAGCAGTACGCGGGAAGTAGAAGAGAACCGCTGCATCCTCTTGCGTAGGTCTGTGAGTCGCCTTCGGTCTCTGCACGCACCGGTCGTGTCGTCGCGGTGGTGGCCGCAAGTGCCGCCTTCCCTGAAACCCCCCTTAGCAAAAACGCAGCTGCTTCAGCACAATCAGCCGCAATCGACCTTGCCGAGCTGGCATGATCGCCCACAGCCGGCGCTTACGCAAAGCCCCCGCGATAGCATCGAAGGGGTGGATGACATGAACGCCTCCTTGGGGTCTTCATCGAACTACACAATACACGCCACACCAGTTGAGACCATCACACATCGCCCCTCCTCGTTGTATGTCGCAGAGGCGTCTGGGTGGCGCGACGGCACCTTACGTGATGATCGGTTCTCGTTGAGCCTCCAGAGTAACCCTATGTATTGTTCTCATCCTGTTCAACTGCACCGAGGCACCCACCAACACCCGTGCGTCCGTGCCTTTGACGACGAGCACGCTGCTTGCACCAGCTCCAACGGTCATCTGAGCACCACTGCAGACGATGCTGCGGATAGCGGATTTCAGCAATCATGCGTGACAGACGCGTTCTTCGATGGCGCGGTAGTGAACGTCTTGGCCTCTCCTCAAGAGAAACATCAGCAGCAGCAGCAGCAGCAGGATCACCTTGCTTCGGCTCGAAAGCGCGTTCGCCTTACCGGGGCAGAAGGCTTGCTAGCTCGATTGAGTCATCGACGGCGTGGGGTTGCTTCACACAGAACTACAGCACGGTCCTCTTCCGTACCCCCATATGCCGCTGCGGCTCGCGAGCGCATGCGTGCCACGGTGCCGATGTGGTGTACCGTCGCCTTCCACTCCCACAGACCACAATCTGTTACCCGTGGACGTGTGATCGAGAGCGCATCCTCGTCTTTTCGAGGCCAGTACGGATTTCTTCCACCTTGGTATGCTGTTCACGCCCGTGCGCAGTTACTGTTGGCGCTAGTGGACCCTCTACTGCGCACTGCGGCGGAGTTGCTGTGGTGCAGAGGTTGGGCAACATCGACGGCATCGTCTGCGGCGCAAACAGAGAAGCTAGATGCGCTGGGTCGCACTAGCACCGCCTCGGCGAGGGGCGTGTCACCTGAACATCAACAGGTGTCTCAGCAGGACACCCGCTCACCTCCTCTGCCTTTGTCGTCAGTACACGGGTGTTGGCAAAATGCCGGCACCTTTCTTTTCGTGCCCTTCCTGATGTGCTTTCGCGTATTGCGCAGCCTCTTTTACGGGATCATGGGTACACCGGAAGCGATGGCAGCGTCTCACTGCTCGACTTGGACGAGTGCATTGCGGACTTTGCCCAACGCAGCTGGCGGTGGATGCTTCTGGCACCTTTTCCGCCCTTTCGAAGGTACCGTGCAAGCTCTTGTTGATCGCTACATCGCGGACACACACATCTTCGAGCCACTGTACACGAATGCCGATGCGACAATGGCGACAGTGCCCTCCGCGGCGGTCAATGCAGAAGTGAACAGCGCTGTCTCTCCCGCAGCGCATGCTTTGTCAAAGCCAACGACGACAAGTGCGAAGGCGTCTGGAGCGGCACGAAGACAGGATCACGCAGCGTCCTTGTCTCATCCCGCACCCTACACCTCGGCACCTACCCCAGCGTGCCAGAAGTCGGCAGGGGTGTACTGGCTGCATGGCCGCCGGCCGCCGATCTGGCCAGCTGCTGCAGCTGAGAATTCATTGACGGCGTCGACACCGCCGTTGTGTTCTCCTGCACCTGTGGTGGTGCTGCTTCTTTGCCCTTCGCTTCTTCAAGGTAGCGGGCTGTATCAGCACACGGTAACGCGTATCAGCTATGTATGCCAGTTGCTGACTCTTGTTGGTGCGTGGCAGGCATCGTTGTCCACGGAAGATGCAGCGGGTGATCCCATTGTTTTTCCCAGTTCGCGTGACATAGCAATGATGAGGACCGCAACACCGAATGGTGACGACTCGGCGGAGAGCAATGATGCTGCGGGGTGCGCCGCTGCATGCGCAGAGAACGCATACAAGCCTTTGATGACTAGTAACAGGAGCAACAATTGCGGGAGCATTCAAAGCAGCGGAGCGGGGGCCAACGACCAATCCTCGCCACCGGAAACTTCTTCATTGCTGCCCTGGGCTACACGACCCACTAGCAGGTCAGCCACGCAGTGGTACGCAGCTGTGCCTGTCGTGGAGCTTCGAGTCCCTGCAACGTCGCCGGAGCGCGCTGACGATGTCTCAATGCCACCACTGACGCTGAAGGACTTGCGACACATTGTTGAGCGACTGCGACACAACCTGGAGGCGCGCACGCCGTCTGCAACAGGTCACTCAGAATCTTGCGCATCTGCCGCTGCCGGTCGTTCGGCTTTTCTCGACCTGTTCAATTACTCTACGTCGTCAGAGGCCGCTGTCGAGCTGCCCGCCAGCCCGCATCCACGACGCCCAGTGTATATTGTGGCGGTTGGCTGGTCGGAAGCAGCAAGTCCGCTTTTAGAGCTGGCAATCACACAGCAGCAACACGAGCAGCCGCCGCAGCAGACGTCGACAGGTGGTGTCCGCAGCACCCGGGACGAGAACGGTGGCCACTCTCGGGAGGAGGCTCCAGCGCATCTTGACGGGCTTGTCTGCATCTCGCATACCCTCTCGTCTGCCTTTCAGCTTCTCCCCCAGAGGTCCGCAGAGGGGCGGATGGTACAGCGGTGTACGCGAGAGGTGTCGCATGGGGTCACCAGCACCGCGAGCCGCGGTGGAGTCCGGAGCACACTTCTCACTCCTGCCAGCGCATCCCCCCTGGTGGCGGCGAGGCTGGTGGCTGCGTCGCGCATGCCCCGCATTCTCTCGAGTCTTACCACCGGGCCTGCGCGACTGCTTGTGCTATTGACACGGATGCAGCTCATCGCCGATACGTTGCTAGCCCACCGGCAGCATCAGGAGCAGTGGCATGGAGGCAGGCTGGCTGTGGTGGGAGACGCGAGGATTCCACGAACAATGGGAAGCTTTAACTATGCGGAGAGGCATGCGCTCATGCTTCCCGAGGACAAGGCTCACAAGCAGGCGGGCGCGCCACTGTCACAGATGCCTGACATGTCCTTTTACCACATTCTTCATGTTTTTCGTGAGGCTCGCGAGGAGGTAAACCGGGCACAGCGCGGTTTGGACAGGGCCACCATCACGTGGACTCACCAGCAGCACCAGCAGCAGCATCCGACTCGAGCGGTGCAACGGGACTCCGTCTTCGATTGTTTTTCTTCTGTGAACGTTGACAACTCCTCTGCCCTGATGTCGAGAGCGACAGAGGACGATGTCGAGCAGAGTATGCCGTGCACGGCAGCGGCAGCACCGCACTCGCAACTGACGCACAGGGAGAGGCACTCGCTTCCACCCTCACCGGCCTCCGTGGATGCAACTTCCGTGCCGGACTGGACGACGAATTCGCTTCGACACAACTCCCTTACTACAGCGCCGCTCTCTAAAATGGTGCGTGTCTTCTCACCGCTGGATTCTTATACCTCGATGCCTGTGATGGCGTCGTCTGGGCATGCCGGAGCTGGAAGCGCTTCTCCGGGCTCCAATGAAAACGTAGGTGCACAGGGCGGTGCTGTCGAAGAAGTCAATGTACCTGCTGCACCAGCGTTTACTTCTGGTAGAGGCAGCTCCGCGTTGCCGTTGTTGACGGTTGACCAAGATACATCGCTTTTGCATTACCAGACGCAGACGCTTTCTTTCAGTGATCACTACAGAGGAAAATCGCCGTTGCTGATGGGCCAGGATCTCGTGCGAGAGTCGTCGGCGCTGCGGGACCTGCCCCACCTCGAGAGCGCCACCGACTGGGAGGAGCTGGTGAAGTCCGCAATGATGGCAGAGGTCCAGAAGCAGCAACATCGCGTGGCAGCCAACACGGCGATGAAGGATCTGCCCCCGACTTGCTCCTTTGACTTCCCGCTGCTGCTTCACAGTAGTGGCCGGCAACACTTTCGTTCCATCGTGTGGACAGACGAAGAGGGAGAGGGGCACCCAGCAAGCAGCTCCCTCGTTGCTCAATCATTTTCCTTCGTCGGCAACTCGATGCAGGGCGCCTGCTCGCACATGTCTACCGACGACGTGCTCGCTTCCTGCACGCTGCAGATGCTATCCCCGACAGCGAGGCAGGCGACTCGCCTGCCTCGAGGCGACGCTGTAGGAGCCCCGAAAACAGCAGTCGCCAGCCGCGGCGTTGCCTCTGCCTGCAGCAGAGAAACGCGCAACCGCCTTGAAAATCACTCCAAGGAAGCCAGTACCGCAGGGGAGGAGGCCACTCTCCTGGCCGGCGCAACCAAGATGAAGACCCACTTGTTGCATTCCTCTGTGGCAAGTGGCCTGGATTCTGCTTACAAAGCATGCGTGGCGCCGTCTTTCCCAAGCGAACAGCCCACCAGCAGTGAGTTCAGCAGCCCCGACGCGGTCCCCGCGCCATCGGCACACACGTCGGCATCCAAGACGACGACAACAGCGTTGTCTACGTCGATTCCCACCTCAGCGGACGGTGGCCACAGTAACGTATGTATAGTAGGTACAGAGGGTAAAAGGTGCAGCGCCGCTTCTCCTAGTGACCTGCCTACGTGGCAGGGAGCATCGTTGCACCTCCCCGAAAGGACGCTGAGGTCGCCAATTCCGCGCTGTGGCTCACACAGCTTTGCGCAACCGTTGTTTTCCTTGCCGACATCGCCGTCACAACCTCAGCAGCCCCTACCATACCCGCCACCTTCACGGTCGCCGGGTCTCTCTTCGCAAACTGCGGCGTTGGTAGAGCTGCGAGTGCGCTCTGCTCAGCACGCAGCTCTCATTCAGCGCATCCGCGTTCCAACGCTGCTAGTGCACGCTCGCGATGACCCAGTTGCCCCGACGTCGACTCTTCCCTTTTCATTGCTTCAGGCAAACCCTTGGATCACCACCGTGTTGACGCGACGTGGCAGCCACGGTGTCTTCATGGAGGGCGCGTCGGAGGTGTTGCGGCGACCACGGCTAGTGGTGACGGAGCGGTCGCGCCCAGCAAAGAGAATGCGCCCCACCTCAGGCGCTTCCGTGGTAGATGATATGGTGTATTGCCCAGGCAGTGGACTGGACGATGCCGGGTGTGCTCCTGGCTCGACGGATGAGTTTCACTGGACACCGCTGCCTGCACCTTCGAGTTCACGCGGTGACCACGCCGTGTCTTCTCCGACGGCAGGCGCCCACCAACCGTCAGCCGTGCTGAGGGCCGCGGTGGCTTCGCAAGAGGCGTTTCCTCCTCCGCCGAAGGAGCAGGCGAAGTGCGTGCACGGAGGCGGCCCCAGCAGCTCGAGCACGAGTGACTTGCATGACGAGGAGGATACGGTTGGCGGTGCCATTGGAGAGGGGCCTCCGAGAGCCGCCAGAGACTCCGATGCCACGCAGTACACAGGAATGCGTCAGTGCACGGCGTCACCAACACGTCCCAAGAAAGGGCAGCAGAGCGTGGCGGCTGCCACCACGTCAACGTGGCAGGTTCGGATCGATGGCACAACGTGGTTGGAGCGAGTCCTTTTCGAGTACGTGGAAAAGGTTATCGTGTGCACGCCAGCCGCCCTCTCTTAGATGGGTGTGCGCATGTAAACTGAGTACTCGAAGTATTGGTGTGTGATGGCGTGCGTGCGTGTCTGTGTGTGTGTGTGTGTGTGTGGAAAGAGGCGAGAGAAGGTCGCGCCTCCCCTCCCGTCTGGGTGTCGATTTTTCTCTCCCCCCTCTGTCTAACGCTGTCCCTCTCGGATACACCAAAGGGCCACAAAGATGCGTGTGCGTGGGGACTCCATCATGTGCGTCACACGGGTGACCCACACGTTGGCGCAGCTGCACGTTGCGTCTCTCTCGTTCTCTCTTCATAGCTGTGTTTTGGGTCTGCTACAGGTGAGACGCGCGAGCAGGAGAGAGCTGCTTGTGTAGACCTCTCGGTCCTGACCCTTCTCAGCTCTTCGACACCCCTGTAGCGGTGCGTCTCCCACGCACCCCTTCACCGCTCCATGGGCGGGCTCCCTGCAGCGTCTTTTCTTTGGGTCATTTTTCTATCGCTTTGCTGTGACTCGCCCTCCCCTCTCTCTCGCTCCTTCCCATATGTGTACAACAGACCTTTCTTGTTGGCGTCTTTCACTTGTGGACCTTTCCCCCTCCCCACGGACGCAGGTAATGGCGCATACTCGCACACGCACACACATACACACAAATGTACATGTATATCTGAGACTTACAAAGGCACGCATGCTCCTCACAGAGCCTGTGCGCTGAGGGGAAGGAAAGGATGCGCGCATGTGTGTCACATCCGCTCTGCGTTGTCCCCGCAACAGGGAGACCCTGCGTGCCTCGCCAATCGGGAAGGGAGGAGGAGCAGATGATCCCCCCCCCCCCATCGTCTTCCCTGTGTCCGCAACATCATCCCCCTACGGTGACGATTGCGCTTGACGGCAGAGAGCTGCGCGCAACTTGAATGGCGCAGCCCGCGGTTCTCGAGTCGTGACGTTAGTCATGTACTCACACGTGGCTGCAGTCAAAGACATCGACGACCCCGCTACCCTTGGGGAGATCAGGTAGCCCCCTCAAAGCTGCTCTTGTACAGCTGCCCCATCGGCGAACAGAAAGACCTGGTTTCCGACTTATATGGCGAAACTGCGCAGAGGACCGAGGGCGCCGGGGGGGTTCGTGACACAGTCAGAGTGCAGGTGTCTGTGCTGGCACGAAGAGTCATGGCGAGAGAGGTGATGTGACTCGTCGCGGTGGCGGCGAAGAGGACGTGATGGAAACCTTCTCCAGTAAGGGCGACAGCAGCTGCAGCAGCGCTGATAAATGCAGTGGCGGATGAGTCGCCCTCACACCTCTCGCATCGACAGGCACCCGTGTCACTCGCAAGCATTTTCCACTTCCTCATCCCCCTACAATCACCTGCTCACCTGTTGCCCCTGTGTGAGTGTGACTCTCTTGCAGCGCGCTGATGTGTGCATGTGTGGTTTCTCACCCCAAGAGGGGGAGGGTGGAGCAAGCTATGCACAGATCAGTGCTTGCCTCAAATACTCGTGTGGGCCGAAGTGAGGGGGAAAGCGAAAGGGGGCCACTTACCTGTGGCGGGTGATGTGCCACCATGCTCCTCATTTGGAGGTTGGGCGTTTCCACCGGGCTTGCAGGCCTGCTCACTCGCCCGATGACCACCGGTGGTGTACGTGTTCCTGAGCAGATCCGCTCTGGTTTCCTCTTGGCGGGAGTCGATGGGGACTTCCGCCTCTGCTGGCTCGCACTTGAGCGAGGTCATTCCCGCCGTCCTCAGAAGTGTCTGAGTGTCTTTGATTCATCAATGTACGTGTGCGGGGCGTTGTCGGCCGACTGCACCGGTTGCCTGTGCACAGAGGTCTTGACCCCGACGCACGCCTCGATGCAGTAGGCTTAAGAAGCGTCCTGGTACGCGCATCTGGCCTCTGCTATTACCCCCGCTGCCTCGATTCTAAAGTGGGCGCTGCCTCAAACTTTTGTTTTCCATGACGGAGCATGTGACTTTCTCACCCTTCGCACCCTCCCTCTTCCTGGCTTGTGCAGTACTTCTTCCATCTGCACGCACGCACACACACTCTGCGTGCGTGCAGAGACAAGCGGCGCGGGGCATTCCCTGAGCACATCCACAGTCCCTTACCACCGTCACCGACTGAGGCGAAGGGGTCGTACAATAATAAAAGCGCAGTGGGAGCGAGATGCCGGCCGTCATCACCGTGCATCCGTCGGTCCTACTCAGCATTGTAGATCACGTCACCCGCGTATGTCTGGAAGGCCAGCAGCAGCTTCCACCGCTAAAGCAGAGTAGTGCTCCAGACGCCACGGCTGCCGCCCCATCCCCTGCCCCAGCGTTCCTGTCCACCTCAGGTTTGCTGATGGGGATCACGAAGGTGTCCGGTCCTGCCGACCCCAACACATGCGGCGCTGCGATTGGAAATGGAGGCGCCACCACGACACTCTGTGCCTCCATTGAACTCCCGCTGCAGTTGCGACCGACTGATGGTGGGGCGGTGACCGTGGCACCATTTGGGAGTGCTGCGCTCCTTCAACACGTGCTCCGCGAGAAGACCGACTGGGCGGCAGCGGAGAAGCATTGCAAGCAGCTTAGCGCTGTGATGCCGGAAGTGGACGTGGTGGGGTGCTATATCGTGTGTGCCGGTGCACGGTGCATGAGCACGCGGAGCCAGAGGGATGGCGGCGACGGAGGCGGCTCCCAGCGGCCGATCGGTGGTGCTGCCAAAAAGGCCACGGGCGAGCCGATGATGGGCGCGGACAGTATCGCGGCGATCGCTAACTGTGTGCAGGAGCAGCTGCGCAACACCTCAATGCTGCCTCCGACGGCGACGAGGTTTGTTTTGTTGGTGGTGTATGACAATGAAGTAACGAACGCTGTCAGTGACGCAGCCACTCCTGCGACAGCGCGGCTGCCTTTTGAGGGCTTCTACGTGCCAGTCACCACCGCCAGCGACACCTTGTCAACAGAAGAGGTGATCGTGAGCCCTTCGGATATGGAGTGGATTGCCTTGGCGAACCATACCATCACGCCAGCAGACCATCACGGCTTCACAGTCACGTCTTCTACCGCCGTGAAGCCAGGCCTCTTGAGCCGTTTCTGCAGTGCTGCCTTTTCGACCTCTGAGGCCCCGGCTGCGAGCGAGGCAGCGGCCACGGAATCATCACGAATGGCTTCGTTGCAGAACTGTCGCGCCGCTGAGGAACTCATTGGAAGCCTTCGACTCATAATGCGTTTTCTCGTGGAGATGACGGTATCGAGGCTCAGCACAACGGCAACGGCGCCAGACGATGTTGAACTGCTGAGGGCTGTAGCAACGTGCTTGCGTAACGTGCCGGACAGTCGCCCATCTCAGCCGCCGGGAGAGGAAACAGCGCCGTCTGCACTACCCAGTGAGGAGCTGCTGAGTGCTGTACTAGCTCTCGAGGTACAGTGTGCACTGCACATGCGCTCACTGAGTGAGGCCCAACAGCGGCTGCTGCGCAGCAGCCGCTTTCCTATGGCCTCCTTCGACTCCAAGGCCTTTTTGCCGAAGGCAGGGATTTCACCACAGCCGCCGACCGCAGAGGGCTGGCCCAAACGCGAGCACGACAAGCGCAGCAGTACCAACACAGCTGCCCCAGGACACATATGTAAGTAGCTGACGGGCCAGCTGCACCTTTTCTAGAGACTTCGCACCCTTTCTCTCCCAGTCTGCATTACCCTGCTCCCCACATCTGTGCAATACATTCTCCTACCAAGTGCACGCATGCGTCTGCCATCCACCTTCCCCACCACCACCCCATTGCAGCCTCTCCAGACAAGGACCATACACTGACAATCAATGGCTGCACAACCACCGAGGCAGGACGCTCTTCTCGTGCCCTGCCTCAAAAAAAAAAATAGTGTCGATGCGCGACTAGAGAGGGCCGATGGAGCGCCATGGCCCAAGTGCAGGCCAGTGAGGTGTGTGAAATAGGGGACGACACAAAAAAAAGGACCGAAAAGCGCCGGTGACTAGAAGGCCACACTCACAGCTCCCTTCTCCCGCACTGTACCGTATTCCTTGAGCTTTTTTTATTGTCTTCATGTCTCTGTGCGTGTCTGTGCGTGTATGTGTGTGTGTGTGTGTATCTGCATCCTTCCCCCCCCCCCCCGCTCTGCGAATATCGACCGTGAGGCATACCACCAACCCAACCCGGAGATCAGCGCCTCGATTTCACGAGGTGGGAAAGGGCCTCGAAGAGCGGTGGGCGATGCCGTTATTCGTCTCGTTTTAACGGTCATCTGTTGTGCGTGCACACTGCCCCCTCCCCCATTCCCCATCCGCACGCTGTACCTCGGTCGCTGTCGGCGATTACGATGGCTCCAGTCTTCTCCCACTCTCTCAGTGCCAGGAGCGCCTGAAGATGTACTTGCCTCTCTTTTTCTTCGTACCTTGTCAGACACTAGACCCCTGCCCCCTGCCTGCGCACATAGTTATGGCCACACAACAGGGCGTGGCGACCAGTACTTTCCGTAACTACCACGCGCACTCCACGACGCAGAGCACGCATCCGTAACCCGCTTGGATTGCACTGTTCGTCGTGCCCCCCCCCCCCCGCTTGCCATCAAACTGTCAGCCCTCTGCGAAGGATGCACCGCCGATGACTATCGACGATGCCGAGATCTCACGGTAGCGACGGCCGCGAGAAAGACGGCCGTGATGGCGCAGCCGGCGGGGGTGGGATGACGCTGCCCTGGCTTGCCTAGGCCGATGGTTACTGGCGAGTAGACGCCGCCAATCACGCAGGTACCGCGACCGTGCCTAGGCTAGCGGAGCGCCTGGCCCATGTGCAGGCGAACTTGCTGCTCGCCATGTGTCCGTGTATGCGTGTCGTTGCCAGGGCTGGCCGCACCGTCGGGGTCTACGGCCCAAGACCTAGTACCTCGATATACCTCGCCTACTTCTTCTTTAGAGGAGTGACAGCCCGGCTGACCGGCTTCTCGCGCCCGCCCATGCTGAAGAAGTACTACGCCCTCAGCTCCACACGGCACCAACGCCTTACCGCCATCTGAGCAGGGGGAGGAGGGCGTCTGGGAAGTCCCTTCGTCGTGTCCCTTACGGACACGTTTGCGCCGCGGAGGCACCAACAACGGCGGCACAGACTATTCGTGTGTGGGCGCTGTTTTCAGGGCGGGCTATGCACAGCTGCCTGTGCACCCGTCGTCCGGTGACCCTCCCTCCGCCTTCATCTTCGTGAGCACCACTGCCATGCTGAGCGTCGGCATACTGTCGAAAGGAACGACAACCGCTGAATGTTCCTCAACCTGCGCTCTGGACCAACACTCGTGAGCTGCGTCTGGTTGCCCATTTTCACAGGCGCCCTGTTTTGTGTTCGTGGTTCCAGGGCCCTGTGTCGGAGAGAGGCAAGGTGCATATGGACGTGATGATCTTGGGCTGCCCTGCGGTTTGTGGCAGACATCATCGGTGTGCGGCACTGATGCAACGAAAAGAAAACCGAGTAAAACTGCTGCAGGGCCTGCGCGGTGCGGAGACTGCATTTGTGAAGATGCGCGCGTTGGTCTGGATCCTCACTGGACGTAAAGACAGTCGCCACTGGTAAGGTCCTCTACCTGGAGGGGGGGGCAGAATCCAACCCCCCCCCTCTCCTCTCTCCTCCCAGACTCGGAGAATGCGCACGCTCCAGCTCCAGCAACACTTCGTGGCAGCCGACAATCATTGACTTCTCCGCTCGACCTGCGATGGTGTCAAAAGGCGCACACGAGCGGCCGTCTGTGCTCCCACGCTCAGTGACAGCGTGAAGTAGCGGCCCTTGGGGCGGACCTCATCCGGGACGGGCAGCAGGTGAAGCGGATCTCCAGTGACATCGGGTGCCTTGACATCAGCGTCAGTGTGGCGGCGTCTCTCGTGGCGGGCGCCTCGTCCTCGGCGACAAGGGGTTGGCCGGACTCCTACAAAGGAGAGCTGCGGCCGCATGCCGCACTTGTTGAGGACGAGAATGTGGTGAACCGGACACGATGAGGGAAGCAAACAAACAAACAAAAAAAAAGAGATCATCGCTTTGGCAACGTTTGTGTGTCCGGAAGGCCTGTGAATGGGCGTCAGATGCTGATGCTACAGCTTTCACGTTGAATTCGCTAGGTGGATCTGTCGCACACACACACACACACACACACATTGGGTGCGTTCGACACCCCATGCTGCCTATCGATGTGGCGAATGCGCCGGCACGTGTAAGCCATGTGTTGCCAGCTCGGCGTTTTGCCACGTTTTTTTCAGCTTTTTACCTCTACAAAGCTGTTTTTGTTCTTAGGTTTCTTTGCGATCTACGCACACACGCTACGCGCTCACGGCTTTCTAAAGGCTGCTGATGCGTAGCCCATCATCCGCAATCGCGCCCACTGGCGAACACGCACCCCTGTCAAGAAACAAAAAAACATCACACGTAACTCAAGTATTACCTGTCTGACTCTCTTTCACTTTCTCTCCGCCTCTCTCCGCGCTCTCGCCCACCTTCGCTGATCCAAGGCCATCCTTGCGCCATACGTCCTTTAACGGCACCGTTTGTTTTTCTCACTGCGGTGGCTGTGGCTGTCCGCCTCGGTTACCCTAGGTCTCTCTCTCACACGTGTCGGCTTCCGCCATCTCCTCTACACCCGCCCATCCGTGTCTGCTCTTGTTTGCTGTGCTTCTCTGCGCTCCAAAGATTTTCCCAATGACCGATGCGCAGCGTGTGGATCACGCCTCCCACGAGGAGGGGAACTCCGACCCTTACACGGACTGTAGGGCCGTAAAACCAAAAACGTTTGTGCATCCTGAGGCGGCGTCCCTGTTCACCAGGTGTCCATGGGTGCGACGCGTGCCAATGTTTGGCGAGGCTGTTGAGGGCTACGGGCCGAAGGTCATCGCTGCTCTTGGTGCTACCAACCTGCTCTGCAGGGGCGTCGCGGATCGAATCTTGACAGGCCAGACGTACGCCATGATGATCGATCGCTACGGCGTTGACGTGGCCCGCTACCAGCGCCTTTCCACGATTGCTACGATGGGCTGGTCCATCAAGGCCTTCACAGCGATGCTCTGCGACGGCTTTGCCTTCCTCGGCTACACGAAGCGCTGGTACATGTTCATCTCCTGCGTCGGCGGTGGTGCGTTCGCGCTGATCTACGGCCTGCTTCCGGCGAAGGAGGCGTCGGCTGATGTGGCGTGTGCCTTCATCTTTCTGTCGACATGGGGCAAGGCGAATGTGGATATCCTTTCGGAGGGCCACTACAGTCGCCTGATGCGTGAGAACCCCAAGCCTGGCCCGTCGATGGTGAGCTGGATCTGGTTCTGGATCATGTTAGGGGCCATCATCGCGACTGTCATGAACGGTCCGCTGGCGGATGCGGGCAAGCCGCAGATCAGCATCTTTGTGTCCGCCGCGCTGCAAATCATCACGTGTGTCTTCTTCCTGTTCAACTGGTACGGTGAGAAGAAGAACCGCGTGCTTCGTTCCGAGGACGCGCTGTTCATTCTGGAGGAGACGCGCAAGGAGCGTGAGCGCCTGGGCACCGAGGTGATTGGCGATGGCAAGGCGGGAACGCAGAAGGACGACGGTGCGAAAGGGAATAAGGGCCCGCAGCAGTCGCACCCGGATGAGGACGTGGCAGCTGCTGTGCAGGATGCCCTGAACAGCGGTGAGCACGGCACCGGTGACCTTGTGCAGAACGTGTACGGTGACGAGACCGACGACGAGGAAGGGCCGGCGGAGGGCGAGGTGTACTACGGCAAGCCGCCGGTGCCGTGCTTGTTCGGGCTGTTCGAGGCAAACACGGAGGTGATCTCGAAGAACTGGAAGATCTTCGTGTACAGCGTTGTCATGACGTGTGCTGTGATCGTCATGCTGTGCTGCAACATCCTGGCCGACACGCTGGGTCTCCTGATTGCGTGCGTTGTGGTGTCGACTGTTTGCTGCGCCACGTCCTTCTGGGCCCTGCCGCTGGTGATTGCGAAGGCGAACGTGTTCGGTTACCTCCAGCAGGCGGTGTACATCAACATCGCGAGCCCTTTGATGACATTTTACCTGAACTCATACGACTGTGAGGAAAACTTTCCCAACTTTAGTTACAGTTTCTACAACACAGTTGCAGGTGTCATTGGGAACTTCGCAGGCCTGGCAGGGGTGTCCGCATTCAACTACATCTTCTGCCAGCGTAGCTACCGTTTAACGTTCTGCGTAACCACATTTGCACAGGTACTCGGTGGTATGACCGACATTGTGATTGTGAAGCGGTGGAACCTGTACATTGGTATCCCTGACCATGCCATGTACATCTGGGGCGCTGCGGTCGTCAGCGAAGTGTGCTACATGCTCGGGTATATGCCAATGGTTGTCCTGCTGTCACGCCTGTGCCCTCGTGGCTCGGAGAGTGTCGTGTATGCGCTGATGGCTGGCTTCGCAAGTCTGGGGCGCTCGACTTCCGCGTCCATCGGCGCCATCATTATGGAGTACGGCCTGCCTGTGTTCAAGACGCAGGAGGATGGCTACCGCTGTGGTGTGGAGAATCTCGCCTGGCTGCTTTTTGTGTGCAATGTGTGTGCGCCTCCGCTTGTTCTCCCGCTCACTCTCTTACTTCCAAAGGCGCGCATCTGCGACGATATCGACGTCGAAGGAAAGGCGTTGCGGAAGAAGGTAGACGCACAGGTGTTAGCTGGTGAGGCAGTTGTGGTGCCGTCGTCACCGACCTCCGCTGAAAATGCGAATGCGTTCGAGGCTCCGAATGTCGTGGCAAAAGTGAGATAAGGTTTCTCGGGGATTGGACGGTGCTTGAAAGTGTGTCCTGGTCGCAGCCCGGAACGCTTGAACTGCGGTGGAGATGTGTTACGCCTCCTTGGGGATTTTTCCTTCATTGGCCCTTTCACCGTTACTCGGTCGAAAAGGCGAAGTGCGCGCGTGTCTCTCTCTGTGTGTGTGGTCGCTCGCTCGCACACACACACACACACACACACACAGACAGACACGCAGAGGCATGCGTGTGCACACACATCGACTCGGTTCGAGACGCCGCCGTTTCCTGTCCGTTGCCCGTAATGGGCCCGTGTGGAAGACGTACATCGTTTCCTTTAGGCCTCTTGGTTATAGCTTCCTCCCCCCTCCCCCTCCCCCTCCCCATATTTACCCACCGAAGCCTCCTTCGCAGCGCCTTTTTTTTTTTTTTTTCGTTGCGATATTCCCCATTGTGGCGCACCTCCTCGGCACCGCGCGCCACACGGACTTCTCTGTTTTTTAAAGAGAGCCGTTTTAATTCCACAACCAGCGAGTCTTCGTCCCGCGGGCACCAACCTCGCCCCCCCCCCTCCCCATCACAGGAAGGCTGCAGTGTATCATTCAAACCATTTTCTCACTGCCTCACGCCTTCATCCCCTTACCTTCTGCCATCTGTGCACATGCGTGTGTGTGTGTGTACGTATGTGCCCATACCTTTATGCCCACTCGCTCGTGTCATAGTGGAGGAGGACATGCCGCCGACGTTAGCGATAAAGATGTTTTTTTTTTTATAGCACTCTTTCCTTCTGTGGACTTGAAAACCTTTCTTTGCAGATTTGCTTATCGTGATTTCGGAGGTAGCGTATTGGCAGTGTCAGCGTACCCGTTTCCTTCGCCTTTCCACGACCTCCTCATGCGTGCATGCCATGCACTGACGGAGGTTTTTTTAGCGTGGAAGGTTGAATGTATTGCCTGTGTGTGTGTGCCCAAGTGCATGCAGTGTCAAGAGTACCTGGTCTTCCTCCTTCTCACGCACATACACATGGGCATCGACACCTCCACTGCGAGGCATAGACACTTGCTTACGCGCTTGTTTTTTTTGTTGTTTCTCGCTGACTAAATCGCATGCTGTACACTGTTCATACGACGCATGGGCTCCAGCCTTCTATATTCTTTGCTCCTCCTCCTCCTCCTCTTTTGGGTGCTAGTGCTGTTCCCCGCACCTGTTGTTCCCGTTGAGCCCATTTTGTGTTGCCGTTCTCTTACCTGTGTAAGTGTGAGCGTGTGCGTGTGTGTTGACCCTTACCCCACCTCACCCCAGGTCTCCCCGTGTGTGTGTGTGTGTGCCTCTGTTCGTAAAACCGGTTAAGCGTATGCCGTCATGCCGAAGGCACGGTTGGAAGTGAGTACGGCTTCCACTAACTCTACTATGTTGTCTTTGCCCTCTTTCTTTACTGCACATTGCGCGTGCGTGTGCGCGTGCGTATGAATGTGTACATGTACTCTTAGCTTTCGTTTCTGTTTTCTTTGTGTGTGTGTGCGTGCGTGTATGGGGAGTGGGGGAGGCGGGAGAGTTGGGCCGGCGTGTCAAACTGACAACGCCGTGCGTGCACTCAGGTTTCTGCTTGATGGGTGAATGCATGCGTGTAGGCAGGGGTGTACACACACACACACACACACACACACGTCTGCGTATCAGCCGCATTGTTTGCACGCACTGCTTGCATCGGTACCGGCCGCGCCTTCTCTCTCGTGTGCTGCCGATGCCCTTGCCTGCGCGCCGTGAGGCACACCGTCGCGCATAACTGCCGTTTTTTTATTATTCTCCTCCGGCGTATCCACGTTGGCGCACTGCTTTTTTTTTTTTTGTTTGTCTCCCTCACTTCGACTAAGTGGAACTGCCGTGCTCCCCCCAACCACCACCACCACTTGACCTGGCCACTTCTTCCACCTAGCGACATGGGTGCCTACTTGTCTTGCCTTGGCGCCGTGGACGAGCGCACCACTACTACCACCACTCCTCCTGCTGGAAACTCCCCGCCACAGGGGATTCCTTCCATGATATATCCCTTCTTTCTTTTTTCTTCGTTTTTTTTTTCTGTGTTGTATTGGTGTATCCTCCTCATTTTCCTCTCTTGAGTTGACCTGTTCGTATCTATCTATCTATATATATATATATATATATATATGTATGTTGTGCTGTGTGTGTTGTGTGCTGACGTGCCAGATGATGGCGTCCGTCGAGCGCTTCTGCTGCGACGACCGAAGCAGCTACTATTGCTCCGACGGTTTCCATGGTACGGGTATGCTTGTTGGCGCACACGTCCACATGCTGCCTCTTCTGGAGTCATGAGGACGTGCTCTCATGCCGGCGGCACCATCGAAGACAAACGAACGAGATGAAGCGGCACACGGATGCATCCATGGCGCACCGCAGCTGGAGGTGTGCCCCAAAGGGAGCGGCGGTTGCGAGTACAAGGGAAAAGGAGAGAGCAGAGAGAGGGGGGGGGCTGAACGCCCAGCAACGGATGGGCGTCCTGGTTCTCGATTTGCGTGCTTGGGTGCATTTGTCCACCTGTCAGTCACACACTCTCATCCTGCACCCGCACGACTGCTTCGCTAACACGCCCTGTGTGTGTCCTTGGATGCGCGCTGGCCCCTCTGCTGTCTTGCCGTGCTCCCATCGCTCGGCCGTTCTTCAACTGTTTCCGTGATATCTAACAGAACGCTTTCTACGCGCCCCATCACGGATGGGGAGCTTCCGTTTTCTTTTTTTTCGTTTACTATTTTATTTTCTTCTTTTTTCTCGACACTGTTCTCGGGCAACCGCTCTTGATTGCTCGCCTTCTCGTACTGCCTCTCGCTGTTTACATGGAACCCTCTGTATGCACGGGACCTCCGAGATAGGTCACGCTCCTCGGAAGAAGACAACGCCTACTCAACAATCCGATTTTTTCCTTGCCTCATCTGTGCCACCACCACTACATCTGCCAACGCACACAGACACACGCGTGTGCATGCGTAGCACACGCTTCTCCCTTCCCGTTCTCTGTCGGTTCAAAGTTCGATCTCCGAGGTCTCTCCTCGGAACCTTCCCGACCACGCAGAAATTTGGTATCAAACCTTCGACGTCTTTTCTCTCTTCCTTCCTTTTTTTCTGTGCACACTCTTCCTCCTGTCCTCTGCACCCCTGCGCGAACGGCGTTCTCGGCGCCTAGTCATATCGACACCTCTACTTCACAGGTGTATTGCCCGTCTCCATACAAGCGCTCACAGTCATCGGCTTTTCTCGCTTCATTTTCCTTTTACGCACATGACACGCTCCAAGCACGAAGGGCCGACACATGAGCCCTGGGACAGCGCCCACGAGGCGCAGAACATGGAAAAGAATCCGCGCTTAACTAACGGAAAGTACATCCACCCCGAGGCGGCGTCCCTGTTCACCAGGTGTCCATGGGTGCGACGGGTGCCGATCTTTGCTGAGGCCGTCGAGGGCTACGGGCCGAAGGTCATTGTGGCTCTTGGCATTAGCTACCTGCTCTGCAAGGGTATTGCGGATCAGATTTTAGATGGTCAGACGTACGCCATGATGATCGATCGGTACGGCATTGAAGTGGCCCGCTACCAGCGCCTTTCCACGATTGCTACGATGGGCTGGTCCATCAAGGCTTTGACAGCGATGCTCTGCGACGGCTTTGCCTTCCTCGGCTACACGAAGCGCTGGTACATGTTCATCTCCTGCGTCGGCGGTGGTATGCTCGCACTGATCTACGGCCTGCTTCCGGCGAAGGAGGCGTCGGCTGATGTGGCGTGTGCCTTCATCTTTCTGTCGAGCTGGGGCAAGGCGAATGTGGATATCCTTTCGGAGGGCCACTACAGTCGCCTGATGCGTGAGAACCCCAAGCCTGGCCCGTCGATGGTGAGCTGGATCTGGTTCTGGATCATGTTAGGGGCCATCATCGCGACTGTCATGAACGGTCCGCTGGCGGATGCGGGCAAGCCGCAGATCAGCATCTTTGTGTCCGCCGCGCTGCAAATCATCACGTGTGTCTTCTTCCTGTTCAACTGGTACGGTGAGAAGAAGAACCGCGTGCTTCGTTCCGAGGACGCGCTGTTCATTCTGGAGGAGACGCGCAAGGAGCGTGAGCGCCTGGGCACCGAGGTGATTGGCGATGGCAAGGCGGGAACGCAGAAGGACGACGGTGCGAAAGGGATTAAGGGCCCGCAGCAGTCGCACCCGGATGAGGACGTGGCAGCTGCTGTGCAGGATGCCCTGAACGGCGGTGAGCACGGCACCGGTGACCTTGTGCAGAACGTGTACGGTGACGAGACCGACGACGAGGAAGGGCCGGCGGAGGGCGAGGTGTACTACGGCAAGCCGCCGGTGCCGTGCTTGTTCGGGCTGTTCGAGGCAAACACGGAGGTGATCTCGAAGAACTGGAAGATCTTCGTGTACAGCGTTGTCATGACGTGTGCTGTGATCGTCATGCTGTGCTGCAACATCCTGGCCGACACGCTGGGTCTCCTGATTGCGTGCGTTGTGGTGTCGACTGTTTGCTGCGCCACGTCCTTCTGGGCCCTGCCGCTGGTGATTGCGAAGGCGAACGTGTTCGGCTATTTTGTGCAGGTGCTGCGTATCCGAGTGAGGGCTCCTCTCTACGCGTTCTACCTAAACTCAAATGGATGCGAGGGCAGCTACCCTAACTTCAGCTACACCTTTTACAACACAGTTGCAGGTGTCATTGGGAACGTTGCAGGTCTGGTCGGTGTGACGCTGTTTAACTTCCTGTTCGCGAAGCACGGCTACCGACTCACCTTCGCTGTGACGACGATCATGCAGGTGATGGCTGGTGTGTTCGACATCATCATGGTGAAGCGGTGGAACCTGTACATTGGTATCCCTGACCACGCCATGTACATCTGGGGTGATGCTGTGGTGGGTGAGGTGGTGTACATGCTCGGCTGGATGCCGATGATTGTGCTGCTGTCACGCCTGTGCCCTCGTGGCTCGGAGAGTGTCGTGTATGCGCTGATGGCTGGCTTCTCGAATCTTGGCCAGACCACTGCCTCATCCCTTGGCGCCATCATCATGGAGTACGGCCTGCCAGTTTTTTCGGTGAGTGACCGATGCAACTACGAGAACCTGCCGTGGTTACTGTTGATGACGAGTATCTGCACGCCACTGCTGGTGATTCCGCTGAGCATGCTGCTGCTTCCGAAGGCGCGCATCTGTGACGATATCGACATTGATGGCAAGGTGGTGCGCCAAAACGTCGGCGAAAAGGTCGTGAAGGTGGTGACTGCGGCGCAGGACAACAGCTCCGCGCCCTCTGTGGAGGCTGGCGCTCCAACTGCTGCTTCACAGAAACCGCTCGAAAGGTGAACAGCCACCCCTGGATGGGATGTTCTTGGAAGTTGGGATGTTGCCTAGGGTACCTTACCGTGGCGGAGCACGTGCTCATGGACGCTCTCTCTTCTCCGCTGCTTTTCGGTGACGCCGTGCCAGTGTACCCGCACACCCTACCGCCACAGACGGGTGCTAGTGGATCCATGCCGTGGCGCGGGTGCACGCCGCCGAGTGAAGAATAGGAACCAAGAGGCGTACCCATTCAGGACTGAAACGGTTGTTGTTTATTTCCCTCTCCCACCCGCGCCCCTCTCTGCTTGGCTGGCTGCACAGATGAGCGGTGCTGCCCGGCTGGAGGAGTGAGTGCCCGCGACAACGGGGACACACTTGCAGAGGCGGAAGGGCGTTGTACTTGCAGGTGGACCTTTTTCTGTTTGCTGCATCCAAAGTGGGTATTCGTTTTTCAAGTTTGGCCATGTTTTGCTTCTTTATAACGGACGGCCGAGGCACGCAGACGGAAATGTGGTCGGTGTGCCCCAACGATGACGGACTGTGTGCGTCTTTGGTGTCCTATATGCATCGTGTACTTCTCTACATACTATAGAGAGAGATATACATCTCTTATATTGACTTATTTAAGAATTGAGGCGGTTTCTCTGTTTCGCTTCCTTGTTTGTGCTTTCTTCACGCAGTACATGTGAGTAAGAGGGTGGGTGGGCCTCCCCCCTTCTCCTCCTCCCCCTTTTTTTTTTTCGCTTCCGTCCCCAGTCGGCTCCGTCGGTGTTGTACCTTTTTTTTTGATTCTTGCGGTTTCAGAGCCCCCCCCCCTCCCTCCCCCCTCCTCTGTGCGCGCCACAGGCCAGGAACGCGCACGCCTCCTCACGCTTCACCATGCTCAGTGATGAGGCATCCCCATGATGGAAGAAACCAGTGGAAAGAAAAATGAGGCAAGCCGTTCCGCTCACATGTGGAGTCTCTCCTGTATCTGTCAGTGCCGGCCAGGCGATCGACAGGACGAGACACGTCCTCACAGGGGAGGGGAGGGGGCTCTTTTTTTTTCTTTACATCTCCCTCCTTTTGTGCTCGCTTGGATACCCTCTGCCTTCTTGTGGACTGCCTTGTCAATCATAGTGCCGCGTCGCTGCATAGCGAACACCCCGAGAAGCTTACAACCTGTGACGATGCTGACAAGGTTGAGGAGGGAGGGAGGGACCGTGTGTTGGCATGTGAGAGTAAAGGCTGCTGTATGGGACTGTGTTCGCATCGCTCAAGACGGCAACGGATACACTGAGGGTAAGCCTAGCTGGGAGGGAGGCGGGCGGGCGGGGGGTGATGAGGGGGAAGGGCAAAACAAACAGAGCACGTGGATCATTCGGCTTTCCTTCTTCGCCTTCCTTCCCCCTTCCTTCCCTCCTTCGTAGGCCCGTCGTACTTTTGTGCGCTTACGCAGAGCAAACGCTGGCAGCCCCCCCCCCTTCTCCCCTTTCCGTCGTTCTCCACAAGCAACCGGGCCACATGTGCTCATGTATTCGTGATGGCTGTTTCTTTCTGTTCCTCTCAAATGGAGAGCCCGAGTGTGCCTGCGCGTCCTCGTTGTTTACCGTTTTCCTCTTACTATATTAAAACGTTAGTGCTACTGTGGCTCTCGTTCAGTAATTCGATCTCTACCTAATCCCCATTTGCCTCCCACACACCCCCTTCCTTGGCACGATGCTGACCTTCTGTGGGAAGAAGGGGTCGAACGCCGCGAGAAAAGGGAGGCAAGGATGTGAAGAGACATGGGGTGGTAACTACATGCAAGCAGACGACGCGGCCAACACTGTGTGCCTGGTCCCGTCTCGTCGCATTTGCATCTATGGCCGTATTCTTTGCCGCTCTATGTGCTGTTGCGTGTGTCTGTTGCAAATATTGTCTAACCACTCGCTTTACAATGGGGCAGAATGCGTTTTCGTGGAGGGGATGTACACGTCTGTACTCTCTCTGTTCGGCTTATCACTGCCGTAATGTTGTAGATGACTTCAGTGTAGTGTAACGCACGCTTCCGCCCATCACCTGACTCTTTTCCTCGTGTGCCCGCTCTTTTTTTTTTGTTTTTGTTTACTGGCATGCGCATTCGTTTTGTTCTTGTATCGGGCCATACCTTGTTTCACCTCCTCTCCCTACCCCTCCGCTTCTCCCCACTCTGTGCGCGAACGCTGTCTCCGTCAGATCAGTACGACAAGAAAACACAAAGGAGCACATACACGCCCGTACACATGCCTGTGGCACGTTCACATGCACAGAGAGACGAGGAGGTAAGTGTGATCCTTGGTGCGTCTCTTGCCTGGCTATGTGTGCGTCCTCATTTGCCCTTTCTCTCTGCTCCAGCATCTCCCTTCTCCCCCCTATACACACACACACACACACACACAGACACACATCCCCATTCCTTTGTTCACGCTGCTGCATACATGTGTGGTCCCTTCCCTTTCTCACTTTGTCTGTGTTACGCGAATAAAATGCGTGCTGTGTCTCTCTGCTAACGGATCCTCCCGCCTCCCGCCCCGTCGCTGCTTCTCCTTCCCTCTCAATCGGTGTACTGCGTGGGTGGAGTATGTCTGCTGCGGTGGAAGCCTTGTCCGCATTGCACAAAATGAGGCGACAGGCAACAGCAAAGATACCCGTAGAGAGGAAATGCCCGACTTAGCGTGCGCGCGGAAGTTTGGGAGGCGGGGAAGGAGGGAGAGAGGGAGAGAGGGGGAGGCGGAGGGAGAAGGTTAGACAGCGCTCGCACTCCTTCAGAGAGAAGAGGTGGTGCGCTATGAGGACTCGTTATTTTGGTGCGTGACGGGAGGAGGCGTGGGAGGAGGAGGAGGAGGAGATGGATGCCCGCTGTCCTGCATCATCTATTCTTCCACATGCATTGTTTGTTTTGTTTCGTTGGGGGGCGTGGGTTGGCGCAGTGCATTTTGCCTTCCCCCCCCCAAAAAAAAAAAAAAAATTTTTTTTTTTTTTGCTTCTCTTTGATGCATCCCTCCCCCCTTCTCCTCCTCCCACCATGCCGCCGTCCATTTCTTTTTAGATGGATCCCTCTCTCTCTCTCTACGCTTTGGGTGCTTACGTACACACGCAAAGGCATAGGCGGCGCGGAGAAGAGGCCGCAGCTCCACCACGTCACCACCATCGCACGGACAAAGTCCCTCCAGAGTTGTGCATTTTTGAGGTTGTGCCGCTATCTTGTTCCACTAGGCTCGTGCACGTGCGTTGTCGAGCGCACATGCGCTCTTGGCTGACGCCTGTGCGTATGTCGTGGTGTTTTATGCTCCTCTTACTTCTTTTGTACCCCCCCCCCACACCCACACCCACACCCACACCCACACACTACCCTTTGCTTCGTTGATTAGCTTTCCGCCACACCGGCCCTATCGCCATCTCATGTTCTACTTGGATGCGTGTATATTGTCTTTTTTTATGGGGGCGGGGGCGTGTCCTTGCTAATGTGCCGGTGGTCCCCTCCCCCCATCTTCAAGCCATGCGTGTGTGTGTGTGTGTGCGTGTACATCCGCGAGGTTACCTCTGCTCCTTCTCTGTTGACGCTTCGCGGATTTGAGGAACGTAGTTGTGGTACGGTTTTCATTCGCTGCCCTGTCTGTGTTTAGTTTCCTCGTATCTCTGTACCTTTAAAAAAAATTTTTTTTTTTTCGTTGGGGTTTGTGTCGTGTCTTCGGAGCCGCGGCTGTAAATCCGGTAAGGCGCCGGGGCAAAAGCACACGGCGGACAAAGCCGGCTGAGAAGCTCTCGCCCGACTTGTTTTTGGTGGCCACGCTGTTCACCTCCGCGTGCGTAACCGTGTCACAGCGTCAGGTGTTGGTCTTTTTTTTTTTTTGTGGCTGTCTTTCCACCTCTTGCTAGCTCTCTCCCTCATACACCTTCCGCCTACTTAATCTGATAACAGGAAACATCACCATGGTCATCGCCACGACTCGTGCAGTGAGGCTATCGTTCAAGGGACACCAACACACCCATAAAATGAAAGTATTGGTAACCATGTCTCTCATTGCTTTCATTTGGGGCTCGACCTCTCCAGAGGTGCTTTGCCGAGACGTCCTTTACGTGCACCATGGCAAACAACAACAACAACAACAACCACGACCACAACCACAACAAGAAAAAACGCTGTCGTTTATCGATGTCGTTACGCTCGCCGCGTATTCCTCTGACGACACGTCGTACCCATCGCCCCCGTCGTGTCTTCCGCGCAGACGTCTCTTCGTGCGCGACCGCCGGCGCGTTTCTCGTCCCCTTCCCCCCTCCTCCTCCTCCTCCTCCTCCTCCTCCCTCCCTCCCCATCAAGCGCGTCGTTACCTCTCTTGTGGGACTCTCCCCCATTCACTGCGTCTCCCCCTCTCCTTCCTTCATTGGCCCAGCTGCTCCTTCACCGCCCGCCCCACCCCACCCCCACCGGTGCGCCTCTGAACTTGCCCCAGCACCACACCACACCTCTCTCTCTTTGGTTTCCAGCACTACGGCAGCCACTCACTTCGTGCCTTGGGACTTTTATCTCGAACTCTTCTGCGTGTCTGTGTGTGTCTTTCACAGGTACACGTCATTGTGCCGCCGCCTAGCGTACTCTTCTCTAACTTTTCTCAACCTCCCCTCCGTGCCAGGTGCCGCTGCTGCTCTTGTTCATACTTCTCTTCCCAACTACAGCTCTCTCACCTGGTGTGACACTGCCATACCGCTTTCTTCCTTCACACCATTCCTCTCCCCGTCCCACTCCTGTCCGTCCTCTGCACCACTTAGTTCTCAGGTCTTCAACGACACACCGAAGCTGCGCGCCTGAAAACACGGCATCATGTCCCACAAGGAGGCTGCTGAAAAGCGCGAGGAGGATGTCGCCACAGGTGCGCCGGGAAAGGCCGGCAACTACATCCACCCCGAGGCGGCGTCCCTGTTCACCAGGTGTCCATGGGCTCGCCGCATCCCCGTGTTTGGTGAGGCGGTCGAGGGCTACGGGCCGAAGGTCATTGTGGCTCTTGGTGGGTGCTACCTGCTGTGCAAGGGTGTTGCGGATCAGATTCTGCGTGGCCAGACGTACGCCATGATGATCGATCGGTACGGCATTGAAGTGGGCCGCTACCAGCGTCTCTCTCCGATATCGTCTATGGGCTGGTCCATCAAGGCCTTCACAGCGATGCTCTGCGACGGCTTTGCCTTCCTCGGCTACACGAAGCGCTGGTACATGTTCATCTCCTGCGTCGGCGGTGGTGCGCTCGCACTGATCTACGGCCTGCTTCCGGCGAAGGAGGCGTCGGCTGATGTGGCGTGCGCCTTCATCTTTCTGTCGTGCTGGGGCAAGGCGAATGTGGATATCCTTTCCCAGGGCCACTACAGTCGCCTGATGCGCCAGAACCCAAAGCCTGGCCCGTCGATGGTGAGCTGGATCTGGTTCTGGATCATGACCGGCTCCCTCATCGCGACTATCATGAACGGTCCGCTGGCGGATGCGGGCAAGCCGCAGATCAGCATCTTTGTGTCCTCCGCGCTGCAAATCATCACGTGTGTCTTCTTCCTGTTCAACTGGTACGGTGAGAAGAAGAACCGCGTGCTTCGTTCCGAGGACGCGCTGTTCATTCTGGAGGAGACGCGCAAGGAGCGTGAGCGCCTGGGCACCGAGGTGATTGGCGATGGCAAGGCGGGAACGCAGAAGGACGACGGTGCGAAAGGAAATAAGGGCCCGCAGCAGTCGCACCCGGATGAGGACGTGGCAGCTGCTGTGCAGGATGCCCTGAACGGCGGTGAGCACGGCACCGGTGACCTTGTGCAGAACGTGTACGGTGACGAGACCGACGACGAGGAAGGGCCGGCGGAGGGCGAGGTGTACTACGGCAAGCCGCCGGTGCCGTGCTTGTTCGGGCTGTTCGAGGCAAACACGGAGGTGATCTCGAAGAACTGGAAGATCTTCGTGTACAGCGTTGTCATGACGTGTGCTGTGATCGTCATGCTGTGCTGCAACATCCTGGCCGACACGCTGGGTCTCCTGATTGCGTGCGTTGTGGTGTCGACCGCCTGCTGCGCCACGTCCTTCTGGGCCCTGCCGCTGGTGATTGCGAAGGCGAACGTGTTCGGTTATCTTCAGATGGCTGTTTCGATTCGTGTGAGCAGTCCTGTGAACGCCTTTTTCCTGAACAACTATGGCTGCCCTGGGAACTTGCCTAACTTCAGCTACACCTTCTACAGTACAGTGGGTGGCGTCATCAGTAGTGTCGTTGGTATGATTACCGTCACGCTGTTTAACTTCCTGTTCGCGAAGCACGGCTACCGACTCACCTTCATTGTGACGACGATCATGCAGGTGATGGGTGGTGTGTTCGACATCATCATGGTGAAGCGGTGGAACCTGTACATTGGTATCCCTGACCACGCCATGTACATCTGGGGTGATGCTGTGGTGGGTGAGCTGGTGTACATGCTCGGCTGGATGCCGATGATTGTGCTGCTGTCACGCCTGTGCCCTCGTGGCTCGGAGAGTGTCGTGTATGCGCTGATGGCTGGTTTCTCGAATCTTGGCCAGACCACTGCCTCATCCCTTGGCGCCATCATCATGGAGTACGGCCTGCCTGTGTTCCAAAAGCAGGATGACGGGTCTCAGTGCAACTACGACAACCTGCCTCTGCTGCTGTTTTTGTGCAGCATGTGCACGCCACTGCTGGTGATTCCGCTGAGCATGCTGCTGCTTCCGAAGGCGCGCATCTGCGACGATATCGATATTGATGGCAAGGTGGTGCGTCAGGCTGTGGATAAGAAGGTGGCCGCTGCTCCGCTGTCGAGCACGAACTCGGACGCAGTTATGGACGCCGAGCCGATTAACGTGCACGTGAGAGATGGACAGGAGGGAGCGCAGAGAGGACGCGGGCAGGGGACGATGTAGCGGCCTCTGTACCGATTTCTGTAGTGTTTGCCACTGCGTGTGAGCTGCATGTTCCAGGTTTGTGTGCTGGGGTGGTTCAGGCTTCGACCATGGGTGGCCCTTGGTGATGCCTGCACACCTAACCTGCGGAGCGGCTGCGTGTAGGTGTTCGCTGCTGTTGCCGCTCCGTTGTGTGCCGGCGTGGCATGGCAGTCGGTCACCGACATCTCCCTGTGCGTGAGTGCGTTTTGTTTTTGTGTTCTTTTCCGTCTGTCGGTTTCGTCTTTGCGCTCTCCTCCAAACGGATGCAGCCGCACGCGACGTGGGTAGCAGCCGAACACACGGCTATACCGTTTCACACACCTGTCCATATAGACACACCACTCTGTACGTGCCGACATGTACCTCTTTCTACATGCACATGTAAATGTATGCGTACATGCATAGATGTATAGACGTCTCTGCATGTGTGCATGTGCGGGATGGGGATCGGTGTGAGTGTGTGTATCGATGCGTGTGCACACATGTATATGCTCTGCATATACATGTATGTAGGTTTATCAATGCGGCAGGAGAAGCGGCGAGGGAAAACGAGGGCGTGACATTTCTGCCGTCCCTGCGTGATCCCCCGTGTCCTTTTCTCCGCCGTCTTGCTGCTCCTGCTGCTGGTGATGTGGTGCCGTCCTTCTTTTTTGTTTCTTCTTGTGGTCGTCGTTTCACCTCCTTCTGTCGGTCCCTTTCTCTCTCTCTATATATACGTGTATATGTATGTAGATCTATGTTTGATTTGTCCTGTCGGACACTGTCTTATCTTACCTTCTATGAGTGCTTTGCTCCTCCCTGCCCCCCCACCCCCACCCCCAAACGCTCCGTCCACCTCTATGTTGTTACCTCTTCTGTGTGTATGGGTGGACGACGTCACTGGGAGCGGTCCGATTGATTATTGTCTTTGTTTTGTAATGATGTTCTCCGTGACTTAGTAGTTCTCTTTCTGTTCGATTTCCTTGGTTTCGTCTTCTTGCCCCCCCCCTCCCCTCCACCCCCTTCTCCACGCACACCACCACCACGGCCACCCCCACTGCCATACCGTCTCCTTACGGAGCCTCTGCCGCCGTCTCCGTCTTCGTCTTTCCTGCTTTTGCGGTCTTTCTTTTGTGTCTGCTGTTGCGCGTTGGTGCCACAAATGTGTATTTGCTGTGGCGTGGGCCGCGTATCGTGTCTTGTGTCTTCTGTTCTCCCCCGTGTCTTCCGAACTGCTTTTTTTTTCGTGGTTGCCCTCCTCGCTGTGCCTTTGCGAGTCTCCGCGACGCTCCGCGTGTGGAGTAGGGTGATCTGGTGAGGGGCCGCATGCCCGTGGGTGTGTGTCGGAGTGTACCTTTCTCGTGTCATGGCGGGGCTCCTTTTGATGCTTCCCTTGCTTTCTCCCTCTTTCCACCCTGGAATAGCTAGCGGGCGGCCACTGAGGAGAAGACGGAGGGCGTAAGGGCGCGGCGCACCTGTAACCCACAGGGCCATCCATCACACCATGTGCAACGTGCGAGCATCTAAAAGAGAAGACAAAAAGAGGACACAAAGGACGATTTCGTTAAACGCGTGCGCCCATCTAGAAGTGCCTACATGTATACATGTATATCTACATATATACATACGTATACATATATATATATATAGATTACATTGGGTGGCTTGCAAAGTCGATCTCATCCGTTTTCCCTGTCTAGTTTATGTGCTGCTCTCTTTTTTGGCTCCCCCCTTCGCCTTCCCCCTTCCCCCTTCCCCCCTCCCTCGCTACGCGCGCACACACGACAAGAATGAAAAAGGCGGGAGATGCTGCGGCTGCCGGAAGCGGTGCAGGGGGTGCGCAAAGCGGAACCAGACTCTGGTAGCGGCTCTTTGCTTTCGACTCCGCCGTCTCTCTTCAGGAAGTGTTGCTGGCGCAACGGATCGTGCGTTGACGTGGGCGTGCTTGTGTATGCGTGTCCTTCACCGTCTTTGCAGGCGAGTGTGTCGCACCGGCCTACTGCCTTGAGCTTCGCACCCACTCCCCACTCCTTCTTGATTTTCTGTTCCGCGTATTTCTTGGTGCGTTTCGTAAAATACTTCTCGTGCTGCTGTTGTCGGGGCTTTCTCGCACTGTTGTACTCACTTAGCGGCTGTTGGTGCTGCCGCTCACGCGCGTCTGCCTCCTACACACGTATATATATATATATATATATATAGTGTGTGTGTGTGTGTAATTTACCCCCTTTTTAGTTGTCAAGTGGTCTAAATTGAAATCATGCACGTGTGCGCACACACAGACACACACACGTGTGTATATACACATATACAAACACACACATATATATATATATATATGGGTATATCTGTGTGCATGTATATGTAGATGTACAACTGTGTGTGTGTATGCGTGTGCTTGTGACGAATTCTTTGCTCAACACTTACTCTCTCTTGAAACGACTCCTAAACTCTGATATCTGCCTCCCCCTCCCCAATACTTCCCGGCCTCTCTCCGGGTACTCCGTGATCGATAAGGAAACCGTTTTTTTTTTTCGTCTTTTTTTATTGTTGTATGGTCACCTCCCCCCTCTCTGCCCCCCCTCCCTACGGCACTTCTTTATGCAGTCCTTTTTTGTAATGCTCGGTGTGGCAACGCTTGGGATTACGCCAGACGTTGTGTATTCGTACAGTTTTCTTGGAGGGCGTCCTAGTTTGTTCGTAGGTGCTCTCGTACATGCCTGCATACATATATATATATATATATACATCTATAGATATATGTGTGTGTGTGTGGCGCCCCACCCCTCGTTGTGTGCGTTCTGAAAGCATCGCGGCACACTTTCCTTCTCTGGCGCAGACCCTCATGGTGAGATCCCCCCACCCACCCACCCACCCACCCACCCACACCCACCCACACACACACACAAAGCGGGAACGGAGACAGAGAAAGGAAGACAAAAGAGAAGAGCGGGAACAAGTACAACGTGCTGTGGAGCTCCACGGACGCGACGCTGTATCGTGCCTCTCTGAGATCACAGGCGCCAACCACTCGATATCCGTGCATACGCGTGGACCTTGCATGCAGATGGCTTGATGTACCGATAAGCCCGGTGCTGGCCATCGACGTGCTGGCGCGTTTCTCGGTCGTCTTTCTTTTTCCGTCCCCTTTGCCGTTTCCCTCCCCGCTGAGGCCTGCGGAGGACACTGCACAAAGGCAGGACGGCAGCGGCATGGGCACACAGGAAGACACAACGAGCCAAGCGTTATCTGTGTTATATTGGCTTTTCTCTCTGTTGTGTGCATGCGTGCCTGTTTCCCGCGCTGCTCGTGTCGCCGGCAGGACGGGAAGTAGAGAAGGGGTGGGGGCGGAGCAATGCTGTGGGTGGCAGTTTACATGCACCCCGCGTACCTGTGCACCGCATGGCCCTTCTCTTCCCTCCTACCCTCCCCTCCCCCTCTCACATAGCAGTTGATGAGGTTTGCTTGAGAGGACGAACAGCGCATCCTCCTCGGTCGTCCGTACGTCGCTGGTCTCCTCTTCTCAGACCTTATTCTCCACCCGTTTCGACGGTGCATTCCTCTCTCCTCGTTCTCTTTCTCCTTGTCTTATTCTTTTTTAGGTACTGATCCTGTTCTCCCCGTGTGTGCGCGCGCATACACATGTAAAGCCGTGTATTCCTGTCTTCGCCACAAACGCCCACACGGCCCCCACCCCGCGGACAAAAGAAGGTGGGCGTTGGGACGTTTCTGTATGTGCTCTCGCTTGCCGTCCTGGCTGCCCATCCATACACCCCCGTGTGTGTTGGCTTTCCTCCAGCGTGTACGCAGCAGGCATGGTGGAGGGAAGGGCTGAGTCGCCAAGAAGTTTTTGGTCGTGGTAGCCAGGGACGTGGCAGTGCCCCTTTTTTGTGTGTGGGGTGTCGAACTCGACCTCTCTCGCCTTGACTGTACCATGCTCGACCACCCCCATCTGGGTGTGAGGTGTGCTTGTGAATGAAGACCCACAGAGAGCGGTAGCGGTGGAGCTGGTGAACATCTCAGGGACGCAAACCCCGTGTGGCGCTCCACCGTAGGAACCGCCGCGCCACTGCGTTTGTGTGCGTCTGCGCGCTTGAGTATGCTGGCTCACTGCACGCTGCGTCTCTCTGCTCTTCCATTCTCCACCTCGGTTTGTTGCGCTTGTGTAACGTGCGCTGCTTTTTTGGGGTGTATGTGAGACACAAGCCGTGCGTCCCGTGATGGTATGAGCCTTACGGCGTGATGGCGCCCACATGCAAGTGAGACGGAATTCCACGGTAATCCATCGCAAGCTGTGATGATAAGATTCCAGCTCGTACGCTGCGCATCTCCTTGCTTGCGGCGTCTCACTCCTGGCGCCACAAGTCAACACCAGGGCAGCTTGGTTGGAGGTGCGGCAAGCGCTGCTGAGCGAGAAACTGACCCGGCGAGAGGCTCGCCATCGGGCCGTGTCCGCTATCCCTATACGCCGGGTGTCTCCGCTGACTAGTCCCCCTTCTGTCTTTGCATTGCCCTCGATGAATGCTGCGCTGCTTCCATGACGCTTGCCATTCCTAGGCTTATGGGCCGATGCACGTCGCAGCCCGCCAGGCCAGCGGTGCCCAACTCCTTGTCTCTCTCTTCGTTCCACATGCTCTCCCCACTCCCACTTCCCCACACCCGCTGCGCTCGACGAACCTCCGAAGTCTGCGACATCTCCTCTGCCTCTGCCCACACCCTCACCCCGGCGTTCCACTCCGCACGTGCGATCACTCGAACAGGCTTGTGACCCTTTAGCGTAGCCCGCGCAACGGCATCAGTGCCCGCCTCGCTTCAGCTCTCTCTTCGTCCTTCCTTGCGGGTCCTTTGGGACCTTTCCTTTGTCGGTGCCGCGCACACCATTTCCTCTGCCGCCCTCGCCAGTCCACCACGGAGGCCGATACGCTGTTCCACCAAAACGGCGCATCACCACTGTACCGCCCCCCCCCCCCCCCCCCCCCCCCCGGTGCCGTGTCTCTAACGATCTTCCCCATTTCCATCCCCATCCGCGGAAGGACCCATACAACACGCTCGCTTGCCTCTCGACCACTGCACCGTCATCTTCCCTTGCCTTTTTTTTGTTCCCCATCTGCCATAGGACGAGATAGGTCGAGCGCGTGGCTACACCCTCCCAAGCACACACACGCCTGTACCTCTCACGGGCCCCCACCCCACGGCATCATGTCCCACAAGGAGGCTGCTGAAAAGCGCGAGGAGGATGTCGCCATAGGTGCGTCGGGAAAGGCTGGCAACTACATCCACCCCGAGGCGGCGTCCCTGTTCACCAGGTGCCCGCGGCTTCGCCGCATCCCCGTGTTTGGTGAGGCCGTCGAGGGCTACGGGCCGAAGGTCATCATCGCCCTCGGTGGGTGCTTCTTGCTTTGCAAGGGTGTTGCTGACAATATTCTGAACGGCCAGACGTACGCCATGATGATCGATCGGTACGGCATTGAGGTGGGCCGCTACCAGCGTCTCTCTTCGATCTCGATGATGGGCTGGTCCATCAAGGCCTTCACAGCGATGCTCTGCGACGGCTTTGCCTTTCTCGGCTACACGAAGCGCTGGTACATGTTCATCTCCTGCGTCGCCGGTGGTGCGTTCGCGCTGGCCTACGGCCTGCTTCCGGCGAAGGAGGCGTCGGCTGATGTGGCGTGCGCCTTCATCTTTCTGTCGAGCTGGGGCAAGGCGAATGTGGATATCCTTTCCCAGGGCCACTACAGTCGCCTGATGCGCCAGAACCCCAAGCCTGGCCCGTCGATGGTGAGCTGGATCTGGCTCTGGATCATGACCGGCTCCCTCATCGCGACTATCATGAACGGTCCGCTGGCGGATGCGGGCAAGCCGCAGATCAGCATCTTTGTGTCCGCCGCGCTGCAAATCATCACGTGTGTCTTCTTCCTGTTCAACTGGTACGGTGAGAAGAAGAACCGCGTGCTTCGTTCCGAGGACGCGCTGTTCATTCTGGAGGAGACGCGCAAGGAGCGTGAGCGCCTGGGCACCGAGGTGATTGGCGATGGCAAGGCGGGAACGCAGAAGGACGACGGTGCGAAAGGGATTAAGGGCCCGCAGCAGTCGCACCCGGATGAGGACGTGGCAGCTGCTGTGCAGGATGCCCTGAACGGCGGTGAGCACGGCACCGGTGACCTTGTGCAGAACGTGTACGGTGACGAGACCGACGACGAGGAAGGGCCGGCGGAGGGCGAGGTGTACTACGGCAAGCCGCCGGTGCCGTGCTTGTTCGGGCTGTTCGAGGCAAACACGGAGGTGATCTCGAAGAACTGGAAGATCTTCGTGTACAGCGTTGTCATGACGTGTGCTGTGATCGTCATGCTGTGCTGCAACATCCTGGCCGACACGCTGGGTCTCCTGATTGCGTGCGTTGTGGTGTCGACTGTTTGCTGCGCCACGTCCTTCTGGGCCCTGCCGCTGGTGATTGCGAAGGCGAACGTGTTTGCATACCTCGATAAGGCTGTTTCGATTCGTGTGAGCAGTCCCATCAACGCCTTTTTCCTGAACACCTACAAGTGCCCTGGGAACCTGCCTAACTTCAGCTACACCTTCTACAACACAGTGGGTGGCGTCATCAACACTGTTGTTGGTATGATTACCGTTATGCTGTTTAACTTCCTGTTCGCGAAGCACAGCTACCGACTCACCTTTATTGTGACGACGATCATGCAGGTGATGGCTGGTGTGTTCGACATCATCATGGTGAAGCGGTGGAACCTGTACATTGGTATCCCTGACCACGCCATGTATCTCTGGGGTGATGCTGTGGTGGGTGAGCTGGTGTACATGCTCGGCTTTATGCCGCAGATTGTGCTGCTGTCACGCCTGTGCCCTCGTGGCTCGGAGAGTGTCGTGTATGCACTGATGGCTGGCTTCGCTCGACTTGGCCGATCTACTGCATCATCTCTCGGTGCCATCTTGCTAGAGTACGCGTTGCCTGTGTTCAAGAAGCAGGATGACGGGTCTCGGTGCAACTACGACAACCTGCCTCTCCTCCTGCTCATCACTAGCATGTGCACGCCACTGATGGCGATTCCGCTGAGCATGCTGCTGCTTCCGAAGGCGCGCATCTGCGACGATATCGATATTGATGGCAAGGTGGTGCGTCAGGCTGTGGATAAGAAGGTGGCCGCTGCTCCGCTGTCGAGCACGAACTCGGACGTGGCGATGGTTACCGAGCCGGTGGATGGGCACAAGAAGGGGCGGCGCTAGGCGTATCCGAGGAAGGTGTAGAAGTCGTGAATGAGCGCACGGCAGTGGAGTAGC